>OX940978.1:614516-890346 GCA_954871275.1 Leptopterna dolabrata | reverse complement strand
ATTTTTAATTCCCTGACCATAGCGGAAATATGGTCGACCATGGTCAACTCCTGAATGGCTCGACGGATATCGACCAAATTTGGCACGAATATCCAGTAGGCTCCCAAGTTGTGCAAACGTCGGAATTAAGTACGATACTGCGTACAGCGAATCTCGGATAGCGAGCGAAGCGAGCGGTCATGCTAGTCCCTACTATATTATAAAAACGCTGCAAAGTCCTTGTCACATGGGTTTATTATTCTATTGGACATACCTACAGAAAGGTTGGCTGTTCATTAATTTTCTTTCATGCGTAATAATCGAATTAGCTACTTCTGATGGTTTCCATTAATTTTGGCCCCCAAAACACAATTAGGTACGCTCTTTTTTTTTCTTTTTTTTTTTAAACTATCTTTGATCATTGGTAGTGCCATTTAATCGTCCTGAACCACGTCTTGACACTTTTCCAGTGTTATTATACAAACTGATGGTGATTTTCAGACTATTTCCCAGGTTTTTCACTCATAAAAAATCAATTCTGGGAGCTGAACATTTGGTAGAACTCAATTTTCCACTCTTTGGTCAAAATCGACTTCATATTCGGTCTTCTCGTCCCCAAAAACATAGAAAACGATATCTCAGAAGCTCATGTTACCATATGTTGCTAAAACGTTTACACACATTTTCACTCATAACACCCCTGGGTATAACCGATCGGGCTGAAAAGTTTCGGGACACAACTAGGGCCCAAATGGAGCATGTGTGCGAAAGAACGATTTTTTTAGACCGAAAATGAAGCCTGTACACGTGATACGGCGGACGGCGTACGGCGGACGGACATTGCATTTTTGGAATCTGTGCACCTTGAAACGTAAAAGAAAAAAGTTTGAGGGGGTGTTATAAAAATTTTTTGCTGAGCGAATACATAGGTGTATTATTCACAGAATAATAAACCAAAACGGATCTCTGTGAGTGTGTCTGTCTTTCTATGCACGGCCAAACGGCTCGACGGATATCGACCAAATTTGGCACGAATATCCGGTAGGCTCCCAAGTTGTGCAACGTCGCATTTTTAATTCCCTGACCATAGCAGAACTATGGTCGACCATGGTCAACTCCTGAATGGCTTGACGGATATCGACCAAATTTGGCACGAATATCCAGTAGGCTCCAAGTTGTGCAGCGTCGACTTTTTAATTCCCTTGACCATAGCGGAACTATGGTCGACCATGGTCAACTCCTGAATGGCTTGACAGATATCGACCAAATTTGGCACGAATATCCAGTAGGCTCCCAAGTTGTGCAACGTCGCATTTTTAATTCCCTGACCATAGGAAAACTATGGTCGACCATGGTCAACTCCTGAATGGCTTGACGGATATCGACCAAATTTGGCACGAATATCCAGTAGGCTCCCAAGTTGTGCAATGTCGCATTTTCAATTCCCTGACCATAGCGGAACTATGGTCGACCATGGTCAACTTCGTTAATTGAAATGGTAACCCCTATTTTTTATCGCGTATTCGTAATCTACGGGAAATTCTATCTACGATCGACCCTTCGGACTACCCCCGCGGTCGACCATAGCGCATCCATGGGCCCCTCCATGGTCGAATCCCGAATTGCTCAACGGATATCGACCAAATTCGGTACGAATATCCAGTAGGCTCCCAAGTTGGGCAACGTCGGAATTTTTCGGTCCCCTTCACCATAGCGGAACTATGGTTGACCATGGTCAACTCCTGAATAGCTGGACGGATATCGACCAAATTTGGCACGAATATCCAGTAGGCTCCCAAGTTGTGCAACGTCGCATTTTTAATTCCCTCACCATAGCGGAACTATGGTCGACCATGGTCAACTTCGTTAATTGAAATGGTAACCCCTATTTTTTATCGCTTATTCGTAATCTACGTGAAATTCTATCTACGATCGACCCTTCGGACTACCCCCTGCGGTCGACCATAGCGCATCCATGGGCCCCTCCATGGTCGAATCCCGAATTGCTCAACGGATATCGACCAAATTTGGCACCAATATCCGGTAGCCTCCTAAGTTGAACGTAGGCGCATTTTTAATTCCCTGATCATAGCGGAAATATGGTCGACCATGGTCAACTCCTGAATGGCTCGACAGATATCGACCAAATTTGGCACCAATATCCAGTAGGCTCCCAAGTTGTGCAACGTCGGCATTAAGTACGATACTGCGTACAGCGAATCTCGGATAGCGAGCGAAGCGAGCGGTCATGCTAGTCCCTACTATATTATAAAAACGGATCTCTGTCTGTCTGTCTGTCTGTGTGTCTGTCTTTCTATGCACGGCCAAACGGCTCGACGGATATCGACCAAATTTGGCACGAATATCCAGTAGGCTCCCAAGTTGTGCAACGTCGCATTTTTAATTCCCTCACCATAGCGGAACTATGGTCGACCATGGTCAACTTCGTTAATTGAAAAGGTAACCCCTATTTTTTATCGCGTATTCGTAATCCACGTGAAATTCTATCTACGATCGACCCTTCGGACTACCCCCGCGGTCGACCATAGCGCATCCATGGGCCCCTCCATGGTCGAATCCCGAATTGCTCAACGGGTATCGACCAAATTTGGCACGAATATCCGGTAGCCTCCTAAGTTGAACGTAGGCGCATTTTTAATTCCCTGATCATAGCGGAAATATGGTCGACCATGGTCAACGCCTGAATGGCTCGACGGATATCGACCAAATTTGGCACGAATATCCAGTAGGCTCCCAAGTTGGGCAACGTCGGAATTTTTCGGTCCCCTTCACCATAGCGGAAATATGGTCGACCATGGTCAACTCCTGAATGGCTCGACGGATATCGACCAAATTTGGCACCAATATCCAGTAGGCTCCCATGTTGTGCAACGTCGGAATTAAGTACGATACTGCGTACAGCGAATCTCGGATAGCGAGCGAAGCGAGCGGTCATGCTAGTCCCTACTATATTATAAAAACGGATCTCTGTCTGTCCGTCTGTCTGTGTGTCTGTCTTTCTATGCACGGCCAAACGGCTCGACGGATATCGACCAAATTTGGCACGAATATCCAGTAGGCTCCCAAGTTGTGCAACGTCGCATTTTTAATTCCCTCACCATAGCGGAACTATGGTCGACCATGGTCAACTTCGTTAATTGAAATGGTAACCCCTATTTTTTATCGCGTATTCGTAATCTACGTGAAATTCTATCTACGATCGACCCTTCGGACTAGCCCCGCGGTCGACCATAGCGCATCCATGGGCCCCTCCATGGTCGAATCCCGAATTGCTCAACGGGTATCGACCAAATTAGGCACGAATATCCAGTAGGCTCCCAAGTTGTGCAACGTCGCATTTTTAATTCCCTGACCATAGCGGAACTATGGTCGACCACGGTCAACTCCTGAATGGCTTGACGGATATCGACCAAATTTGTCACGAATATCCAGGAGGCTCCCAAGTTGTGCAACGTCGCATTTTCAATTCCCTGACCATAGCGGAACTATGGTCGACCATGGTCAACTCCTGAATGGCTTGACGGATATCGTCCAAATTTGGCACGAATATCCAGTAGGCTCCCAAGTTGTGCAACGTCGCATTTTTAATTCCCTGACCATAGCGGAACAATGGTCGACCATGGTCAACTCCTGAATGGCTTGACGGATATCGACCAAATTTGGCACGAATATCCAGTAGGCTCCCAAGTTATGCAGCGTCGCATTTTTAATTCCCTGACCATAGCGGAACTATGGTCGACCATGGTCAACCTCGTTAATTGAAATGGTAACCCCTATTTTTTATCGCGTATTCGTAATCTACGTGATATTCTATCTACGATCGACCCTTCGGACTACCCCCGCGGTCGACCATACCGCATCCATGGGCCCCTCCATGGTCGAATCCCGAATTGCTCAACGGATATCGACCAAATTTGGCACGAATATCCAGTAGGCTCCCAAGTTGTGCAACGTCGCATTTTTAATTCCCTGACCATAGCGGAACTATGGTCGACCATGGTCAACTCCTGAATGGCTTGACGGATATCGACCAAATTTGGCACGAATATCCAGTAGGCTCCCAAGTTGTGCAACGTCGCATTTTCAATTCCCTGACCATAGCGGAACTATGGTCGACCATGGTCAACTCCTGAATGGCTTGACGGATATCGACCAAATTTGGCACGAATATCCAGTAGGCTCCCAAGTTGTGCAACGTCGCATTTTTAATTCCCTCGCCATAGCGGAACTATGGTCGACCATGGTCAACTTCGTTAATTGAAATGGTAACCCCTATTTTTTATCGCGTATTCGTAATCTACGTGAATTTCTATCTACGATCGACGCTTCGGACTACCCCCCGCGGTCGACCATACCGCATCCATGGGCCCCTCCATGGTCGAATCCCGAATTGCTCAACGGATATCGACCAAATTTGGCACGAATATCCAGTAGGCTCCCAAGTTGTGCAACGTCGCATTTTTAATTCCCTCACCATAGCGGAACTATGGTCGACCGTGGTCAACTTCGTTAATTGAAATGGTAACCCCTATTTTTTATCGCGTATTCGTAATCTACGTGAAATTCTATCTACTATCGACCCTTCGGACTACCCCCGCGGTTGACCATAGCGCATCCATGGGCCCCTCCATGGTCGAATCCCGAATTGCTCAACGGATATCGACCAAATTTGGCACCAATATCCGGTAGCCTCCCAAGTTGAACGTAGGCGCATTTTTAATTCCCTGACCATAGCGGAAATATTGTCGACCATGGTCAACTCCTGAATGGCTTGACGGATTTTGATAAAATTGGGCACAAATACCCGGTAGGCTATGGGATTTTTCCGTCGTTTGTTGGTTCCACGATACTGCGTACAGCGAATCTCGGATAGCGAGCGAAGCGAGCGGTCAGGCTTGTCCCTACTATATTATAAAAACGGATCTCTGTGAGTCTGTCCGTCTGTCTGTCTGTCCTTCTATGCACGGCCAAACGGCTCGACGGATATCGACCAAATTTGGCACGAATATCCGGTAGGCTCCCAAGTTGTGCAACGTCGCATTTTTAATTCCCTGACCATAGCGGAACTATGGTCGACCATGGTCAACTCCTGAATGGCTTGACGGATATCGACCAAATTTGGCACGAATATCCAGTAGGCTCCCAAGTTGGGCCACGTCGCATTTTTAATTCCCTGACCATAGCGGAACTATGGTCAACCATGGTCAACTCCTGAATGGCTTGACGGATATCGACCAAATTTGGCACGAATATCCAGTAGGCTCCCAAGTTGTGCAACATCGCATTTTTAATTCCCTGAACATAGCGGAACTATGGTCGACCATGGTCAACTCCTGAATGGCTTGACGTATATCGACCAAATTTGGGACGAATATCCAGTAGGCTCCCAAGTTGTGCAACGTCGCATTTTTAATTCCCTGACCATAGCGGAACTATGGTCGACCATGGTCAACTCCTGAATGGCTCGACGGATATCGACCAAATTTGGCACGAATATCCAGTAGGCTCCCAAGTTGTGCAACGTCGCATTTTTAATTCCCTGACCATAGCGGAACTATGGTCGACCATGGTCAACTTCGTTAATTGAAATGGTAACCCCTATTTTTTATCGCGTATTCGTAATCTACGTGAAATTCTATCTACGATCGACCCTTCGGACTACCCCCGCGGTCGACCATAGCGCATCCATGGGCCCCTCCATGGTCGAATCCCGAATTGCTCAACGGATATCGACCAAATTCGGCACGAATATCCAGTACGCTCCCAAGTTGGGCAACGTCGGAATTTTTCGGTCCCCTTCACCATAGCGGAACTATGGTCGACCATGGTAACTCCTGAATGGCTGGACGGATATCGACCAAATTTGGCACGAATATCCAGTAGGCTCCCAAGTTGTGCAACGTCGCATTTTTAATTCCCTGACCATAGCGGAACTATGGTCGACCATGGTCAACTCCTGAATGGCTTGACGGATATCGACCAAATTTGGGACGAATATCCAGTAGGCTCCCAAGTTGTGCAACGTCGCATTTTTAATTCCCTGACCATAGCGGAACTATGGTCGACCATGGTCAACTCCTGAATGGCTTGACGGATATCGACCAAATTTGCACGAATATCCAGTAGGCTCCCAAGTTGTGCAACGTCGCATTTTTAATTCCCTGACCATAGCGGAACTATGGTCGACCATGGTCAACTTCGTTAAATTGAAATGGTAACCCCTATTTTTTATCGCGTATTCGTAATCTACGTGAAATTCTATCTATGATCGACCCTTCGGACTACCCCCGCGGTCGACCATAGCGCATCCATGGGCCCCTCCATGGTCGAATCCCGAATTGCTCAACGGATATCGACCAAATTTGGCACGAATATCCAGTAGGCTCCCAAGTTGTGCAACGTCGCATTTTCAATTCCCTGACCATAGCGGAACTATGGTCGACCATGGTCAACTTCGTTAATTGAAATGGTAACCCCTATTTTTTATCGCGTATTCGTAATCTACGTGAAATTCTATCTACGATCGACCCTTCGGACTACCCCCGCGGTCGACCATAGCGCATCCATGGGCCCCTCCATGGTCGAATCCCGAATTGCTCAACGGATATCGACCAAATTTGGCACCAATATCCGGTAGCCTCCGAAGTTGAACGTAGGCGCATTTTTAATTCCCTGACCATAGCGGAAATATGGTCGACCATGGTCAACTCCTGAATAGCTTGACGGATTTTGATAAAATTGGGCACAAATACCCAGTAGGCTATGGGATTTTTCCGTCGTTTGTTGGTTCCACGATACTGCGTACAGCGAATCTCGGATAGCGAGCGAAGCGAGCGGTCAGGCTAGTATAGGTATAATACAGGTGTCCCACGAGACTCCCCAGCAAGCGAGTTCGGAGTCTCGTGAAATTTCATCAACAAATGACATGTCGTCAAACTGTTGGGTGTGAAAAATGAGAGAAAACCATGTTTTTGGTTTATTATTATGTGAATAATACACCTATGTAATCGCTCGGCAGAAAAATTTTGTAACACCCCCTCAAAATTTTTTCTTTTCCGTTTCAAGGTGCGTAGATTCCAAAAATGCAATGTCCGTCCGCCGTATCACATTGTACAGGCTTCATTTTCGGTCTAAAAAAGTCGTTCTTTCGCACACATGCTCCATTTGGGCCCTAGTTGTGTCCCGAAACTTTGCAGCCCGATCGGAATATACCCAGGGATGTTATGAGTGAAAATGTGTATAAAAATAGGTACTTTTGTGTTTTAGTAACGTATTAGTAACATGAGCTTTTGAGTTATTGTTTTCCATGTTTTTGGGGACGAGAAGACCGAATATGAAGTCGATTTTGACCAAATATTGTAAAATTGAGGTTCTACCAAATGTTCAGCTCCCAAAATTGATTTTTTATGAGTCAAAAACCTGGAAAATCGTCTGAAATCACCATAAATTTGTATAATTACACTAGAAAAAGTGTCAGCATGTGGATCAAGACGATTAAATGACACTACCAATAATCAAAGATAATATGAAAAAGAAAAAAAAGGAGCTTACCTAATTCGTGTTTGGGGGGCCAAAATTGTGTATCAGAAATAGCTATTTCAATTATTTCACATGAAAGAAACAATATATGAACAGCCAACATTTCTCTAGGTATGTCCAATAGAATAATTAATACACCCATTTGACAAGGACGGCAGCGTTTCGCTTTCTCACAACCCAAGGTAGGGACGCCTTATATTCGTACAACAAGTTTAAAAACGCTGCAAAGTCCTTGTCACATGGGTTTATTATTCTATTGGAGTTCTAGAGATTCTTGTTGGCTGTTAAATTTATTGTTTCTTTCATGTGGAGTGATTGAAATAGCTATTTCTGATGATTTCCACTAATTTTGACCCCCAAAACATGAAATAGGTACGCTTTTTTTTTCAGATCATCTTTGATCATTGGTAGTGCCATTTAATGGTCTTGATTCACCTGTTTACACTTTTTCTAATGTTATTATACACATTGGTGGTGATTTCAGACAGATTTCCAGGTTTTTGACTCATAAAAAAACAGTTTTGGGAAGTCGATTTTGACCAAAGAGTGGAAAATTGTGGTTGTACCAGATGTTCAGCTCCCAAAATTGATTTTTTATAAGTCAAAAACCTGGAAAATCGTCGGAAATCACCATCAATTTGTAGAATAACACTAGAAAAAGTATCAAGAGGTGGATCAAGACGATTAAATGGTACTATCAATGATTAAAGATAATTTGAAAAAAAAAAAAAAAAGAAGCGTACCTAATTCGTGTTTTGGGGGCCAAAATTGGTGGAAACCACCAGAAATAGCTATTTAAATTATTTTATATGAAAGAAACAATAAATATACAGCCAACGTTTCTGTAGGTATGTCCAATAGAATAATAAACCCATGTGACAAGGACTTTGCAGCGTTTTTACACACATTTTCACTCATAACACCCCTGGGTATATTCCGATCGGGCTGAAAAGTTTCGGGATACAACTAGGGCCCAAATGGATCATGTGTGCGAAAGAACGACATTTTTAGACCAAAAATGAAGCCTGTACACGTGATACGGCGTACGGCGGACGGACATTGCATTTTTGGAATCTACGCACCTTGAAACGGAAAAGATAAAATTTTGATGGCGTGTTATACAAATTTTTTGCTCAGCGAATACATAGGTGTATTATTCACAGAATAATAAACCAAAAAGGTGTCCTCCAAAATCAACATGTCCGCTTGCTTTCGGTTTATTATTTTCAGTAATACACCTTTGGAGTCGACCATGAAAAAAAAAAAAAAAAAAAATTAACCCCCCCCCCCCCCCCCTCCATTTGATGGTTTACGTTTCAAGGGACGTGATACGAATATCGAATAAAAAAAATTCCGTCCGTACGCCGTCCGCGGCATTCGGTTTATTTTTCTGTGAATAATACACCTATGTATCCGCTTAGCAAACAATTTTTATAAACCCCCCCCCAACATTTTTTCTTTTACGTTTCAAGGTGCGTAGATTCCAAAAATGCAATACCCGTCCGCCGTATCATCCGTATCTAAGTAGGTACTTTAATTTCGGTCTAAATAATTCGTTCTTTCGCACACATGCTCCATTTGGGCCCTAGTTATGTCCCGAAACTTCGCAGCCCGATCGGAAGGTGTAACAAACAGGGGTGTTACGGGTGAAAAATGGGTGAAAACTAGGAGTTTTTGAGGTTTTAGTGATATGAGTTTGTGAGGTATCGTTTTCCATTGTTTTTTATGGCGAGAAGAATCGGACGTTGATTTTGACCAAAGAGTGAAGAAGTGAGGTTGTAACGGAGGTTCAGCTCTCAAAATTCATTTGTTATGAGTCAAAAACTGGGGAAATGGTCTGAAATCACCATAAACTTGTATAATAACACCAGAATTAGTATTAACAGGTGAATCAAGACAGTTAAATGGCACCTATCAAAGCACTTTGATAATTGCACTATAATACTTATTCTGGTTTTATACAAGTTTATGGTGATTTCAGACCATTTCCCAGGTTTTTGAGTCATAAAAAATCGTTACCTTCGTTACAACCTCACTTCTTCACTCTTTGGTCAAAATCAACGTCATATTCGGTCTTCTCGCCCTAAAAAACATGGAAAAAGATATCTCACAAGCTCATTTCACAAAAACTCGAAAAACCCTAGCTTTTCACCCAATTTGGTTTATTATTCTGTGAATAATACACCTATGTAATCGCTCAGCAAAAAAATTTTACAACACCCCCTTAAGTTTTTTTCTTTTACGTTTCAAGGTGCGTAGATTCCAAAAACGCTGCAAATTATTACACGAAGGTTTATTATTTATCTGTATAGACGTCCCTTCTGGGTAGATCATTTGTTTTCTGTGGGCAGTACCCTCGAGCTCCCCCCAGGAAAGCCCTAAATCGAGTACTGGAGCCGGCCGGGCCGTCACATTTAAAAATTCGAGGTAACGGCGTCCTGGAGATTTCAACCCCTATTTTTCACCCCTTAGATATGACTGGCATTAACGCCGAGCTTCGCGGATACTGTCTACGCAGAAAGGGTAGCTATACAGGTAAATTGTTACACCGCGGTTTATTATTTACCTTATGCTTCATGAATAACTACAAATAATAATAATGATCTAATTATTGAATCCCGCGCGTTTGTATGGAACTGTAATTTCCCGACCAGCCAGACTACTCGATTTAGGGCTTTCCTTGGGGGAGTTCGAGGGTACTGACCACAGAAAACAGTGATCTACGCAGAAGGGGCATCTATACAGGTGAATAACAAACCGTTGTGTAATAATTTGCAGCGTTTTTATGTTGTGAGACCCCTCATCTACCGTGAAGATCGAAACCCACAAGCAGTGTGGGCGTGACGTCAGAGTCAAAGATCACATTTAAGATCATAGAAAAGACGAATCATAAGAACAGAATCAAGTCCTTGTACCACAGTGCGATTTTCACCCAGAGGACTAAACTCGTTCCAATTGGCCCACGTTTCCTAAACCTATTTTGGATACGTAACTCAATCGTCTGGAATCCAACCTGTAACCGCCAACTTTTCGTCACTGACGGCTCAGAACTGGGGGGTATCAACCTGAACAGTTTATCCTGTGAAACCCCATTGTTTCTTGAAGAAGACGTCTTCAGCGCTTCGCTCTTGCTCCTGCCTAACCATCCTTGCCTTCTCCAATTCTGCTCTGCCCTGCATAACATAAATATCTGTACAGAACTGAATTACCTACCAAACCCAAGTCTGCTAATTCGATAATAACGAGGTGGCGAGTGTTGGTACACCATATAATGTGAGTAACTGTCTGAACGTGGGCGCCGGCATTCATCAGTCAAATTCTTCCAATTTTATGGATTTTTTTTCTTTCATTTTTTATCATTCGATGAACTAATAAAGTTTTACACTGGTGCCACCAAACAATTTTGGTTTATTATTCTGTGAATATTACATTTTGGTATAAAATCGTCGCTCTTCGCACACAGTTCGGGTCCCCATCGGGGAACACATTTGGGTCCTAGTTGTGCTCCGAAACACGGCAGCCCGATCGGCATACACCTGAAAAGTTATTTGTTACTATCTAATCCTCTTCCTATTGTCGTTCAATTCAAGTAGGTAGTGAAAGGTATGATGATTAAAAGTAGGTACTTGAAATCATGTTAGATCTTGTCTTTGAATTGATTCTGTATTAGTATGACAGGTAGAACACTTTAGACAGTGTGTAATCAATCTTTTAAATAGTCATGTCTAATTTTGAGTGAAGTACACATAAGTATAAATAAAAATGAAATGAAATTACAAATTTCACACTGTGGGAGTACCTAAGTTATTTGTCTCACATAGGTAGGTATCTACTTTGTGTTCAGTCGATATATTCATTGGTCACACATTGATTTACATACATAAAAAGTAAAATTTACATACATAATATTTATATATAAATGACCAGTAAAAATCCTCTCAAAATTAAATAATTACGTAATGTTAAAGTACCCCAGACAGAAAAATAATAGTACCTACAACTAACCGGATGGGTCAGAGATTGCCCTTGCGCCACTCAGCCGGCAAGGTAAGTTTCGAGGCTTTCAGATAATATTATGTGACGAACAAGAAGTTCGAGCAGAATAGTTAAAAAATAAGAAAATTAAGTAGGTACCTGGCTATACTTCCTCAAATGAATTCAGGTAGGCACCTAGTGATTGTGGCGTCAACTTTTGATCTACCTAGTGGATTATTGTTCAAATAATTGTTTACCCACTTAAAACAATCTTCCCCTATTTTTTTATTGATTTTGCTAAATTTAGGCCAATTTATGAAACATTTAATTGATATACGTAATTAATATGTACCATAATAGGTAAGTAGCTACCTACTACGAAGAATCAAAAAAATTTAATTAGGAAAGTAGGTACCCAAAATAATTGGGAAAATACTGTAAAAATTACCTATTTATTGTCCCAAACCATTGTAATCCAATCACGTGAAAATTATGACGGTAAATTAGGAAAATAATGAAAAAAGCTGATGTAGGTTGGGGATGTGGAAGGAAGGGTAGGGGGAGCAACAGCTGAACAGGGAACTAATATTCTGAAGCTTAGCTGGGATGACCACCGTGTGGGTTACAGCGATGCCATTCTTCCAGTGAATATGGCAACACCGCCTCCCCCCCCCCCCCCCCCGGCCATCGGACCAAGAACGTTGAAAATTACCTCCTTCCCTGGCAAAAAGCCGCTGGAACTGATAATGACATGGATACTATACTAGACTACACGACGAGCGAAGCGACAGGGCAGGGTATCTGCGTGTGAAGGGGGAGAGACTCGGCACATTGCCCGCAGAGAGCGCCTACAGGCGGCGCCCCCTTTCTCGAGCCTTTTTTCAAAATACGTAAAATTTCTCTTCAAGTTTTCTTTCTTATTTTACATAACAAAATTTTGATTCTTGGATTATCATCTTTATTATCTCTCCGAAAATGTCGTAAGACACAAACATTCAAGAAAAAGTTTTTTAAACTACATTTTTGAATTTGAATTTTCGGAAATTTCAGGAATCATTTAGAGCTATGACCCTAACTCTATTCACGGATTAATATAATGCGTATTAAGACCTTCCCCAGAACTGTAAGTCCACCACAGCCAGAGAAAACGTGAAGAAACTGACAAAAAACAGGGTCTGCGCCCCCTTAAGGGAGAAAAATGGGTGTGAAAATAGGGGTTTTCGAGGTTTTAGAGAACATGAGCTTTTGAGGTATCGTTTTCCATGTTTTTTTAGGGCGAGAAGACCGAATATGTAGTTGATTTTGACCAAAGAGTGAAGAATTGAGGTTGTAACGAAGGTCAGGCTCCCGAAATTCATTTTTTATTAGTCAAAAACATGGGAAATTGTCTGAAATTACCATACATTTGTATAATAACACTAGAAGTTGTATGAACAGGTGAATCAAGACGATTAAATAGTACCATCACTGATCAAAAATAATCTGTTGAAAGAAAAAGCCGAGCCTAATTGGTGTTTTTTGACTCATAAAAAACCAATTTTGGGAGCTGAACCTTTGGTAAAACCTCAATTTCCGCGTCTTTGGTCAAAATCGACTTCATATTCGGTCTTCTCGTCCTCAAAAACATGGAAAAAAATACCTCAAAAGCTCATGTTACTAACAAGTTGTTAAAACGCAAAAAGTACCTATTTTTATACACATTTTCAATAACTCCCCTGGATATATTCCGATCGGGCTGAAAAGTTTCGGGACACAACTAGGGCCCAAATGGAGCATGTGTGCGAAAGAACGACTTTTTTAGACCGAAAATGAAGCCTGTACACGTGATACGGCGTACGGACATTGCATTTTTGGAATCTACGCACCTTGAAACGGAAAAGAAAAAATTTTGAGGGGGTGTTATAAAAATTTTTTGCTGAGCGAATACATAGGTGTATTATTCACAGAATAATAAACCAAAAGTACCTATTTTTATACACATTTTCACTCATAACACCCCTGGGTATATTCCGATCGGGCTGAAAAGTTTCGGGACACAACTAGGGCCCAAATGGAGCATGTGTGCGAAAGAACGACTTTTCTAGACCGAAAATGAAGCCTGTACACGTGATACGGCGGACGGACATTGCATTTTGGTTTATTATTCTGTGAATAATACACCTATGTAATCGCTCAGCAAAAAATTTTTATAACAACCCCTCAAAATTTTTTCTTTTCCGTTTCAAGGTACGTAGATTCCAAAAAGGCAATGTCCGTCCGCCGTCCGCCGTATCACGTGTACAGGCTTCATTTTCGGTCTAAAAAATTCGTTCTTTCGCACACATGCTCCATTTGGGCCCTAGTTGTGTCCCGAAACTTTTCAGCCCGATCGGAATATACCCAGGGGTGTTATGAGTGAAAATGTGTATAAAAATAGGTACTTTTTGCGTTTTAGCAACATGTTGGTAACATGAGCTTTTAAGGTATCGTTTTTCATGTTTTTGGGGACGAGACGACCGAATATGAAGTCGATTTTGACCAAAGAATAGAAAATTGAGGTTCTACCAGATGTTCAGCTCCCGAAATTGATTTTTTATGAGTCAAAAACCTGGTAAATCGTTTGAAATCACCATCAATTTGTATAATAACACTGGAAAAAGTGTCAACAGGTGGATCAAGACGATTAAATGGTACTATCAATGATCAGAGATAATTTATTTTAAAAAAAAGGAGCGTAGTTTATTCGAGTTTTGGGGGCCAAAATTGGTGGAAACCACCAGAGATAGCCATTTCAATTATTTTATATGAAAGAAACAATAAATAAACAGCCAACATCTCTGTAGGTAGGTATGTCCAATGGAATAATAAACCCATTTGACAAGGACTTTGCAGCCTTGAAACGGAAAAGAAAAAATTTTGAGGGGGTGTTCCGTATCACGTGTACAGGCTTCATTTTTGGTCTAAAAAAGTCGTTCTTTCGCACACATGCTCCATTTGGGCCCTAGTTGTGTCCCGAAACTTTTCAGCCCGATCGGAATATACCTACCCAGGGATGTTATGAATGAAAATGTGCACAAAAATAGGTACTTTTTGCGTTTTAGCAACATTTAGTAACATGAGCTTTTGAGGTATCGTTTTCCAAGTTTTTGGGGACGAGAAGACCGAATATGAAGTCGATTTTGACCAGAGTGGAAAATCGAGGTCCTACCAAATGTTCAGCTCCCAAAATTGATTTTTAATGAGTCAAAAACCTGGGAAATCGTCTGAAATCACCATCAATTTGTATGATAACACTGGAAGTAGTATCAACACGTGGATTAAGACGATTAAATGGCACTTCCAATGATCAAAGATAAATAGAAAAACGCTGCAAAGTCCTTGTCACATGGGTTTATTATTCTATTGGACATACTTACAGAAACGTTGGCTGTTCATTAATTGTTTCTTTCATGCGTAATAATCGAAATAGCTACTTCTGATGGTTTCCATTAATTTTGGCCCCCAAAACACAAATTAGGTACGCTCTTTTTTTCTTTTTTTTTTAACTATCTTTGATCATTGGTAGTGCCATTTAATCGTCCTGAACCACGTCTTGACACTTTTTCCAGTGTTATTATACAAACTGATGGTGATTTCAGACGATTTCCCAGGTTTTTCACTCATAAAAAATCAATTCTGGGAGCTGAACATTTTCACTCATAACACCCCTGGGTATATTCCGATCGGGCTGAAAAGTTTCGGGACACAACTAGGGCCCAAATGGAGCATGTGTGCGAAAGAACCATTTTTTTAGACCGAAAATGAAGCCTGTACACGTGATACGGCGGACGGCGTACGGCGGACGGACATTGCATTTTTGGAATCTATGCACCTTGAAACGTAAAAGAAAAAAGTTTGAGGGGGTGTTATAAAAATTTTTTGCTGAGCGAATACATAGGTGTATTATTCACAGAATAATAAACCAAAAAACGCTGCAAAGTCCTTGTCACATGGGTTTATTATTCTACTGGACATACTTACAGAAATTCTGGCTGTTCATTTATTGTTGCTTTCATGTAAAATAATTGAAATAGCTATTTCTGATGGTTTCCACCAATTTTGGCCCCCAACACTTGAATTAGGTAGGTACGCTCCTTTTTTTCTTCTTTTTTTTCAATTTATCTTTGACTATTAGTAGTGCCATTTAATCGTCTTGATCCACGTGTTGACACTTTTCCTAGTGTAATTCTACAAATTGATGGTGATTTCAGACGATTTCGCAGGTTTTTGACTCATAAAAAATCAATTTTGGGAGCTGAACATCAGGTACAACCTCAATTTTCCACTCCTTGGTCAAAATCGACTCATATTCGGTCTTCTCGTCCCCAAAAACATGGAGTACTATACCTCAAAAGCTCATTTTACTAACATGTTACTAAAACACAAAAAGTACCTATTTTTATACACATTTTCACTCATAACTCCCCTGGATATATTCCGATCGGGCTGAAAAGTTTCGGGACACAACTAGGGCCCAAATGGAGCATGTGTGCGAAAGAACGATTTTTTTAGACCGAAAATGAAGCCTGTAGACGTGATACGGCGTACGGCGGACGGACATTGCATTTTTGGAATCTACACACCTTGAAACGGAAAAGAAAAAATTTTGAGGGGGTGTTATAAAAATTTTTTGCTGAGCGAATACATAGGTGTATTATTCACAGAATAATAAACCAAAAGGAGCTTACCTAATTCGTGTTTTAGGGGCCAAAAATGGTGGAAACCATCAGAAATAGCAATTTCAATTATTTCACTTGAAATAAACAATAAATGAACAGCCAACATTTCTGTAGGTATGTCCAATAGAATAATAAACCCATGTGACAAGGACTTTGCAGCTTTTTTTACCCGCAACACCCCTGGGTGTTACACCTGATCGGGGTGCAAAGTTTCGGGACACAACTACGGCCAAGTGGAGTCGATAATTGAGAGCACAGAAAACACTACTATACTACTATATTATACGATTGAGAGTTTTCGCAAAGGTTTGGCTACTAGCCCGTTTACGGGCTAAGGCCTACGTACGAAGGAAAGTGCGTACTGCGCATGCGCACCTAACTTAGCTCGTCAACGTTTGATGCCACCAGTCTACGTAAACGACCTAGCAATAGGTCGTATGGGCAGTTTCCCGTACTAACCTTCCACCAAGGAAACCTCATCGCATGGATTGCCTTCTTCCATGGCAGTTGAATATGTTACTCTTTTATGTCACAGCGTTTGTGGGGTTTATTGTCCCAGGATTACACCACAGATGTCCATGTCTCGCCTTGATTTACCCTGCAAGGCTGGTAGCACCACAGGTGATGTCTCGTCTTTTCAACTTAGAAGTTCAAGTATATACCCTTTTGTTTACAGGTCGGGGGAGTTTGGTTACACATACTACCCTATGTCACAGCGTTTATGGGAACTGTTGTCCCAGGGTTGAACCTCGGGTGGCAATGTAACGTTTTGATGTACCCTATGGGGATATAACACCACAGGGGGCTGTCTCGTTTGATTTACAATAAGGGCAGGTGACATACGGCTATCATAACTTCCAACGGTGGGAGGATGATCAGAAGGATGGAGGAGTAAGGGGTTTTGCCCAGGTGGGTACACATGCGTACGGGGCGCCGGGCGCCCCGTCACCCTACTGGCATTTTTCTTAGAGACCTTGTGTCTTTGGCGGGGTACCGTCGGCACTGAGAGCTCGGAGGCCTGGTGGATGGGTCCTTCTAACAGCTGCCAGTTATTAACAAACTCTACCTACCGAAATATAATTTAACAATCAACCTACCTGATGGGACAGGTTGATTATGATTATATTAGGTAAGGACGAGATTTGTTAATCACGTCCTACACGGTTTTTTTCCTGCGGGGCGGGATGGCGTTGTCACGCCTTGGGGGCGGAAAACCGTTCCCAGCCCTAGTCATCCTCCAGGGTTTCCAATTCCATTCAAACTGAATGGCGGCCACGGGCGGGCGAGGGCCAGGCTGCCAACATAATACACGAAAACTTCGTCTTTTTCACCTTCAAACTATGTAGGTTCCTCTTAAGCGCAGGAAAGAGCTGCTGCCAGTTATTAACAAATCTCGTCCCTACCTAATATAATCATAATCAACCTGTCCCATCAGGTAGGTTGATTGTTAAATTTTACTCCATCTTTTGGTTTATTTTCAATCATGAACCATTGGAATCGAGCATGAAAAAAAAAAAAAAAATTCTACCCCCCTCAAAATTTGATGGTTTACGTTTCAAGGTATGTAGAATCCGAAAATGCAATAAAAAAATTTCTGTCTGTCTGCCGTACTGGCAACTTTTCTTAGTTACCGACCATGAAACAAAATTGATGAAGTTCGGGTCATAGGTTCCGTTTAGGGGTCTAGTTGGTCAGCTCGGCATTACTGTCAGTCTCTAAGGGGTTCAAAATAGGGGTTGACATTTTCAGAACGCCGTATCTTGAAAACTTTCGATGGAAGGGTATGGCTTTTTTTACGTTATTAAATTTGTCTTGAGCTAAACAATTTTTTGAGACCACCCGGAGCATTGTACGTCCAGCCGTTCGTGTGCACCAAAAAGCTTCATCAACACGATCGTGAATCAGACAGTATTAATCCAGCCCGGATATCATCGCTAGGGAGCACCTGATTATAATCAAGGATCGCTGTATGAAGTCAAGCTGGTTGTTCTGCGATATTATTTCATTTGATAAGAGATTTAGGTAGGTACCTACCTATAACTTGTAGTAACGAGTACGGGGTTAGGTACTAACCCAGGGAGGGTCTGCGATCCACATATGTATAGAGTAGTACATATTATATAGACGGGTTATCTATACAGAGCTGTGATGTGTAACAGAACGGTATTCTGTACAAAATAATAAACCGCTGTGCAGGGATTTTGCATTGTTTTTAAAACTCCCCCATGCTTGGTTGTCCCTCACTTGTTGTACTGTTCTTCCTTATTCTCATATATAGTATATCTTCGCCTTTAAACCATAAATTGCTTATAAAGCTTTGCCTTCACTATGTGTACAACAAAGCCACGCGGTAGGTGATTTAAAACTGTTGTCTGCCTATAATTATACATATACAGTCAGTCATCTTAAGATGATTTTCATATTACAAAGGGTCTCTCCCTTCATACGACTATTCACCTGGCTTCTTCGAACCGCTCAAATGCTTTGTTGATTCTCCAACACAGGAGTAGACTTATGTTTAGCTCACTCTTTCTGAGTTTCGGGGGCTAGGTACTGGAACGCGCTAGCTGTCTCTGCGGTCTTTGCCCACCTTGAGTCGTTTCTCGGCAGCTGTACGTACTAAGCATTTAAGTGATGCGTAATTATTAGTAACCTAGGACCTATTCCAAATGCACCTCCCACCCTCCCTTTTTTTAAAAAATGTTCCTTTAATAAAATTCGAATAACTACCTTCTTTTGTGTGTAATGCGCCTTTTGAATTTTATATTGAGTGCCTGTTTTCATGTAATTCATGTGTGCTTCGTATAGACTGCAAAGCCTCATGCGCAATAAAGATTATTATTATTATTAAAGCCAATACAACAACATTTTTTAAGTTTTGGTTACGTTTTCTGGGCAGAATCAACTTATAAACTTGCGTTCAGAACACTTTTTATTCGATCAAACTACAACGTACTATTAGAGTTTATCATACTTACAATAGAAATACAAAAGGTATAACGAGTTATCATCATTCAAGTAAAAACACAATTTTTATTTTTTTTTCCTTCTCATAAAATATAAACAATAAATAAAACAAGTTCTACGTTAAATTTGTACAAATCCAAGATTGTCTTCAAAGGAAGTCGGAGCCCTTTCACGCCGGGAACTACAGTAAGCCCTGAAAGCACAGATAATGAAATATTCAGGGTATGTTGGACTAATTGTTTCGTTAGTAATTTATTTGATTAGCATGAAGGGAATGTTGAGGTGAACGGGAGAAGAAACAACGAAACATCAGGCGCGTGGCATCGCACTATTTTCCTTGCCCGCCCACATTCAGGTGGTGTGGTGGCTGTGTGTCGCGTCCTTGGAGAGTCGGTACAGTTAAAAACTATGTTGTGTAGTTTTCAAAATATTGATATTAGTAGGTACGCGAGTTATTGCGAGTATCAGAAACAACAGTCGCCTACAACACTTCACATTGCGACAGCGATTTTGAGGGTACATACCTTGGATGGCGGGACCTATTTTTTGGTTTATTATTCTGTGAATAATACACCTATGTATTCGCAGAGCAAAAAGTTTTACAACAGCCCCTCAAAATTTGTTCTTTCATTTTTCAAGGCGCGTAGATTCCAAAAATGTAATCTCCGTCCACTGTCCGCCGTATGATCCATATCTAATTTCGGTCTAAAAAATTCGTTCTTTCGCACAAAGGGTCCATTTGGGCCCTAGTTGCGTCCCAAAACTTTGCAGCCCGATCGGAATATGCGCAAGGGTGTTATGGGTGAAGAATGGGGGTAAAAATTGGGTTTTATGGTGTTAAAGCAACATGAGCTTGTGAGGTATCGTTTTCCAGGTTTTCCTTTTTTTTACGACAAGGAGACCGAATATGAAGTAGATTTTGACCAGAGTAGAAAATTGAGGTTGTAACGAAGTTTCAGCCATATTTAAGTTTAAATCGTCATTCTTCCACACACAGTTTGGGCCCCCTATTTGGAAACACATCTGAATCCTATCTGCGCTCCCAAGCCCGATCGAATACACCCAGGGGTGTTAGGGCGAAAAATGGGTGTCAGTTTCGTTCTGTGAGGTATAGTTTTCCATGGTTTTTAGGGCGAGATGACGGAATACGAAGGTGACTTTGACCAAGGGGTGAAGAATTGAGGTTGTGACGAAGGTTCAGCTACCAAAATCCATTTTTTATGAGTCAAAAACCTGGGAAATTGTCTGAAATAGCCATAAACTTGTATATTAACACTAGAATTAGTACCAATTCTATGAATCAAGACAATTAAATGGCACTATCAATCAAAAGATAATTGTCGAAAATAGGAGCCTATAATTCGTGTTTTTGAGGGGCCAAAATTGGCGGAAACCATAAAAAATAGCTATTTTAATATTATTTCACATGAAACAATAAATGTATTTCCAGCATTTCTCTAGGTATGTCCAATCAAGCGAGGCGGTAGCGGAGCGATGCCTAGCATGAACCCGCGCCCGGCTGCCCCAGAGCCTAATAACTGAGCGAAGAATCGGGCCAACTTTGGCCCCCTCCCGGGCCTTCCCCGTTATTTCTATATTTTATTCGCGCGTATATATTTTGTGGGGCAAACACCCTGAGTCGCCTGACACCAAATTCGAAGCGGTAGGTGTTTCGAAAACCTGCGAAAAATAGGGCTCAAAATACGTGTTTGGTGACTTTCTTCCCATTTTTTTTCCCACCCATTCTTTGTCACGCCACTTCAACCCTTTTACCTCGACCGATGCTTATGAAATTTGGTATGTAGATCAGGTTTGGCGTGGTGAAGTGCCTTTTGGGAGTTTTAACCGTTTTCGCGGAATCAAAGGGGGGGTTCCGGGGGAGGGGGCTTGCTTTTTTTCCACCCATTCTTTGTCACGCCACTTCAACCCTTTTACCTCGACCGATGTTTATGAAATTTGGTATGTAGATCAGGTTTGGCGCGAAGTGCCTTTTGGGAGTTTTAACCGTTTTCGCGGAAGCAAAGGGGGAGTCCGGGGGAGGGGGCTTGCTTTTTTTCCACCCATTCTTTGTCACGCCACTTCTACCGTTTCCCCTCGACCGATGCTTATGAAATTTGGTATGTAGATCAGGTTTGGCGTGGTGAAGTACCTTTTGGGAGTTGTAACCGTTTTCGCACAAGCAAAGGGGGGGTTCCGGGGGATGGGGGCTTGTTTGTTCCACCCATTCTTTGTCACGCCACTTATATACCCTCTTCCCTAGACCGATCTTTATGAAATTTAGTACCGATCCAAATCATGTTAATGCGTGAAGTGATTTTGGGTGTTTCCATCAAAACGAAAATTAAAAACTGTAACGCCGAAGTGACATGGCGAATAACGGGAGGTCTACCCTTTCCAATGTGAAGTGTCAAGCATTTTTAGCATTGCTTGTGTGAGAATATCGTCGTTGCACCACATTGATTCAGGCTTCGGATCAGATATTGTTGCACCACATTCATTCAGGCTTCGGATATTGTTGCGCCACATTGATTTCAGCTTCGAAACTTACTTGCGACCTTTCAAAATTTGTGATATCTCCTAAAAAAAACACTCCCTGTAAAAAAAGATGCCAAGCTACAAAAGGTGTGATATCCAGGTTGTGCCAAGCACTGTGCCTAATACATAATCTTCCGTCCACATCCGACAGTTCATTTTCGACGTTAATTTTGAGGTATAGACTAGACTTAGCTAACAGGGTGAGAAGTGAGTTAATCTTTAGGAAGTGTGCTGCTTGGCCGGTCTAGTTACTGATCTATTCAGCTCCTAAACGAAGGATTCGAAGCCATCAAAATTAATGATTCAAATTCTACGTGCCTAAGTCTGCTTGTCTGTCTACGACATATCAGGCACATAGCATGTGAATCATTAATTTTGATGGCTTCGAATCCTTCGTGTAGGAACTGAATAGATCAGTAACTAGACCGGCCAAGCAGCACACTTCCTAAAGATTAACTCACTCCTCACCCTGTTAGCTAAGTCTAGTCTATACCTCAAAATTAACGTCGAAAATGAACTGTCGGATGTGGACGGAAGATTATTAGGCACAGTGCTTGGCACAACCTGGATATCACACCTTTTGTAGCTTGGCATCTTTTTTTACAGGGAGTGTTTTTTTAGGAGATAGAATAATCAACCCATGTGACAAGGACTTTGCAGCGCTATCTGAATCATCATCTATACTCCCTTCTTATGATTAGTACAATGTCCTAAATCGATTTTTACCCGGAATTAATTGATATCTCGAAAATGTCCAGATCTGGACAGTCCGCCAAGATAGGCTAACCGCACTACCTGGAGTTCCTGCCCACTGGTTCCGAGGTCTGTGGTTCGAATCCCAGTAAAAAAATACACTGCCAAGGTGATGGCACAGGAGCTTCCTCGTCACAATCAGAGTGACCCGTTATAAAATAGAACAGACTCGGAAGCAAAATAACATAACATTACATTGCATAACATTTCATGAAATATACATATTACATAACATGACGTCCATAATACATTACGTCCATTATACATAATTGCGAAAGTTATGCCTGTTTGAAGAATTTCACGTTAGCGCATGCGCAGGGCGAACCGCGGGCTCTATCATGTTGAAATTTATATGGAACATCAATGGGCCCTACCCGCTTAATCCCTGAGAATTACATTGAAATTGGGTGAAATCTTTGGTTACCACGGCTGTAACAAGGAAATTGAATCTATTTCACGCCAGCGCATGCGCAGAGCGCACTGAGGGTCCGATCATGCTGAAATTCATACTGGAACTCACTAGGCCTTGTCCAAACAACCCTTGAAAATTTGAGCGAAATTGAATCAAAATTGTGAAAGTTATGCGTGTTTGTTGAATTTAACGTTAGCGCATGCGCAGGGCGTACCGCTGGATCAATCATGTTGAAATTTGTATGGGATCTCAAGGGGCCTTATCCGCACCATCCCTCAAAATTTGAGCTGAATCAATTCAAAATCGTGGAAGTTATGGCTGTAACAAGGAAATGCGGACAGACAGACTCACAGACCGACAGACACGGAACCAAATTTGTTCAGTAGGCTTTGAAACGCAAAATGCAAGTGGAAATTTTGATTTCTGAAGACAAAAACTTTTTGGCTCACGAAAGTGAACACAAGGCTTCCGCTGCTTCGCAGACTCGGAAGCAATAACGTTTTCCTCATTTTTTCGTACCAAAGTAAAGTTCTGTCGAAGGAATGCTAAGTCACAATGCAAAATAACAACAAACAGTGGAGTAACACGAAGAAAAACCTTTGAAGCTTGGTGGATTGATTCACCCAGGAAGGGAGGAAGAAGGCGCCCGGAATAGGACTTGGAAAACATGAAACCGAGAAGGCAAAATATTCTAGTGGTTTTCAGGTTATACTAAACAAGCGCGGAATGTTTCATGGAGGAATGATAACGCGAAGATATAGTTTTGGGGTGAAACGCAAGATGGTGGGTGATGCAGCGAAGTGCCAAATTCTGGCCTCTTCCCCACTAGATATCAATGGCTTTGACAATACCCCTGCTCTGGAAGTTGCCAGACATTCAACTGCCTAATCTATCAGTAAGATCACGATATCGCATCCTTGCGACGGAAGTGTCACAACTCGAAATTCAACATTTTCTTCAGAAATTGCAAAAAACTGATTCCGCCTACTTTTCTCGTTGTACTGAGCTTAATTCAAGATAGTCTTTCAAATAAGTTTTCTTTGCAATTTGGGATGATCTTATCTATTTTATAGATTGTAATCGTCAAAAAATGCATGTTTCCATAGTTATAACCATTTTCAATGGCCTAAAACAGTGTAAAATCTTCAGTTGTGACGGTTTCACTGAAAATTGTTTGAGAAACGACTCTACTGACGAGTGATCTGAGCTGTAATGCTGTACTAAGCCGTAATCTGCACTACGTATTATTTCAAGTTGATAGATACCCTTTTGTGGCCATTTACCCCTGAAGAAAAGGGGGAAATAATCACGGGACCTTCAATTCCAAAACCGAATAAACAACATGGAAACACACCACATCACTACTTAGAATTCTAACTTCCCATAAAATTAGCATTAAAAATAAACGGAACTTGAATGAACATAAGGACAGATGGTACCTATACATTTAATGCCATTCAGTTTGGTTCAAGATTATTTACCTATTGTATGAGGTTTAAAGTTGTCTGAGGTTCAAGTTGGCCAAGCTCCCAAGATGCACAGAGTAAAAGAAAAACGTCTCTGGTGGTTGCTAATTCACAAGAAACAATAGCTATGACCTCACAGATGGTATTCAATAGGACCATAGCTATCATTTGTTGTGGCTGAGCAAGCATCCAGCGACGTTTTTTGATTCGAATTACAATTGGCACCCTTAGCAATTTCCTTGCTGCTCTCGAATCTCATTCGATAAAATCGGAATATTACCTTCAGAAGAATTGTCATAGCTTTCACAGTTCACAACCCAAAGTTCACAGTTCATAGCTCAAATCACGATATTCACATAAAGCCTCATCAAGCGCGAGCCATGAGCTCATCAGTGAGTTTCTCGAAGCTCCAGAATTAGAATTTCTGCCCTTTCTGTAATGAGGGACATCAGGTTCGACAATCGAGGCGGACTGTTTTAAAGGATGGTTTTGTCTGGACAATATCACATGCCTAACATTATAGTCTGTCCAGAGCACCGAGCTGAGTCAGGGTCTAGATAATAGGTCAAGTATGGGACAGCGTTTGAGAACTTAGTTCTGAAGAGGGAGATCCTTTGGGGCAAGCTAAATCAGAATTTTGAAGCACTTTCTTCTCGAACTTGAGCCGCATCTTCGAGGGGAAACGAGGCTCTTATCCCCACGACTATTGGTGTTAATTTTGAAATAGTTCATTGAAACTGACACATTTAGACTTACCAGAACCAACTTCTCGGCTCCCTATCACCAGTAGTGCTCGAAATAACTCCACCACAATCACCTTGATCATTAAAACAGTCACAACTCAAAATAAAACGTCAGCCAACTCAAAAAACGAGGGTTCACCCTTAGGGCAGACGCGCACTAGACCGATCACGACCACGACCAGTCGTATGCGGCCAGTTTTATAATGGAAGCAAGTGGAACCGCGCGCACTAGCCGACTTGCGACGCAGCGGTCGGACCCTGGTCGGACGACCAGAGTCTCGGGAGTTTGGTCGGGCCCGACCACGACACGACTGCAGCCGAAAATAAGATAGGTTAGAATGGCGCGTCGCGCACTGCCACCGACAACACCCCCGACCCGACCAGTACTGAGTGGTCGAGCGAACTGTGTACACCTGTCTTTGCGTGTAGTTTTTATTGGCATAATGTCACTCATCAAAGCTTTTAACCGACATTCTTGTGTAATTGAAAAACCGTTCTTCATACTGACGATTCTCCATAAAATGTTGCAAACTGCCCTCTCGTTGACCTGACAGCCAACATCGGATGCACCCAGTACCGCTTTCTCCTTCGCCTAACGTACCTACGGTACAAATGTACAACGACAGCTAACTCTTCAACACCCATCCTGTGTACTGAATTAGCTACTAGCTTGGCATTCGTTGTCGTGGTCGTGGTCGGGCTCAGCGGCATGGCTATACGACCCGACCAGTCGGGGTTTTTTGTCGTGGTCGTGGTCGGTCTAGTGCGCGTCTGCCCTTAGGCGGCTGGGTAACAACTGAAACTTGAACCCCTTTAAAGGAATGATGGGGGATTGAAGCTAGTCTTCGACAACGTTTTAACTGCTAACTACCTGACGGCCACTGGAGTCCCGCAAGTTGGAACAATTTATTTCGATAGAGCTTTTTTTTCTGAATCCAGTGAAATTTTGAGTTGTAACACTTTTGTCGCAAGGGTGCGATACGTTGATCTTAATGATTTTGGTTTATTCTTTTCAATAATGGACCATCGGAATCGAGCATGGAAAAAAAAAAAATTCTAACCCCCCCCCCCCCCCTCAAAATGTGATGGTTTACGTTTCGAGGCATGTAGAATCCAAAAATGCAATAAAAACATTTCTGTCCGTCCGCCGTACGGGCCACTTTTCTTAGTTACCATGAAACAAAATTGATGAAATTCGGGTTATAGGTTCCGTTCAGGGTCTAGTTGGTCCTCGAAGCTCGGCGTTACCACAGAAAACACTACTATACTACGTACGTAGTATCGTTACTGTCAGTCATCTCCAAGTGGTTCAAAATAGGGATTGCAATTTTCAGAACGCCGTATCTCGAAAACTTTCTATAGAAGGGTATGGGTTTTTTTACGTTATTAAATTTGTCTTGAGCTAAACAATTTTTTGAGACCACCCGGAGCATTGTACGTACAGCTGTTCGTGAGCACCAAAAAGCTTCGCCAACACGATCGTGAATCAAACGGTATAAATCCGGCCGGGATATCATCACTAGGGAGCACCTGATTATAAATCAAGTATGGCTGTATGAAGTCGAGTTGATTGTTCTGCGATATAACTTCATTTGATAAGTGATGGACTATTGGATTTTGTTGGTAGGTACTAGTGAAACTTGAACAAACGTTGAAGTATTATTGATGGGTAAATTATTACACAACGGCAAATTATTACATAACTCTAAATTATTACAGAACGGTAAATTGTTACACAACGGTTCATCTTCCAAGAAGGGGCTGGATTTTGTTGATCGGTACTTTTGCAACTTGAACAACCGTTGAAGTATTACTGATGGGCAAGTTATTACACAACGGTTCACTATAGGTATTGACCACAGAAAACAGTGATCTACGCAGCAGGGGCATCTATTTCACTCCACATCGACAATTTTCCTTTGGAACTTCATTATTTGCGTTTCTTTTTGCCGTTTTAGTTTACTGTTTGTCATCGGCTGTGTTATTTTAGCAAAATTTAACTCGTGATTTAGGTAGGTACCTAGTAACGAGTACGGGGTTCGGTACTAACCTATGGAGGGTCTGCGATTCAAATATGTATAGAGTAGTACATAATTATATTATATAGACCGGACATCTATACAGAGAGCTGTGATCTGTAACAGAAGGGTATTCTGTACAAAATACTAAACCGTTGTGCAGGGATTTGCAGCTTCTTTTTTTTTAGAGATAGCCAATATTTATAGAGGACCTTATGATCCTATTTTATGCAGATTAATACAAGTATCGAATCAAGATTTATACAGGGTGTCCCACGATCCCCCCTCCCACCACCCTCTATTTTCCTTAGGAAGCGAGCTGGAGAAAAACATTAAACGGTAACTCATGATTTTCTAAGTACCTAGATCACTAATCAAAATTTAATAAAAATGGTGAAATTTCGACACCAACTTTGTTTTTGGTTTACTATTTTCAATAATGACCCTTTGAAATCGAGCATGAAAAAAATTGTTTTAAACCCCCCCCCAAATTTGACGGTTCAAGTTTCAAGGTATGCAGAACCCGAAAATGCAATAAAAAAACGTCTGTCGGCTGTACGCAGCACCTTTCTTAGTTACCATGAACCAAAATTAATGAAATTTGGTTTGCAGGTCCCGTCTGGGGTCTAGTTGGTCCTCGAAGCTCGGCGTTCCTTCCTGTCAGTCATCTCTAAGGGGGTGAAAAATAGGGATTGAAATTTTCAGAACACCGTAGCTTGATAACTTTTAATAGAGGGTATGGTTTTTTTAAAGTTTTTAAAATTGATCTTAACTAGAGAATTTTTGAGACCACCCGGAGCGTTACGACCAGCCATTCGTGTGCACCAAAAAGCTTCAACATGATCGAGAATCAAACGGTATAAATCCGGCCCAGATTATCAGGTGGAATAAACCGGTTCCCGTGAGATCACCGAAGTTAAGAATTTACATAGTTTATTGGAAAAATATACATGCAAAAATAATAAATACTTCATACAAGATTTCTAAAAATGAAAATAAAATGCACTTCTGAGTCTGCAGGTCAGCTGGCCCAGTTTCCACTCTGGGCATATTGTATGAAACCCTCACTGGAGGGAATCATAATGAGAGGCCTGCTCTTTCAATTAAGTAAGAACAGCCACTCACGTTAGTGTTCGACCGCCGTCCTCTCGCATTCACACTGAATATTCACTGATCATCCCTCACGTTCACTGACATGGGCCACTTAGGGGCGGTTGCTGAGCTCGAGGTTAGGGCGTAGTCCTGGACTAAATGGTGATAGTCCGGGTTTATCAGAAAAATAGGTTGCCGAGACTCAGATTATATTTGGTCCTGGACTATGCCTAGATCCAGGGTCAATTTTTAGTCCTCGACTAATTTTAAACCCGGACTTCGTGAAATGACTTGCTGAGTTCGAATTCGACATAAACCATGACTAATTTTTAATTCTGGTGCCTTGCTGAGCTCCCAATAGTACTTAGTCCAGAATTAGAATTTGGTCCTGGGCTCACTTTAGCCCTGATTTTTAATCCCTCCCTTCTGCAGAATTATCTCTTTGATCCCAGAGTTTATCTGCTGTGTAGAGAGGTTTTTTTTTAGGTTTGCGTTCTTGTTTGGCAGTTTGGGTTTTTTATAGTTTGTTTTAACTTTAATGGACTACCTAGACTACATACATACCAGATGACATTCGGAGGCCCAGGTATGATAGGGAATCCAATCAATCCATTTGATGATCTCTCGGACGTAGAGTTCAAAGACAGATAGGTACAGACTCTCAAAAGAAAGCGTTAGAGATTTTATAGAAGTGGTGGCAGAATTGATGGATATGCCAGACTCTCGAGCCCCTCATACCACACCTGTGTGGTACAAGGATTTGGTAGCGGTAAGGTTTTTTGCCGAAGGAACCCTCCACCGAGAAACTGGTGATCAACAGATGGGAGGAATGGGAGGACTCAGATGATTATACTCAAAATGAAGAGGATGTCACTGACCGTGAGTGGGACGAATGAATGTTTTCCGGGAAGAATATACAACAAGGGATGATTTAATTCGTCGCTTTTTCCAATGACTTTGCCGTACATAATTTTAGTAAATTGATGTTTTGATATTTCAAATTTAACACGAGAAGTGATTGTAACTACTATAAATTTTTTCTACCCAAAAGCACCGGGAAAGCGAGGGGCACCTAGCAAGTTGAAATACCAACCAGTGCAATATAGCTCTTCTAAAATTCGCTAAACCCCGGTTTTGCTAAATAGTCGACTTGAAACTCGCATTTTGATAGGAGTAACTCGAACTTTTGATAATCATGCATAAAACTTCTTGCTTCATGATAACAACTCTATAAATATATTTTAAAACATATTTATCATTAAAACACATAGAATGTTGCAAAGGCTTTAGAAATATGAGCAGGTGCAGTAAGTCGAAACCTTTAGGAATTACAACGTAGTATAAGGAACAACGAGTCAACAGACCGACGAAAGGAAACAACTCCAGGTTTGCAACAAAAAACAGGCGAAAAACACGGGCATGAGTGAGGTAACCTTGGAGATAACCTGGAAGAAGGTGAAAATCAGATGGAAATGATGGTACTACCAACATAATAACAGCAATTCCCGTACGTTTCCCTCTGTTGATCTAGTACTTTCTCGGAAAGTCTAGAACTAATTTTTAGTCCCGGGCTGAGATGATCCCAGAATTAAAGAGCGTAGTCCGGGACTCAGCAAGCCATTTTTTCCCATTTTTAACTCCAGTATCATGAAGTCATGGACTAACAGTTAGTCCGAGATTTCCAAACCCCCAGCTCAGCAACCGCCCCTTAAGCCTCGTCCACACTATGCCGAATCAGGGTGGGCACCCTCTTCGGGTCGGCACAGTCGGTTCGGCCTATTCGGTTCGGCATCGCGTCCACACGGTGAGAGTAGTGTGGACGGGGCAATCGCCCTCAGTCGGCTTTCACCCTCCAAAGAGTTCGCGTGTACTGTGGATGAAGATAGTTCGCGTGATGAGTGATGATCAAGATATTATTCTCGCAGCTACCGCTACAATTCTGATTGGAGTTGCTGCTGGAGAAAGTCGTCGCATTCGGCCTCGAAGATTTTGGGTTCGTCCAACCATAAAAAATGGAAGGAAAAAATACAGCACCACCGATTTCATGAGAGATTTGATACTCGATGAGGAGGACGCATTAAATTATGAGTACAGGAACGACGTGGGCTTTACCAACTTTTTCAGGATGAAATGCTGTGATTTCGAGAATTTGCTGAGCATGGTTGGCCCCAAAATTGCAAGAAGAGACACCACCTTCAGGGAAGCAATTCCTGCAAGTGTACGTCTTGCAGTTACACTTCGTTTTCTTGCTTCTGGAGATTCGTACCATTCACTGATGTACACCATGAAAGTATCGAAGCAATGTATATCTGTATTCCTGCCTGAAGTATGTGACGCCATCGTCCAGGCCCTTCAAGACTATGTCAAAGTAAGTCAATTAGAATTATGGAAAAAAAGGAATGAAGAGCTGATATACTTACAAACAAAGAAAATTTTTATTGAAAACCATGGAAACGTAGGTTTTATGCGAATGAAAATGAATTGTGTGAAGGCATTTACAGCAAATATATATATATATATATATATATATATATATATATATATATATATATATATATATATATATATATATATAGAGAGAGAGAGAGAGAGAGAGAGAGAGAGAGAGAGAGAGAGAGAGAGAGAGAGAGAGAGAGAGAGAGAGAGAGAGAGAGAGAGCGTGCAAGTGGACATAGGTGCAGAATATGTATGTACCTGTGCAGAAAATGAATGTATAAAAAAATGCTCTTAAATAATAATGCTAATGCTGTCTCCTCATAAAGTAAATGTTTGAATTTTTTGCACAATTTGAGAAGGACGGTTTGAAAAGCTTTTACATTTGTAGCGAATTTTTTTTCATTATTTGAAAAGGCAATTTTGAGGAGTCCCAAGACTTATTTTAAGGAGCGGGTACAAGTATGTTATAGCCCCGCCAATATCGATTGTATCGATTATCTCAAATACATCGATCCTTGTGGTATCGATGACGTGTATCAGACAAGACGGTGGGTGTACAAGAAGTTTAGTTCCCATTCCGCCGCTCGCATTGTCAAGCGATCTGGATGCTCGCTAGCACTCGCATCTCAAAAAAGATAAACAATCCCAGAAACTATCCCGTGAATGAGCAGGTTGTTTGGGACTTCTGAATAGATGGTACAAGTATGTTATAGTCACTCTTATTTTTTGGTGTCCTTACAATGGTCTTGTCTTCCCGTATTCATTTTGAAAGTTGATATCGGCACCCGGGATGTAGGCATCGGGACGCCATATTGAGCCGTCATCGATACCACAAGGATCGATGTATTTGAGACAATCGATATTGGCGGGGCTATAACATACTTGTACCAAGGAGCGACTTGCTTTGGCTGCTGGTGAATAATCGAATGTTCTGCTGAATGAAAGAACCGTTATTCACGCAAGAGTGAATCCATGAAAGACGTAGAAGGTGGACATGTCGACGTCTGATGTTGGGTCATTTGAATTGAATGTTGGGGCGGCGATGGGGCATGTACAGGAGATGGCGAAGAAGAGGAATACGTAGGCGTATACGTAGATGACGGTGAGTGGGACGGTACAGGTGTTGGAGCCTGCGAAATCGACGTAGTTGTCTCGGGAAGCACGCGATAGGTCATTGGGAAGCCAGAAGCGACAGCAGAAGTTGATTGGTGTTGAAACGTATTGAAGGTGAAAGGAACTTGCTGGTATTGTGATGACGGATTCGGTGCATTTGAGGGTTCATACATGCCGATTTGAGCTTCAAACAGTATTTTACTGATGGCGGTTTGCGCCAAATACTGTGATTGCGGTGAAGGAAGCTTGCGGAGCTTCATTGCAACCTGATCACCAAACAATTTAAACTCGTCATTGTCGTCAGTCCTTTTGGACTGAATGGATTTCAACATATTCACCGCTTCATTGACGATGGGGGCGCCAGCAAAAGTAGAGTATGAACGCTTGGCTTTGGTATTTTTTGGAGATTTGAAATCTTTCCGTTTGAGCGTTTTTGTGGGAGTAGTGGCTGTTGTATTTTTCTCTTGATGAGAATGTGATGATTCAGATGGCTGTACCTCTTGGACTTCCTCACCTTGTTCAACGGTCTCCTCTTGTCCTCCAATGTCTTCCACATTATGATCAGTTGAATCCTGGAACAGAATTTTCCATCCTGTTTTAGAAAATTAAGAACTCTGTTTATATCTACGGAGGTAGGAGGTCCGCTCATCAAATTAAAAATTAAGTTCAACTTGTTTCCATTTTCAGGTACCCCAAAGGGAAGAAGAATGGGAAGCAATAGTCACACAATTTGAAGAAAAGTGGAACTTCCCGAATTGTCTCGGTGCAATAGACGGGAAACACATTGCTGTAAAAGCTCCAATTCATTCGGGATCAGAATTTTTTAACTACAAAGGATTCTTTAGTATCGTGTTGCTTGCTGTTGTAGACGCTAATTACAATTTCATATTCGTAAACGTGGGTTGCCAAGGAAGAATCTCTGACGGTGGAGTCTTCAATAATACCTTTTTCAAGGAAGGAATTGAAAAAAACACGCTACGTTTCCCTCCACCCAAGCCGTTGCCTGGCCGAACCTCCCCTGTTCCTTTTGTCATTGTTGCGGACGATGCTTTCCCTCTGAGCCCAAATATTATGAAACCATATCCTGGGTGTCATGATAAAGCAACAAAGAAAAGGATTTTCAGCTACAGGCTAAGCAGGACCCGCAGAGTCTCTGAAAATGCGTTTGGAATTTTGTCAACCAGTTTTCGAGTCTTCAGGTCTACTATGGAACTGGAACCAGAAACCGCTACTAAAGTGACGATGGCTGCTGTTTATCTACATAATTTTTTGCGCAAGAGTTCTTCAAGAGGTGTCTACAACCCAGTCGGAACGTTCGACTTTGAATCTACCCAAGACGGGGAAATTACTCCGGGGCTTTGGAGGCTTGACACTTCTTCCACACAACTCGGGCACTTGCCCCGTGTTCCAAGAAGAAGCACTGCTACAGCTCAAGAAATCAGGGATGAATTCGCAGAATATTTTGTGACACCGCAAGGTGAACTTAGTTTCCAGTATGATAAGTGAACATCTATAGGTAGGTACTTACATAGGTACCTGTGAAAATCGCTTTTTTCAAAAACGAAATGAGCTTGCATTTTTATTAATCATTTACTATAATAGTAATAGGTCATAGCTGTACTTGTTGTGTAGGCAACTTGATTACATTGTAGCTAAACGTGAAATTCTTTGAACTTTATCAGCTTACCTTGACGTTATCCACCGTTGTTCTTGGTTTGTTCTTGTCGGCCAGGAACAGAAGTGATTTATATGCAAACCACTTGCTTTCGTAGATTTCATCTGCACCGGTGCCAGTTCCTTTACTGTCAACTTCCTTCTTTCTTTCGCGGCAGAAATGGCTCTGCAAGTATTTAACTTTCTTCTCAACCTCGCACTTTTCTATACCGAACGAAACCGCGATTTCGATTAGGGCATCGTGCCTTTTGTTTTTGTTTTTATATTCACTGTGTTTCGTATTCCACAGAGCAGTGCGCTCACGATAAAGTTCGATGAACTTTAAAGTGTCTTCGTCACTCATTGTTGTTGAACTCATGATTCGCAATTTAATTTACAATAAATTTACAATTTAAAAATAATATTAAAAAACACCAAAACTCAAGAGCAAAACGCAAAACACCCTTCTGGTTCGAGGGCTGTGACCTGATTGAGGGTGGGCGGCACCGATCAGCACGTCCCCACTGTTCTAGGCTGATCCGCATCCTTTGATGTGGACCGACACGAGTCGGTTTCGGATCGCCCTCATTCGGTTCACCTTCTGCACGTTCGGCTTGCATCTACACTTGTTCACCTTTGCGGATCCTACGAGGGTGCCCACCCTGATTCGGCATAGTGTGGGCGCGGCTTTAGACTGCTTGTACATTTCTGGAGAACATACTCCATATGAGACCTCCGCCCAAAAGAACCCGCTCTGATGCCCATCCAAGAACGAAGTTAAGAAACCTCGAGCGTGGTTAGTACTTGGATGAGTGACCGCCGTGACACGTCCAAGTATGACCCATGTAGCTTTAGGGCGAACCCCTCTCCACTCAAGGGGGCGAGGCAATGAGTAGCCAAGTAAAGAGCGAAAAATGATCAGATCGAATTCTGATCCTCCATTGAAGGACAGCTGATCACGTCCGCGACGCTGGCAGGGCAGTCGGACGAAAAGCCCCAGCCTGAAATGGCTGTTACTTTACTTTTTTTTAAAATCCGGCCTAGATATCATTGCTAGGGAGCACCTGATTATAATCATGGATGGCTGTATGGAGTTGGTTGTTCTGTGATATTTCATTTGAAAAACGCTGCAAAGTGCTTGTCACATGGGTTTATTATTCTATTGGACATACCTACAGGAATGTTCGGTGTTCATTAATTGTTTCTTTCATGTGAAATAATTGAAATAGCTATTTCTGATGGTTTCCATTCATTTTGGCCCCTAAAACACAAATTAGGTACGCTCTTTTTTTTTTTTTTTTTTTTTTTACTATCTTTGATCATTGGTAGTGCCACTTCGTCTTGATCCACGAGTTGACACATTTTCTAGTGTTATTATACAAACTGATGGTGATTTCAGACGATTTCCCAGGTTTTTGACTAATAAAAATAGATTTTGTGAGCTGGGAGCATATCCGGTCTTCTCGTCTCCAAAAACATGGAAAACAATACCTCAAAAGCTCATGTTACTAAAACACAAGAAGTACCTATTTTTATGCACATTTTCACTCATATCACCCCTGGGTACATTCCGATCGGGCTGCAAAGTTTCACAACTGGAGCAAATGGAGCATGTGTACAAAAGAACGACTTTTTTTTAGACAGAAACTGAAGCCGGTATGCATGATACAGCGTACGGAAATTACATTTTCTGAATCTACGCACCTTGAAACGTAAAAGAAAAAACGCTACAAAGTCCTTGTCACATGGGTTTATTATTCTACTGGACACACCTACAGAAATGTGGGCTGTTCATTTATTGTTTCTTTCATGCGTAATAATCGAAATAGTTATTTCTTATGGTTTCCACCAATTTTGGCCCCTAAAACACAAATTTGGTACGCTTTTTTTTTTCTTTTTCAAATTATCTTTGATAATTGGTAGAGCCATTTAATCGTCTTGATCCACGTGTTGACACTTTTTCCAGTGTTATTATACAAATTGATGGTGATTGCAGACGATTTCCCAGGTTTTTCACCCATAAAAAATCAATTTTGGGAGCTGAATATTTGGCAGACCTCAATTTTCCACTCTGGTCAAAATCGACTTCATATTCGGTCTTCTCGTCCCCCAAAACATGGAAAACTATACCTCAAAAGCTCATGTTACTAACATGTTACTAAAACGCAAAAACTACCTATTTTTACACATATTTTCACTCATAACACCCCTGGGTATATTCCGATCGGGCTGCAAAGTTTCCGGACACAACTAGGGCCCAAATGGAGCATGTGTGCGAAAGAACGAATTTTTTAGACTGAAAATGAAGCCGGTACACGAGATACGGCGTACGGTGGGCGGACATTGCATTTTTGGAATCTACGTACCTTGAAACGGAAAAGAAGAAATTTTGAGGGGGTGTTATAAAAATTTTTTGCTGAGCGAATACATAGGTGTATTATTCCCAGAATAATAAACCAAAATGTTGAGGGGGTGTTATAAAAAATTTTTTTGAGCGAATAGGTACATAGGTTTATTATTCAGAGAATAATAAACCGAAATGGATTTTGTGATGAATTGAATGATTTCTCTTTTGGATTTTGTTTATAGGTACTTTCGCAACTTGAACACACGCGGAAGTATCATCGGGTAAATTATTACACAACGGTTTATTATACTACCTACACAGAAGGGGCAACTATACAGGTAAATTATTACACAACGGTTTATCATTTGCCTTATGCTTCATGAATAACTAAAAATAATTAACGATTGAATTATTGAATACAGCGCATTTGCATGAAACTTTAATTACGGGGCTTTCCTGGGGGGAGCTCGAGGGTATTGACCATAGAAAACAGTAATCTACGTAGAAGGGGCATCTGCACAGGTAAATAATAAACCTTTGTGTAATAATTCGCAGCGTTTTTCAACAGGATCCACACATTTTTCGTTGACCAAATTTCTACGAAGAGATGACCCACAATTATTTTTTTAAATGATAGAAACTACTAACCTGCAGGTCGGTTCATTTTTATGTAAAAGTTTATTTTTGGACTAAGCTACCTCCATTCTATTACCTCAAAAAAGTGTCCCTCAATTCCCATGGGAACAAGTAAATATCTGAGAAAGTAAGAAAAGAAGAAAGAAGTAAGTAAATATCTGGGACAAGTAAATATCTGAGAAACAAGAACGTGGAAGTGCAAAGTTTAAAATTATTAAGAGTTTTTGCAGCACCCTCACGCCGAACCGAAAGCAGTGCTGCGCATGTGCACTTAAGAAACCAAAAAGTTTGACGAACTGTGAAGACGAAAAATACCGGGATCTCACAGTGTCAGCTTTTGTCGTGTTGAGATGACGAAACGTAATTTACATCTGTATAACGCTACATACGTTCTTATGTTTTTCTTGGAAAATAAATGTCGGGCATCGTATTCACAGCTGCTTCCTCGTGTCTTTCTATGTTAATGCAGACTTGACGCCATGTATGGACATCGATTTGTATTCACCACGGAGTAAAATGGATGAAAGAGAGCAGGAGCGTAGCGTGGCTCTGGAATGGAGGGTACCGCACTCCATCCCCCCCCCCCCCCACTATATCCCAAGTCTCCTACTGAATTTACCTACGCACATTATTCACTTCAACCAAGACAGAAAAGTGAAGCAGTTCTTAGCAAGCTATTTGCTCAAGGGAATTGTACAGTGTTATTATATTAGCCTTCAAACATTAGTTAGAAACCAAAAATTCCCACGCAAATAGCCAGTATCCAGGACTTGCCAACGGGGAGGCGACTGCTGTAAAGTCCTCCCAGTCCAACCCTACCACCCAACCATAGCGACCTGGCTACCTACACCTATTCTAAATAAAAAAAGAAAATTAGGAACTTTTAACACCCTTAGAAATACTATTATGGCGTGTGTACTCACGATTATGTTCTTTTACGACTGCCGACAGGTTTGGAAGCGGGGAAGTTGAACGGCCCAACCTGATGATCTCACATTTCTGTACAAAATTACGTGAACTAAACGATCGACTAACTAAGGAACAATTCACGCAACAGCTATCCATTTTCGAAGCGGAAAGCAGCAAAAAAGTCGCGTAAAAAACAAGTTGACATTATCAAGAAAACGATGGAGTGAAACAAAAACGAACAATAAAGCAAGCCATAAAAACAAACAACACAGAACCTTCCGACATAAACATAACCTTTCGACTTCGGGCTCCTAAACAAATCGATTATACCTACCAGCTTCGATAGCATCGAGAAAATCTGGCGTGATCACGAGAGCACTACAGAACCGCACAAAACGTGCGGTGACTCGCTGACTGGACGACTACCACTAGAAACTACACACACACACCGAACCATCATTGTGAAGACGAGGAGACACACTGACACACGGGCTCGGCCAATGACCTTTTGTCACCGCAATGGTGGCGCGGTACCCCAAACCCACCGTCATTCATTGCGTCATTTCTGCTTCAATCGATACTGCTCTATCACCTCTATCGATCATTTTGTGGTATCGATTAAGACAAGGAAGTCATCGATCTCTGATTTGAACCTACCACGAAGAATCGATGAAACTGGTTTTTAATCGAATCCATCAGAATGCGCCCAAATTCAACTTTTCGGATTTTATTCTTTGTGTAGGTACCTTTTTTCTTCTTTTCGTCAGGGGTACCGCCGCTACCCGCGGTACCCCTGAATCTACGCGCCTGAAAGAGAGGTTAACATAACGTTATCGTGACTTCACCAGCCGGTAGATGCCAAAGCTGAACGAAAACTGATCCAAAAAAGGTTAGAATCTGACTTCGGTCGCGCTATCCGCCATTTCCGTTTCGGTGTCGTTTTCCGTTTCGTTTCGGCGTGCTGCAAAAACTCTATTGGACCGACAAAAACCCGAATGCGGCAGATTCATGGTTTTTTGGTTGCGTCCTTGGAAACGGGGCAGACGTTCGAGTGTTTCTCATTGTCAAAGTAACTGCATTTATTCAGATTCGCGATCCTCCTCTGTTGTTACTTCGTTTAAGGCTGTGTGACTGTGAAAATGAATTACTACAGTGTATTATTCAGTGGATTTAATTCATCATTGCAGTGACGATAACCCGTCATTCCTGATGAATATGGTTGCTTCAATCGTCCGAACTACAACAGAGAGGTGAAAGTGTTGGATGCACGAATCTGAAGTATAAACAAAAAAATTATCACCACCACAAAGACACTAATTTGCTTTTTTGCAGCCAACAGCTACATTTGCGATGAACAAATTAAAGGGTACCGATAATGTACCTATGAATGAACAGGAAAGTCCAAAAGCAACCATAGATTTGCATTTTTTGTTGATTTATGGAAGCCAGCGTTCAACTTTGAACGAGAATCTATCAAAACTCGGAATTTGGAGATTCGCGGTTTTGTCATTGCGCTGATGATGTCATTGAATACATCCAAAAAACATAGTTTTCACGATTTTGCAAATTTTACGCACTCAAAATTTGAGTGGAGGGTGATTTCCTCATGAAATGTTACCTGGAATACAAAATAGGGGGTTCTCAATTGAAAAAAAAAGCGTTGCCATAGGGGGCGTCTAGCCGCCAGTGGTTTGTGTTCATGACGGTACGTTTATGTCGAATGAAATCTGGGGGACACCCCCAAACCCCCGGATTATAACAGTTTAGATCAAGGATCAAAGCAAGGAAACATGGATCATGTTTTTCGAATAGGTACATGATAACAGAGGATATGGAGATATTTAGAAAAACGTCTGCCAATTCGAGTAGGCACTATAGCCTCCTCACTTGAATCACATGAACGTATAGACTAGTTGGGTAGGTTCATTATGATACGGGACCATCTGCGATCCAACCGACGTGTAACCTCAAAATTTCAGCTCTCTACGTCTATTTTTCGCATAGTTAGAAGCGTTATAAGGAAACGGTCAACATTTCATGTTTGTGCACTCGCAGAGGGAAATTACGAGTACAATACCTAACCTGTGTTTTTACGCGGTGTCCAACATAATATAAACCGTTACTGATTACACTATAAACACGATAATGACGGGCGGTGGCGGTGAACCCCCTGACCCACCTGATCCAGGAGATACTCTCCAAAACCAAAACAAACTCAAACGCCCTAATGACCTGCCTCTAGACCAAGCAGGTAAAGCCATTATCGCTACAAATTATCAACCTAACTCTTCTCAATCAATTCCTGATTACCATAATCGCCTTATCAAGAACCGATTTCGCCCAGAACACAAAGGCCCTTATTTTGTTTTTGTTGAAGGCAAAGACAATTCTAAAATCGGAAAAATGCATCCGATGAGTTTTGGAAAATGGTTATTCCAAAACTTGAAGAAGAAGGATGAAGTTATGAACATCCAGTCCGTCGGATTAAATAGAAAAAAAGTTGAAACGAAAACCCAGGAAGGTGCTAATAGTATCGTCGAACTCGATATATTCAGGGAAAAAAATCTGCTTGTTTATATACCCGATTTCCTCATACACAAAACCGGAGTGGTTCGCAATGGAGATGTTAAAATTCATGAAGATGAAATACTCGAGGCAATGAATTCCACGATCCCTCCGGTACGCATGAGAAGAATAACTAGGAAATCTACAAACTCAAATGGGATACCTGTCTACTTTAAAACTGGTACGTGCTTCATTGAATTTGATGGTCAACAATTACCGCAATATATAAGTATTTACAGCCACAGATGTCGAGTGGACCCCTACATTCCACCCGTTCGGCAATGCACTGGTTGTCACCGTATTGGCCACGTGCAAACTCAATGTAAAAGTGGGGCCAGATGCCTCAAGTGTGCGAGCACAGAACACACGACCGAATCGTGCACCGAGGGTGCAGGAGATGCCCTCCGTTGCATAAACTGTAAGGAAAACGGACATGATGCGTCTAGTAAAAAATGCCCGATCTGCCTAGATAGAGTGCAAAAGAAAAAGGAGTTGGCTCAGGAGAACACTTATGCCACGATCACATTCAGTAACAAATACAACGCACTTGCTAATGATTCAACAGTACAGGAGGAAAGTTTCCCTGCCCTCCAAAATTATAAGAGCCAAAATAACGACCCATACAAGAGGAATAGGCGTTCGACAACTGCTTGTCCCTTACCCTATAAACAACCCATAACACATAACAAACCTCCTCATATGACCGATTGCCCAGCTCAAGAACGTTTGGAGAAACAAAAAACGTTGGGCAATACTCTAAAAACTACACCAAACTCAGACTACCTGCGGAAAAGATTAATAAATTCCCGTAACATCGAAGCACAAAAACATAATGATAACAATTCAACAATGAACGAGCAAGATAACGATGTAATGGAAATCGATGAAGTACAAGAACAGATATCAAGTGACATATGATATTGTAGCTCGCACACTTAACCCAAATGACCATAACATAGAATACATATATACAGCTATTAAAAATGCCATCACCCCCTACATACTAAGGGGTGAACGCGAGTAGTCTAATCACACCTAAAATGTCGTCAAACGTAACTGAAAACGAACTAGTGACATTCCTTCAGTGGAATGCGAGATCCCTAGTTAGGAACAAAGGAAGCTTAGAACATTTTCTCAGACAAACACCAATAACGGCAGTAGCTGTTTCAGAAACATGGTTTCAAAGCAATCGAACGTATTGTATAACTGGCTATAACATACTTTGTAAAGACCGAGATGACGGTAGAGCGGGTGTCGCTCTGCTGATTAAAAATGGAGTTGATTATAATGAATTGAATGTTAACACAAATATTGCAAATTTTTCATGCGTCGGGGCCGCCATTAACATTGAAAATACCAAGATAAATATTTTCTCAATCTACAATCATCACAGGAACTCCATATCTCAGAGGGATTGGGAGACATTCTTCCAGAGCCTACCCCATCCTTGTATAGTCACCGGGGATTGGAATTGCCACAGTGTGCTGGTTGGAAGCTCACACACCGATGCCAAGGGGAGAAATTTGATGAATGCGGCAGCGGAAAATCACTTTTGTTTTATCAATGATGGCTCTCCTACCCTGATTCCAGCTATCAATCAAAGAACTTCATCAGCTGTTGACATCACTTTTGTATCCATTGCACTTGCAACGAGAACAATATGGAGCCAACTAGACGACTCCCTAGGCTCAAATCATTGGCCATCTCTGATATCCATGATTGGCATGGTAGTAAATACCAGGCCAACAACCCCATCTAGACGATGGAAAGTCCACGAAGCAGATTGGGACCGTTTTTACAACGTCCTATGTCAACACGAGGAACACCTAAAAGCAAATCTAACGTACGCAAATTACATGGAGGTCCTACGTACAGCCTGTGACAATGCAATGCCACAATACAGGGTAGCGGTGCTCGGACATACCCGTAGGGTACACTGGTGGAACCAGGATTGCTCAAACGCTATAGCTATTAGAAAACAAGCTCTACAAAATTACAAACACACACCGAATATAGACACATACATTGCAATGAGGCGCGTTGTGGACGAAGCAAAGAATGTAATTACAGAAGCAAAGAGATCATCCTGGCGAGAATTTTGTGGTAAACTGGAAAAAAGTACACCGATTAAGGAGATATGGCAACAGATAAGAATAATTAAAAACTCCCATCTCCCACACAGCAGATTGCGGGAGGGAGAGTGGGTCCAGGACTTCCTACATCAACTTACACCAGACTGGGTACCATGCTCACCGGAGAGTGATTCCCAAGAAAGGAGTGAAGAGGATAACGCACTTACCGCGCCATTTGTCCTGCGAGAGCTACAAACGGTCCTGAAGAGGAACACTACTTCTTCTCCCGGGATGGATCAGATAACGTACCAGATTTTGCATAGACTGTCAGAAAGTTACCAGCGTATACTATTGCAGCTCCTAAATACGTTTTGGAGTACTGGCAGATTCCCTGACGATTGGTTTCATTACGTTGTTATACCGATCCGGAAGCCCGGTAAACCCATTAATGAGGCCAGCTCGTACCGTCCGATCTCACTCGCATCTTGTATGATGAAAATCTTCGAAAGGATGATTAAGTGTCGCCTTCAGTGGTGGGCGGAAAGCCGACAATTGCTCCCAACAAGCCAGTTCGGGTTTCAATGCAACCGTTCCACGAATGATGCCATAAATAAGTTACTTACTGATGTACAAAACGGTCTCACATTCAACAGGTCAACAATCGCCTTGTTCCTCGACATATCCTCCGCTTATGACGATGTGAATTGGCCTACGCTGTCTTCCAAAATGTTGGATCTGGGCATCCCCAACAGTGGTTAGAAACATTTCTAACCTACTGGAGAATCGGAATATCTACATCCGAGTCAATGGCCACCTAGAAGGCCCTAGAAGTACTTCCAAGGGACTGGCACAAGGAGCCATTCTAAGCACTCTACTCTATGCAATATATGTAACAGGGCTAGAGGAATCTATGCCTGAACACGTGTCAATCATACAATACGCTGACGACGTATGCATATACACCTCACACGACGATTTTGAAACGTGCAGAATTCGTCTTGATACAGCACTGAGGCATACCGTTCAATTCTTCTTAAATCTGGGACTGAATATCTCTCCTTCCAAATCGGTGGTCTGCCCTTTCACGAGATAGAGGAGAATTCCAATGGGTGACACAATAAGCTTGGGTGACATGACGTTACCATGTGTCCGGAAAGTGAAATTTCTTGGGTTGTACCTTACAAGCAAGCTCTCCTGGAATGAACACGTGAAATCTACCACCCAAAAAACCGAATGGTACTCCAATATTCTCCGGTCATTCACCAGTACTTCATGGGGTGCAGACCCCACCATTGCCCTGCGATTTTATCGAGTAGCGATCCGTAGCGTTGTTGACTATGGGTCGATATTCTATGGGGCTGCCAGTAAAACAACCCTTGGAACATTAGACCGCATTCAATACAAGAGTCTTCGTACATCAATCTGGGCACTAACATCCACCCCCCTAAATGCACTACTCGCTGAGACAGCGGAGCTACCCCTGGAGCAACGGAGAGGCATGTTAGCGGATCGCTATTTAGCATCGTTATATGGAAGGAATCCAGACGGGTTTTCCTCCATTAGGCAGTTAACAATTCACATGTTAACGGAGCGATATTGGACAAAAAAAGTGGCCCCGCCATTGTGCAACAGTTTCCTCCGCATACAAATGGAGGTTCCCTGGATAGCCTCATCAATGCAGCCAGAAAGGTATTCGCTACCGTTCACCACACTACTGAACCCACCACACGTCATAATACGTACAGAATCGGAATGGTGTATGGGACCCCGTGCGGTAGCCACCCTCCGGGAGAAATGGCCGGATGGTCGGCATATATACACTGACGGGTCAAGGATTAATTCTGAAGTAGGCTGTGCCTTTTATGACGCAACGGCAAACGTTCAGAGAAGCTTCCGACTGTGGGACAAAAGTTCGGTCTATTCGGCAGAACTATATGCTATACTGCAGGGGCTTTTATACGCTAGCGACAATGCCGAGAGGACACCACAGGTAGTTATCGTCTCTGATTCACAGAGTGCTCTGATAAAATTGAAAAACATTGACACAATGACCAAACTGGAAGCTGACATTCTTCGGCAGATACAGGAATTACGTTCCGTAGGAATTAGTGTACACTTTATGTGGATAACGGCCCACATCGGCATACCAGGCAATGAGATTGCAGACTCGGCCGCCAAACGAGCTATTAGTCTACCTTCAGTGGACCCGATTCGGATGTTTCCACATACTGACATGTACTGGAGCATCCGTGAGCACTACATGAACGAATGGCAAAAGTTCCACAGCACATATATCCAAAAGGAAGAAATTATGTCTTCATGTTCAAGGCTGTGAAAAAACACGCTTGGTTCTCGAAAATCAACAGTCCAAAACCCAGAAAATTCTATAAAACGATCTCACGTATTAGAACAGGGCATTGCCTCACAAACAAGTACCTACACATGATTGGAAGAGCCCAAAGCACTGGATGCCGAGCCTGCTCCGAAGAGGTTGAAACACTAGAGCATGTCCTCTTTACCTGCCAGCAGTACAACATAGCAAGACGACAACTTTTTTCTGCGATTTCACTCGAAAATGATGTACAACAGCCCTTTGACATGAGCCATGTGATTAGTTTGGACAATGTGAATATTTATGATGCCATATATGAATTTATCACAAAAATCAATCTTAACTTATGACATAATAATTTTCTTTCTGATTTGTAACACTTTGTAAATGTTATATTCTGTATTTTGTATGGTTGAATGGCTTTATGCCTATACCAAATAATTTAAAAAAAAAAAAGGAAATTACAGTAAGACTCCAATGAAGTTCATATGGAACCATCAAAGTATTATACTGATCGAACCTCCAAATGTGAACTCATTTCAACGATAATTAAGGTAGTTATGGGCACTCCAAGTATTTCACATTTGCGCATGTGCACACTAAACGATTTTCATGATTTTGAAACTGGACCATCTGCAATCCAACCCGCGTATACCCTCAGAATTTCAGCTCTCTACGACTATTTATCGCATAGTTAGAAGCGTTACAAGGAAATTGTCAACATTTCATGTTCGTGCATGCGTAGATCAAAGCTACATTACGGAGGGAAAACTGTGGGGGCGACGGGGAGGGGAGCCGAGTGTTACGCGGACAGGACTCTGACGCTTTCTAGCCCAGTTTATCCCCTTAAAAACATGTTCCATGTTAAAAACAAAGTTGATGTCAACTTTTTCATTAAATATTGGTTTTGGATCTACTTAGAAATCATGAGGAGTTACCATTCGAAATGTTGCCCTAACCAGCTTCTTAATGCAAATGGGGGAGGGGGGGGGGGGTCTCCAAGAAAATCGGCAATACCTAAGGGATTCAGCTGTGAACATTCGCTTGTTGCATGAGGTGTGGAAACCGACTTGCGCTTATGCGAATATTTTGAAACCTTTGCAAAAAACAGACATTTAGTTAAACCCAAATAGAACCTAACTGCTATCAACGTCTATGCTACAGCGTTCAAGCGGTATGTGTATCGTGCTTGGTTTCTGAAAACTGTTCCTTTTTTTTTAGTGAAGAACAGTAGGAGATTCAACAGGAGTTGTGATACTTCCAACACCAGAACCAATTTACTACGAATCGGTAACTACTCAGCAGATAATAAATAGTACAAAAATGTTCCTACTCACAGTCAACATTAAACTAAGGATTTCCAACTTACCTCATACAAAGAGCATCATCACTAGTCAAACAGTGCGTTAACGCTTACGCCCAGACAATGATGCTTTTTTTGGCGAACCCTTCTTCGGTTTGGCAGCACTTCTGGTTTTGCGAGGAGACACTTTCTGGGTACGAGGCTGGGCTGCTTTTCTGGTTTTCTTTCCTGAGTCACTCTTGGATTTGAAACCAAGTTTCGCGGATTTTTCTGGGTTTGCTTCCTTGGAAGTAGGAGGTTTCACTACAGCCTCATTAGAAGCAGGAACATTTCTGTTTCGTAGCTTTCTAGGAGATCCCTTGGGAGGGAAGGCTTTCTTGGGAGAATTACTGGGTGCTAACTTTTTTTTGGCGGACGAAGTCTTGGCAGCAGATTTTTCATTTTCTGTGGGCATTTTCTTGGGAGAATTCTTGGACACAGACGCATTCTTTGGATATCCCTTGGAAGTGGAGGCTTTCTTTGGAGAATCCTTGACGGCAGGTTTTTTCTTGGGAGAATCCTTGTGTGCAGTTTTTTTCTTGGGAGAATCCTTGGATGCAGTTTTTTTCTTGGGAGAATCCTTGGATGAAGTTTTTTTCTTGGGGGATGCAGTTCTTTTCATGGGGGAATTCTTGGATGCAGTTTTTTTCTTGGACGAATCCTTGGATGAAGTTTTTTTCTTGGGGGGATCCTTGGATGCAGTTCTTTTCTTGGGAGAATCCTTGGATGAAGTTTTTTTCTTGGGGGGATCCTTGGATGCAGTTCTTTTCTTGGGAGAATCCTTGGACGCAGACCCTTGCTGTTTGAAAGACTCCTTCAAGTGTTTCACCTGTTTAGACGTTTCAACATTCTTGGACCGCAGCTTTTTGGGCGACATTTTCACGGATAGCTTTGGATTTGATGCTTTCTCTGGGACAATCTTAGGGGCACGCGTTTTTTCCGTTGACATCTTGGAGGTAGAAGCCTGTACTTCTGGTGTCTCTACTTTCTTGGAATGCAGCTTTTTAGGCGCCGATGAACCCTGGGAGCTTCTGGATTTTTTACTCCCGACAGCTCTAGTTCTTACAGCTGCCTTAGCTGTTGCCACAGATACTCTAAATGCTTTTTTAGGAGGTGCAACTTTCTTATTTTCCTCTGCTTCATTCCCCTTCACTTTCTTTGGCCTGCCTTGAGCTGGTTTTTGTTGAGGTTTTGGAGATCGGGCAGCAGTTGATCTAGAAGAAGAACTTGATGCAACTGCTGAAAGTTTAGCCACTTTCGGTGGACTAACTCCTTGAACTGTTACAACACCCTTTTGGGCTTGTCTCTTGCGAGATCCAGCTGAAGGAACCACACTGGGTGATGATGGATGCTCAAACAGATCCCTAACACCAGTCAAATCTACTTCCTCGGATGGCAGAAGTTCTCTGATCCCTCCACTCTTGGAAGTGGGAGACGCACGGAATAATTTCTTTTTGCCTGTACTGTCAGTGTAATCCACAACAGGCGATGTAGTGAAAACTCGACTCATGGGCTCATCACTAGACCTGGTGGGTGATGGTATAAGAATACTCTTGACACTGGAGGAGGTAACTTGCAGCTCCCCACGAGGTTGGGACCCTTCATAATCCACCAATGGTGATCTGAACAAGAGCTTCTTAGCACTCTTTGGTGGGGAGAGGGTCCCTGGACTAGGTGATACAGGTGCTAAACTAACAGTAGGCGTCAGCCTTCGAGTTGAGCTGCGAAGACGCCGAGAAGGTTTCTGGGGTTCCGAGACTAAAGAAATTTTTCTGGAGAGATCAAGGGCATTAAGAAGATCATCTTCTGGACTCAACTGTTGAGGTTGCACGTCAAGGTCCTTCAGAGGCGTCAATGATGTCCTTGACATGTCAGCACAGTTGGCTTCCAACAAAGAACTGGTAGAGAAATTATCAGAAGTTTGAAACTTGAAGTCTCTTGGAACTGTCTGCAACATTTAATAAAAAGGGCGTTACGAAGAGCCATTACAAATTTATAGTTATGAAACATTATTGATACTCCTGTTGAAACAATTCTTGGTTGAAATGGGCAATTATCGTCCATCACAAACAAGCACTTATGGTACCTACTGAATTTCTGCCAACATTCCTACGGATATTAGAAAAAACGACGTTTTTCCCCAATTCAACTCTAATTTCGTCATTCACATTATGTCTTCTTAGGTAGGTATATGTTTCATTTTCTTCTTTCATCTTTAAGAAGAAAATTAAAACTCAAACTACGATAATTGCCCATTCCTGCACATTTGCTAGCTTAGCGGTACCATTAAGAGGGAAAGTTACCATGTTCAATTTTGTAGGAGACCTCAGCAGTCTCTCAAAGCTTCGCCTAGCTTCCTTCTGTTTTGGCATAATAGATTTGCCTGATTTTTTCTTATGGCAAACCCAGAGTGCAGCCATTTTTTTCTTGTCTGAGAGGAAACAACAATAAATTCATGTAACTCAAACAGCCATTTTTGAACACCAATCAGCAACATGTGTATTTCATGGACTGCATACATAGAGTATGAAAGAAATATGTCTATAACATGGACACAACACTTATCACACATTCAACGCTTACCTGGTTTATCTGGGTCGAGTTTCAATTTCTTTATGGCCGATTCTCCAGGTGGTCTAACCGAATCCAATTTTTTTGTCAAGGTAGCTGAAGGCGATGCCTTTTTGACTGACTGTCGAGGATTTCTCCTTAAGGCGCTTTTTGGAGTCTCAAGAACAGCAAGTTGCATAGAGCGAATCGTGGATTTCCTTGAAGACCTGAGAGTCACCTCAGGTGAACGGGATCTTGGGGGTGTTACTTGATCAGTTGACACTGCACTATTGGGCGTTTTGGGAGACTGGTTGCGGGTGGTGACATCAGCCAATGATTTGAGACGGTTACTCATGCTGGACTCACTTGCCATATCCAGGCTCCTACGAGCTGTGGGAGACGTCAGCGTTTTCGGAGAGGTCGCCAACCGTGAAGAACTAGCTAGATCTTTCTCAGGAGATACAGTTTTTACCACATTTACCACAGAGACTTCAGAGAATGACTTGGCGAGGCGGTTATCCAACCTAGCAGCTCTACCAGCTGTTAGAGGAGTACTTGGTGACTGTTTTTTGGCTGTTGACGTGTTCCTAGATGACCTCAAATTAACTTCTAATGAAGAGTTAGGAGGAGTAACTTCTCCTTCCAGTGCAATAAATTTTTCCTTTACTGTCACATTTTTGGTTGGGGGAGTTTTGGACTTCCTGTTTTTGACACCAGTCTTGATAGCAACAAACGAAACAGACCTTTTCGAATTTCTTCGAAGAGGTTTTGTAATCATACTAGTTCTTGCTGACGTGCCAGGAGCATCGGTGACGTCAAATAATCCTTCGTCGGAGATTGTATCATAATGTGGTGAATCGGACAAGGTGTAGCTGCTTAAATGGCTGGTGGTAGCAGCAGTGTCAACTTCAATTGAAAGTGTCGACTCGAGAGAGATTGGTGAACCATTCCGTCCTGAAACCAGGCCCTTGGGAAAAGGTGTAGATGTCACCTTTGCCAGCTTCTTGTTGTGAGAAAGAGCAGGAGTTGAGAATGCAATGGTGGTTTGCAATGGACTTATGGAGGTAGATATGTAAGTGGAACGAGTAGTCAGGTCACCAGCTGATTCACCTAATATAGCTGAGCCATATAGTTTGTGAGGGGAGTTCGCTTTGGGTGAATCGATACTTTCGTTAATCCGCAAAGCAGATGAGGTAGATGGCTTAACATCCTCAAAAATCTGCATAGCAGCTGATGAATTGGTAGGAACTGATACTGGCCATTCGAGTGACCCATTTTCAGTGACTGATGGTTTGATGTCATTAACATTACCCACTTCTGTCTGGTTTCTCAAACTGCGTTTTTTCCCAGAAGGGGAAGTACTCTGGTCAAGTTCAAGTGAAGCAGATGATGTCAATGCAAGTGTTGACGTGGCAGTACGCTTAGGAGTAGTGTGATTCTTAGAAGTATTCAAACCTCTCTTTTGAGTGCTGCTTGGTGGACTACAATGTTGTAGCTCAGAAACTCGCCTTGAGGAACTTTCCTCTCTCAGGTTTTTTCTTGAGAGCCCATCTGCTGCTTGTTGAGCGACAGATCTGCTGAGTGGGGATGGGAGAACGACATTAATTTCAGGAGTCAAATTTACATTCTCCCTTGGACTCCCCTTGTCACTCTGAGGCAGTAAGCTAGATAAAACTAGAGATCGTCGAGTAACTCTGTGTGATAGTTTATCCTCACCCTCACTACTCCCGTCACACAGCTTGGACTTGCGAGCAGAGCTCGACTGAATCGGTGTACCAGACAGATTATTTTGAGATCTTTTTGAAAGTTGGAACTCTTCCTGATTGATCTTATTGGCCATAGAACCTAAACTGAGTTCTGAAATGTCCTTGGTACTTACAGAATAACTCTTCTTGGATTTGTTAGCAGGGCACAGTCTTGCAGGCATTCCGGATGGAACACCTGTAGATAGCCGAGTAACCTGGGATAGAGGATGTTGCTCTTCTTGACTGAGGGTATAGCTTGTTGAAGGCACATTGGGTTCCGAGATGTCCTCTGCACTCCCCATACCACTCTTTCTGGACTTGCGGGCAGAGCTTGACTGAGTAGGTGTATCAGACATAACACCTGTAGACTGTCGTATAACCCGAGATGGAAGATTTTTCTCTTTCTGACTGAGCTTAATACTTACTGAAGCCACACTGGGTTCAGAGCTGGCCTCTGCATTCCCTGTAACACACTTTTTGGACTTCCGAGCATAGCTTGACTGAGTTGGTGTACCAGACGGAACACTCCGAGATCGTAGTGAAGCCCAACATGGAAGAATCTGCTCTTCCTGGGAGAACTCATTAGATGAAGCCACGAGGGGTTCTACGTTGTCTTCAGCACTTCCTGTAACAATCTTTCTGGACCTGCGAGCAGAACATGACTGAGTAGGTGTACCATATGGGATCCCAGGAGATTGCTTCGCAAAACGGCCTAAGGAAGCATTTTGCCCTAGACTGAGTCCGGATAACTTCGAATCTGGTGTAGGTTTTAAAGACCCAGACAGTTTGGGAGTTGAAGGGCTGATGGGTTCCAAATTATTGTTAACACTTGCAATGCTGCTCTTTCTTGATTTGCAAACAGAGCTGGATTGGATTGGCTTGGGAGATTGAACACTCCGAGATCGACGGGTGGCTCTCGCTGGTACACTTTCATCATCTGCAAGCACAAATGTGTTGGAGCGTTCAAGTGTTTGATGAACACCAGATGTGGACAATTCTTCTTGGCCCAGACTCTTCCGGGACTTACGTGAAGATTTCATTAGTAGTCCGGATAACTTCGAATCTGGTGTAGGTTTTAAAGACCCAGACAGTTTGGGAGTTGAAGGGCTGATGGGTTCCAAATTATCGTTAACACTTGCAATGCTGCTCTTTCTTGATTTGCAAACAGAGCTGGATTGGATTGGTTTGGGAGATTGAACACTCCGAGATCGACGGGTGGCTCTCGCTGGTACACTTTCATAATCTGCAAGCACAAATGTGTTGGAGCGTTCAAGTGTTTGATGAACAGATGTGGACAATTCTTCTTGGCCCAGACTCTTCCGGGACTTACGTGAAGATTTCATTAGTATTGGGCTACCTGCCTCTTTTGAAAATTGAGGCATTGGGACATCAGGAACTGCATTTCCACTTTTTCTGGACTGGCACGAGGAGTTAACTAGCACTGGGCTGCCAAGTGAAGAGAGCTCTGTAGACACCTTATTGACACTTTTCCTCGTCTTGGGAGAAGAATTCAAATGAGTAGGTGATGGAGCACTTTGAGATCGCCGGGAAACTCTAGAAAAAGCATTTTCTCCTCCTGTGCTACTTCTGGGTGTTTTGTTACTGGATGAGGCCTGGTTAATGTCAAAATTGAGCATGGACGGGTCTGAATCTCCAACTATTGATGGTTTAAGATCAGCTATATCAACTGATGTTTTGTTTGTAAGAGAATGAGTGGAATAACCTTGGGTTGGTGTAGTCAGTAACGGGATACTGGCACTTCTAGAAATAGATGCATCAAATTGGAAGTGTCTTTGTGATTTGCGTCTTTTGGGTGATGACATGTTGCTTTTGTTAAATTCATGATTAGTTTTCTTCTGTAAAGATTTTGTAAGCACATGTATAGATAATGATCTTTTGGGAGTCTTAGCAAAATGAGGTGTAGGGTGCTGAAGTGGGCTGGCTGTAAAATCAAGAGTGTTTTGAGATGGTGAATATGGTGATTGTGAGAATAAAGACTGGTCGTTTGCATTGTATCTTCTGCTGACCAGGTTTCTCACAGTGGGTGATAACAGCACATAATCAGTATTATTGTAGCTCATTGGAGAGAAGGTTGAATTCCTGGGACTATCAATAACACTACGACTTCTGGGAGTGTTCAAATAGGCCGAAGTGTTGATAGTTCGCGACTGCGGGCTTTGCAAAATAGAATCGTGTGAACCATAGTGACTCTGATTAGCTGGAAATGAGCCCTGAGAGCGTCTTTGTCGGAGTTGCGAACGTCTAGATGTATCCCCAAATAAAGAATCGTGATGCTGACTTTGATGAAATACTTCCTGAGGTGTTCCAAAAGAAGTGGAACAGCCTGAAGATACCAGATCGCCCCTACCAGTTTGCCTTCCTCGGTAGGGAGATCTAGGCACACCGTTAACATCCTGTATATTTGGAGACTCTGCTCTCATCATTCTTGGTGACCCACTTGAAGTGGGAGAGAAATAAGATGCCGGTGTAGAATCACGCCCGTCTGGATCATTCAGGGATGACGCCAATGTTTCAGAATTTGTACAGAAATACGAATCACTGAGTTGAGCGTTGTGTCTGTTATCAGACTCCGAATATATTCCTTCCTGAATTGTAGGAAAATAAACGCTGGGGGTTCCAGTTAATATACTTCTATTCCTCAGTGTCCGGGAGGATTGAAAAGAAGATGTCGACCTCTTTTTGTGAAGTGGTGTTGAAACTCTGCCAGATCTACGACCAAGAGTGTTTCTCTCATCTATGGACGAATAACTGTGGTCTTCGCCTAAGATGCTTGAACTTGATTCTTCAGCAACAGGATTGAAACCACGAAAGGTGAATGGAGCGCTAGAAGTTTGGCCGGAATAAAATGTGCGGGGAGTGATTGAGTTGTTAAAAGCAGCATCATGATAATACACCAGGTTTTGCGATTCTAATGGATGTTGGAGTCTAATGGGTGTTTGCAAGCTGCTAGACAATCTACCAGGGCTTACAGACGTCAACCTGCCCCTAAAAAGAATAATCGTGAATTAGATAGGACAGGGAAACTAAACATTATAAGCAGCTGTTAATGAAAGGCTTGCTAAAAACCTTCAGTACTAGGCACTCATCTTGAAAACGAATACGCACCTATTGGGAGTGGCTTTTCCTTTAAGCATTCTGTCATAAGAAACTTTTCGTGCAAAAGAAGATTGCTCAGGAAGGATTCTAATATTGGAACAACGATGTGATGTGCTATGAACAGATGAATCATACAAGGTTTTTCTCCGTTTCTTTGGAGGAAGGCTTTCTTCATCATTTACCACCTGGAACAGAAAGTGAAGCACTCAGAAATCATCATCCCTATTAAACAGATTACTAACAGTTCGAGCACCATGTAAATGGTTCTTCCCCCACCCCAAATGTATTGACATGTATAAACAGGAACAGTTAAGGGCATTGGTAATATTCCCAGGCGGGTAGGAATTTATCAGAAATATTCCCGAATTTATGAATTCCAAAAGGAAATCGGAGGTCTTAAATTGTAAAAACTGACCAGATACCAATAGATTTAAAAAAGTTTACCAACTGAATGCTAATCTCTGAGCATAAAAATAGTGCTTCAATGCTACACAATCGCCTCAGCCAGTCTGTGGACCTCGAGTGGTTAGCATGCTACCGCGTCCTTCATCTCTCGTTTTCCTTGTATTTTTTAAAATAGAGTTTTCCGTCTCTGTCTCTATTGTGAGGTGTTATCAATCCATTAAGTCATATAATCTTGTCGATCTTGTTGGTTCCATTGCATGGTCACCTATTTGTTACTAGTAAGAAGTCCTGATTGTGCGTGACTACGTTTTCTACTAATCAAAAGAATGCTTTTGAGACTCCAATGAACCGTTGACTCACTGATAATGAGTGATATTGTTGGGGATAAAGGATAATATCGTGCTTCCGATTTATGGACTTCCGAACGATGTTAGTGCACTTCATTTACTTACCTGAGTTGCTCGCAAGATTTTTCCACGTAATAAACTACAGACACTACGAACAAGGATGGTGTAAAAAATGAAGTATCTTCTCTAAATAACGCTTATAATTTCTCTCGTGGTCAATTAGCTACTACTGTAAGAGACCACCTGAGATACGAGGAGTTGTGTTTGGAAGAGAAAGAGACCTTAGAAGCATCGATTATTCAACTGAAGGGAAAAGTAAACTTGTAAACCGATCAGCACTGATAGACCTCACAGAAATTGGTAATCAGACAGACAATGTTCTGATACCTGAAGTACAAAGTGATGGTATTCAGACAGACCTTGTTCTGATACCGGAAGTGAAAAATGAGAGTACCCAGACTTGCCAGTTGGGTTTTGAGAATATTCAGACCCAAACTTATGTTGTACATCCAAATAATTATTGTAAGTTGTTCTTCGATCACAAGTCAACGGTTCGCCCTTTCTGGTTCCTTCCAGCATTTAAGAGTGGTGTGTGTACCAATAACGTACATAAGGCACAAGTACTTGTAATTTGAGATTCTTACTCCTATCAACTTGGAGATGAGGTAAGGTTGGTTTTGCCGGTTGACTATGAGATGTCGCCGATTAGGAAAACTGATGCACCCCTGTCAGTTTTACTTGAATCATTGGATGGTAACTCAACGAAGCCTGATTTTCTGGTGCTTTCAGCACTGGCGTAGCCTATAATGTGTGTAAGACCTTCAAACACGATTTATTGAAACTCTTAGTCTTGCTCGGAATTTCAAATCCAAACTTGTTATTCTTCGAGTGCCATTTAATTACCTCTTACCAGTTGGTCTATAGTGAACTTGTTGTAGATCAGTCGAATGAATAAGTTATTGATTTCTCTCTCAAAAAGGTTCGAGTTCTTTGAGCTAATTGACTCCTGCTTTGTGGACAGGAATTTTAAAAACAACCGAATGGTCGAACCTTCATATAAAGCGGTTGGGAGATGTATAATAAGCAAAACGATTTCGTCTGCTATTACCAGATCTGTTCAAACCAGGCAGATTCCTCTGTGCGAGTACTCCCAGGGGTCACCATTGTTGGACGTCACCGACGATTCATGACGCCGAAACAAAATACCAAGCTCATCTATATCCCAGCACACTGTGGTGCTTCAAGCCAATCTTCAAGGTATAAACTCAAAAATCCACGAAATTAACTTTTTTCTACAAAGGCGCCAGGATGTTAAAGTAATCGGGTTCACTGTGTAAGGAACAAGAATTAATTTTTTACACTCCTGATGGTTACCATTTGATATCCTGATTCTCCAGATCAAAGAAGAGTGGGGGGGGGGGGGATCTTCGTGTTAGTTAGAAATGACATGGCAGCGCACGAACTTTCTCATTTGAGTACGATGTCGATTGAGTCAGTGTGCGAAGTTTCGGCTTTGGGACTCGAAGCACTGAAATCTTTGTGACATGCTGCATATACAGACCAACCCAAACCCCTCGAACTTCAGTAAGTTTTGTTCGTGCATTGATCACCTACTGCATGACATTCTAAGACACGACAGGATGGTAGTCTTCATAGGTGATTTGAATGTTCACTTTGAGGACACATCAAATGCTCAATATGTTAACCAGCGAGGAATTTTTGAAGAGCTGCTTGCTGGTTATGGAATGCAGAGGTTCGTTCGCAGTAAAAATCGGGACTCTGTTCCGAACTCGAGGAGTTATGGAATATGGCCGCCACAAGTTCTGAACGGGGTTCCGAATTCCGCAACACTGCGAACGCTCATCGAATCTGGAACTGTCAACGTTACTAGAGGATAACCTGCGTCTTTCGTGAATGAAAGACAAAAAACGCTGCAAAGTCCTTGTCACACGGGTTTATTATTCTATTGGACATACCTACATAAATTTTGGCTGTTCATTCATTGGTTCTTTCATGTGATATAATTGAAATAGCTATTTCCGGTGGTTTCCACTCATTTCGGTCCCCAAAAACACGAATTAGGTAGGTACCCCCCTTTTTTTCAAATTATCTTTGATCATTGGTAGTGCCATTTAATCGTCTTGATTCACGTGTTGACACTTTTCCTAGTGTTATTATACAAATTGATGGTGATTTCAGACGATTTCCCAGGTTTTTGACTCATATAAAATCAACTTGGGAGCTAAACCTTTGGTAGAACCTCAGTTTTCCACTCTTCGGCCAAAATCGACTTCGTATTCGGTCTTCTCGTCCCAAAAAACATGGAAAAGGATACCTCAAAAGCTCATGTTACTAAAACTCAAGAAATACCTATTTTTATAGCCATTTTCACTCATAACATCCCTGGGTATATTTGGATCGGGCTGCAAAGTTTCGAGACATAACTAAGACCCAAGTGGAGCCTGAGTGCGAAAGAACGAATTTTTTAGACCGAAAATGAACGAATGAAGTAGTTATGCACGATAAGGCGGACGGACATTGCATTTTTGGAATCTACACGCCTTGAAATGTAAAAGAAAAAATTTTAAGGGGGGGGGGGGGGTATAAAAGTTTTTTGCTGAGCGAATACATAGGTATATTATTCACAGAATAATAAACCAAAACACAAAAAATACCTACTTTACTTTTATACCCATTTTCCACTCTTGGGTATATTCCAATCGGGCTGCAAAGTTTCGGGACACAATTAGGGCCCAAATGGAGCATGTGTGCGAAAGAACGACTTTTTTAGACAGAAAATGAAGAAGCAGGATATACGGTGGACGGACATTGCATTTTCTGAATCTACGCACCTTGAAACGTAAAAGAAAAAATTTTGAGGGGGTGTTATAAAACTGTTTTGCTGAGCGAATACACAGGTGCATTATTCACAGATAATAAACCAAAAATCTGGCGGGGTTAGCTATGATAACCATTTCCCTCCTTCTCACCAGAGCGCTCTTGCGTAGCTGTCCCCACAGTTCGAGAAAAAATCCCGAACTCCAGAACTGCGTTCGGAACGTGTTCGGGACTTGGAGAAAAAATTACTGCGAACAGCGGACTCAAAACTAGAACTCCGAACGCCTGTTCTGCGAACGCCATAACCACTAGGGCGCCTGCGCGGAACATGTCAGAACTGTCTGGAACTGTACGGAACTCCACTGCGAACGAAGCTCATGTCACATCGAATGAACTAACAAGGAATCCTCACTTCGGCATGGGTTCCTGGTCTACCGTGCCTCGACGCTTTTATAGTAACATAGGGTCCGACTGGTATAACACTCTGGTGAGTGATACCGGGTTCTCTGACCACCAAGGTGTTGAGTTCAGAATTTGCAAAAACACTGATCCTCCATGATGTCGAGTGACAATTCGATATCGACTCAATAAACTATCAAACCTTCCACAACTTCGCTATCTACTAGCATCTATGTCTTGGTTCCTGGTGTACCAAGCCAACAATTCGGAGGATGCCACGATTGATTTTTGAGAATATTTCTACAGGCTCTGGATGCTACTTGCTCTGTAATCTCTAGGTAAATAGCTCCGGGTGTCGCAAAGTTGACCCTCTGATAGCACGATGGTGACTTTGCGTGATGTATAACAGTCCTTCAGGGACATGGCCTGAGGGACTGTATGCGTTAGCTGGAGAAAGTAGAAGTGCATTTAGGAAGTGTCTATTGAACTTTAGGCGAAAAAATAATGACTGTTATTTCAAGTGCCCTTAACAAAACAAGTCCAAAGCCAGCGAACTTAATTCTAAATCCAAAAATATTACAACTATATCCGATGTTGATTGTAATAGTTTTAGTGGTTTTCTCTGACGTTTATAAGCACATATATGCCTAACGCTACCTCTGATGCTTTTTATGAAAACCTGAAGTGTGCTCCTGGTTTCTCAAGCGAATTTTCTCTGAAGTCAGTTTCCATTGAGGACACAATTCCGCAATTCTATCATTGAAAAATAGCAGCTCGTCAAATTATTTTGGGGTGAATTCGGAGATGGTTAAATTTATAGCTGACGTAATTGTTGAGCCACTGACACTCCTGATCGTTAAATATTTTGCAGGAGGGGATTTCCCAAGAAAGCATTTCTAGAATCACTCCCATTCCCAAGAAAGGCAAAGTACGATGAATTTCGACCCATATCCAAACTCCCTACGTTTGTCAAGATTATAGAGAAGCTCGTGCTGAAGAGGTTGGTAGACTACTTGGAGGAAAAGAAGATTTTGCATAGCAGAAAGTTTGGATTCAGGAAAGGAAGTAGTACGAGATCAGCTGCTTGCTTAGTAATCCTTGAAGCTCTTGCTTCACTTGAACGTAAAATGACTACTTCCCTACAGCTATACGACTTGTCTAAGGCTTTTGATTTAGTGCCATTTAATCTATTATTAGAAAAGCTGTCGTACTACGGTTTCACTGCTAATGCATTACATTTTTTCGCTCATTATTTGGAAGGCTGGAAGCAGATAGTGCACTATAACGGAGAGCATTCAAATGAAGGGGTTATTACATGTGGAATAAAGCAGTGTTCAGGGCTCAGCCCATGCCTTTTTATAATTTACATGAACGATTTAGTATTCGGATCCGAGGACTCGGGTTTCTTGTCACTCTTCGCCAACGAAATTTCCGCACTGGTCAAGGGTACATCTCAAGATGAACATGAAATCAAACTGAGAATTTCTTCCTTAATAACTGATTAGTGTTCTGTTAATGCATTACTGCTCAATGCGGAGAAGACTCAAGTTTGAACTTTCAGCTTAATGACAGTCTTTCCCTATCAGTGAATCTGCTGGGATTGGAAGTTGACAATCGATTGTCTTGGGTGAGCCATGCTTAGAAATTAGCAAAGAAACTTGCAACTTGTAACTTCATGTTGCACAGATTGTCCGGTTCTGTTTGGCCCAATGTTTTACGCACTGTTCATTTTGCATGTTTCCACAGTCGCCTTACTGCGTTTCATTGTGAGACAACTCCTGCCACTCTGAAATTTTTTTAAACTCCAAAAAAGAGTTATTAGAACCATGGCTTGGCTGGAGTGTTAGCTGTTGTGGGCACTTCAGTGATATGTGTATTCATTGATTTATTATTTTCTTTGTATGTAATAACTATGGCCATTGTCAATGCAATTTTGAGACGGCAAATAAAATCATTATCATCATCATCATCATCATCATTAACAGGCACCTAGTCAGCGGATCCACAAGTAAGTAGTTGTTATACAGTACAGTAATGTGTTGTCACTTCTGTTGTGTAGAAGGTATTGAAGAATCGCGGAAAATAATAAAAAGGAAACTTGGTACATGAACATAGTTGTTAGTTGGCGATAAGCATGGAAATCGCCTTGTCCCCCGGGATAAGAGAACTGTGACGTCATATGCTCGTCAACCAATCACAGAGCATTTCGTACAGCTTCCCCCTTCTCCTGATTTTCAAATTAGACTTTAATTATTAAAACAATATTTTTATCCACATTTGATTACATTTTCGTCAAGAGCAAGAAAAGGTTTCATAGGGAATTTCAGATGTGTGCAAGTTCCTCATTGGCGAGGTGATAACTCTGAGAACATTAAGGCTAAATGCAACGAGTTTAGTTGCAAAATCCGCCACCACGTGGCAGCACCAAAATGAATCAATTTCATTATACTTCTCATTTGAGAACGGAGCGAGATATTTCAGTTCGGAAAACGGATTTCTCATCAATATTCACGTAGAATTCTGGGTAATTGGTTTAAAAAGTGTGCAAATTTTTGTTGCCCACTGTTCCAAAAAATGTTTGTTCAAATTTTGAACATTTTCAAAAAGTGGCCTTATAGGCACTTGCATTGGACTCTAGAGAATACAAATCCGTTTTCAGAATTTTTCTAAATTGACTGTAGCCGTCGGATTCTCGTTTCCAGGATTTTGGGAACAAGGGTCAAGATCGAGAGCTTCTGCCTCCTTGTGGGGGTGGAGAGATCTTGGCCACCTCAGGCATTCTCACTTTTCAACTTCCCTCTCCTTATATTGAATGAACTGGATGCAGTAATAAACTTGCACAGGAAGTGTGCAAATTTCTGTCCATGTTCAAAAAATTGTTATTTCTACACGTATTTGTTCACATGGTAACCATATTCGGAAAGTGTTCTCACACCTACTTGCGCTATATAACAGTACTTAGTTGTTTCAGAAAGTGTGCAAATGTTTGCCCACTGTTCATAAACTCTTAGGTAGTAGGTGATAGTTCAAATTTCGATCATTTTTTTGAAACGGGTATTTCTCTTAGTTCGTAGTTGCACTAGGAATAGTAGGTTCAGAAAGTATGCTCATTTTGGCCCACTGTTCAAAAAACTGTTAGGCAATGTTAAAATTTTCAAAACTTCCGAAAGTGGCTTTATTTATGTTATTACGTTATAAGAACCTTCTTCCAGGATTTGGTGGCAAAGGTCATGAACTATCAAGGTCATGGGCAATCTCTATGAGGTCATTTAGAGTTCTTGGACGCCTTAGACATTCCCATTTTGAACTTCCCTGACGTCCAATGAATTTGATGCAGTTGTAACTTTGCACAGAAAACTGCTAATTTTTGCCCCCCCCCCCCCCTCCCACCATTCAGAAATCGGTTTAAAATAATAGGTACCTACCTACCTATTGGAATGAATTTTCGTTATTGAAAAGTGGCTACATACCTAGTCACTCGTTGCACTAAGTTGGTTCGGAAAGTACCTTTGGCGAATTTGAAACGAAATGCGTTTAGTTAGATAAGTACTAGCAATAATCTTGGTTTCACCATGCCTATGCCCTATAAATTTGACAAAAAATAAAAATAAAATAAACTCACTGTAGGTCGAGTGCCGACTGAAATTGTGCATGTTTGAAGTAAGTAATCACAAGGAGTCAAATATTATGCATCTCGAGGATAACGTTCTTGTATGCATTTTTGGAACTCGAGTCCAATGGTTTTTATTATTACTATAACAATAAAATATTTTTACGTGGGTGAATAAAATAATGTGTATTTTTAGGTCAAGAATTATTGGGATTCACATTGATGTAAATGGCTCCACGGGTGGTTCCCTGATGGACATGCAACGGTTTTTTCGAGGGAACCACAATGGTTTATAATCGTGTACCTCGGGAGCTGATTGTGGATGACCCCACACCACAACAAAATATTATGCACTAATCACCCCACGCGTCAAAAAAATATGCACCGCAACGCTTATTCATTCTGAGGGTGTTGAGACCAGGTAGGAGCGTTCGTAAAAAATTGAACTACCAATTAACCAAAGTCTCTTTGAGTTTTTATATTGAAGAAAATTATTGAAATTTAAATAACTGCTTTTTCCAAATGGAAATCAAACTAAAGAAGTAAACCTAATAGAAGGAGCTCCTTGTAAAATAAATTAAAACTTGTTACAAAATATTTGATCGCAATGATCAATAAACATAATATGTTTAGCCAGAGATCGTTCTCGGGAGGCAAACCGCCGAAACGGAAGACAACTGGAACGCTCCGTTTCTTTCAGATCATCTTTGATTATTGATGGTGGTATTTCAGTGTCTTGATTCACCGTTGACACTTTTTCTTGTGCTATTATACAATTGATGGTGATTTAAGACGATTTCCCAAGTTTTTGACTCATAAAAAATGAATTTTGGGAGCCGAACCTTCATTACAACCTCAGTTCTTCACTCTTTAGTCAAAATCAACTTCCTATTCGGTCTTCTCGCCCTAAACAACATGGAAAAATATACTTCAAAAGCTCATTTTACTAAAACACCAAAAAAAACAACGATTTTTACACAAATTTTCACACATAACACCCCTGGGTATATTCTGATCGGACTACAATGTTTCAGGTCACAACTAGGGCCCAAATAGAGCCTGTGCGCGAAAGAACGAATGTTTTATATGTACCGAAAATGAAACAGTTACGCATGATATGGCGGTCGGCAGACGGACACTGCATTTTGGTTTATTACTCTGTGAATCATACACCTATGTATTCGCTCAGCAGAAAAATTTTATAACACCTCCTCAAAATTCTTTCTTTTACGTTTCAAGGTTCGTAGATTCAGAAAATTCAATGTCCGTCTGCCGTATCACTCATAACTACTTCATTTTCAGTCTGAAAAATTCGTTCATTCGCACAAAGGCTCCATTTGGGCCCTAGTTGTGTTCCGAAACTTTGCAGTCCGATCGGAATATACCCAGGGGTGTTATGACTGAAAATGGCTATAAAATGGGTATTTTTTGTTGTTTTAGTAACATGAGCTTTTGAGGTATCTTTTTCCATGTTTTTTGGGACGAGAAGACCAAATATGAAGTCGATTTTGACCGAAGAGTGAAGAATTCAGGTTGTAATGAAGGTTCAGCGTCCAAAATTCATTTTTTTTATGAGTCAAAAACCTAGGAAATTGTCTGAAATCACCATAAATTTGTATAATAAAACCTCAATAGTATCAACAGGTGAGTCAATACAATTAAATGGTACTGTCAATGATCAAAGATAATCTGTAAACAAAAGTCGAGCCTAATTCGTGTTTTGGGGGGCCAAAAGTGGTGGAAACCATCAAAAATAGCCATTTCAATTGTTGCACATGAAAGAAACAGTAAATGAACAGCCATAATTACTGTAGGTATGTCCAATAGAATAATAAACCCATGTGACAAGGACTTCGCAACTTTTTTTGTGTATTAGTAACATGAGCTTTTGAGGTATCGTTTTCCATGTTTTTTTAGAACGAGAAGACCGAATATGAAGTCGATTTTGACCAAGGAGTGGAAAATTGAGGTTCAAACGAAGTTTCAGCCTTAAATTTACATTAATTTTTGTCTAATATGCGGTCGTTCTTCCTCACACAGTTTGTTCCCCCATTTGGGTCCCAGTTGTGCTCCAAAGCTGGGCAGCCCGATCGGAATATACCCAGGGGTGTTATGGGAGAAAAATGGGTATAAAAATAGGGGTTTTCGACTTTTTTTGAGGTTTCAGTGAACACGAGCTTGTTATATAAAATATCGCTTTCCATCTTTTTTAGGGCGAGAAGACCGAATGTGAAGTTGATTTTGATCAGAGGGAAGAATTGAGGGTGTAACAAAGGCTAAGCCCCGAAATTCATTTTTTATGAGTCAAAAACCTGGGAAATTGTCTGAAATTACCATAATTTGTATAATAACACTAGAAGTAATATTAGCAGGTGAATCAAGACAATTAATTAGCACTATCAATGTTCAAAATAATCTTTTAAAAAAAAGGGAGCCGAGGTCGTGTTTTTGGGGGCCAGAATTGGTGGAAACCATCTTAAATAACTATTTCAATTACTGCGCATGAAAGAAAAAATAACTGAACAGCAACATTTCTGTAGGTATGTCCAGTAGAATAACAAACCCAAGTGACGAGGACTTCGCAGCTTCTTTGGAATCTACGCACCTTTAAACGTAAAAGAAAGAATTTTGAGGGGATGTCCAAAACAAGATCACGTCAACAGCAAAATAATTACTGGTGTAATCCGCGCTGCCTCAGTGAACTGAATCCTGAATGTGCAGCTGTGGTGTAAACTCATGAGAGTGAGCGTGGTGGTGATTGGGAGGAGGGGGGATCGAAAATAATTATTGTAGGACTCTAAGTCCTTCTGAGAACGCTTCAAAACAACCTGAAGAAAAAAAGTCGGTAGGGAAGAGGTATGGTGACTCCTCTTCAACTAAGAAGGAATTATTCGTATTCTGGTTATCGTTATCTACAATTACGTACAACTAATAATAATCATTTTAGTACCTTTCATAATTCGTATTACAGAAGCTGGTTACTTACTTCCTGTCTCCTTTCCAGTATGTTCAAAATTTGAACTGATACTTTCCTGCTCAACAGTTTATTGAACAGGGGACAAAAAATGTAAACTTTTCAAACCAGCTAGTTTACTTGAACTAATTCAAATGATAAAAACGCAATCACAACGGTTGCTTTCCTATATCTTAAAATTTAGTAGGTACCTACTCGGTTTTGTACTTCGTAAAGGCTAGTCATAGAAGCCCTTCAAAAATGTTCAAATTTGAACAGATGTTTTATGAATATTGGAAAAGAGGGCAACATAATTATTTGCTGTTGTTTCCAAACCAACTAATGCAACCAACGCTACCTGCAACTAATCACAACAATGACTAGGTATAATTTCACTTGGTAATTTACTAGGTATAATGACAAGGTAATTTTCCAACATCCAACAATACCTTCATCCCTTAGTTTTTAAACATGGGGCAAAAATGTGAACACCTTGAACCAACTCGTTCGAGTGTGACAACAACGTACAGGTTCATTTTTCAATAACGTTCAAACTTCCAACATAGTAGCTACACGTTTTTGGAACGGTTGACAAAACTTTACCCACTTCCTGTGCCAATTTACTTATACATCCTATTCATTCAGAGTCAGGACAGGGAAGTTGAAAAGTGGGAATGCCTGAGGTGGCCAAGATCTCTCTACCCCCACAAGGAGGCAGAAGCTCTCGATCTTGACCCTTGTACCCAAAATCCTGGAAACGAGAATCCGACGGCTACGGTCAATTTAGACAAATTCTGAAAACGGATTTGTATTCTCTAGAGTCCAATGCAATTGCCTATAAGGCCACTTTTTGAAAATGTTCAAAATTTGAACAAACATTTTTTGGAACAGTGTGCAAAAAATTTTGTACACTTTTTAAACCAATTACCCAGAATTCTACATGAATATTGATGAGAAATCCGTTTTCCGAACTGAAATATCTCGCTCCGTTCTCAAATGAGAAGTAGACAAAATTTGGTCCCGACGGTGCTGACATCTCTTATCACAGATTCTCACCAAAACGTCGTGACATTTAGCCTTAAGGCCATCCATAAACAACTCAATTTTTTGCACCATAAGTACCTATAGTAATTATATTATGATGCAATATATTTTACATTAAAATGTTTTGTTGTAAAATTAGTGGAAAGACAAAAAAAAAGGGGGGGGGGGGGGGTCAGGGTATCAGAGCATCTGACCATTACATGTTGGTTGAGGTAAGTTTGCAGCACCTCTGGTTCTCACCACTGGAGGACACTATTAATCTCTTCGCCACTGATATAATCATGTGAAGAAATATAGCATTTGAATAATAAACAGGTCTCTCCCTGTCTTTCTGGACCTAAGAGCCCAGCAGTGCGATTCTGCAACTCGCTACCTTATTGTCGGTATGGAGCGGGTGTCGCTATCCCTCTCGTGTAACGACACCCGGATAGCGAAATTGGTATTCAGGAACTTATGATACCGAACTTGAATAACAAATTGTCGTTGCAGAATGAGATACCGACGTCGTTAGCTTGTCCACGAAATCTGAGTCTAGGGCGAGCAATCGACTGGAACTCATTCCGTTTCCATGGTGATAAGCAGTGATGAAATGAATTGAAGAGTGTGTGTGTGCGCCGGAGTCAGCGATTGTGTTTTGAATCCCCCGAATTCACTCCGTGGCCGAAATAAATGCTCATACCTTGGAAGTCAAAAATTGCAGTTTGGGATCACTCGACACTTGGGATAGGTTTTGATTTCAATTTGTTGTATATCGTCTTGAGGTATTAATAAAGTTTGCCGCTTTTAGCTTAAATGTAATATGTATTATGCCAAATTTATTTGTATAAATTCATGTATGATTTTGTTGAAATTTATGTTTTATAATTGGTACCTACTCGGAATTTCTGTTGAAAAAAATGCAATCCTATATTTTCTAATTAATTAACAATCTATGAAGGTCACTTGCATTTATTAAAGAAAACGTAGGGGATCGGTATCTACAGCAAAATTAGGTAGGCACGTACCTGGATTTCAGGGGATAATCCATTCAATCTGGCGCGTTGGAGCAATGGTCGAATTTCGGTTCATGGCCAAGTGTCGACTTATCCTAAAGGTTTTTCTGAACATGCAGGGATCAAGGAAATAAGGATTTTCAAACCGAGGGCGATACCTCTGTTCCAAAATTCATAAGCGCACGGAAAAATACGGTAGGTAGGTAGGTAACTACATAATATGGTGAAATGTGATTCTAAAAAGTAGGTAACTACCCAAAGTGAAATAGACTATCACTTATATAGAAGTCTTCTATATATATCACTAAATTCGTAACTACCTACCCATCAAGTAATTTTAAGGTTTAAGTTATTTATTACGATTTTTTTAATGAAATCACTGCCATAAATTATCAAGTCACTAATTTACCTACCTAGTTACCTAAGTTAAGTACCTACATTGGGCTTATTGCGTCAAATAAAATTGAAAAAATATGCCAAAAGAAAAGTAGATACTCTTATCTTTACGTTAAACAAAACTTTCTACCACCGAAAAGCAACGTCAAGCCAAGTTTTTTGAGTGTAACAAGCTTTCGTTACGGATAACGGGGGGGTCTAGAGCCGTCGAAATGCAAACGACCCCGCAACGACAATTTATCGACGATTAAGCGATAGCTGACGCTATTGAGCCCTTACAGAATACCAATCGTTGGTATTTAGTGGCATCGATATTTTTTGTTATGCTAACGATATTTCATCGTCGTTACGATGCCATACCGAGTTGCAGAATCGCACTTCAGAGCTCCAAATGAAAAAATCAAGTACCATTTCTTGTCGATGGGGTGTTACCACAGCTACTTGCCGAACTGGTTCGGAATTTCTAGTCCTTTTCCAGGCACGAATTTGGGGAAGCTCCTCCGCATTACTGTAACAGAGAAACACAATAAATTGGTCAAAGGATTCTCTGATTTTACTGACACTCCATCTTATTTTATAAGATGGGGCGACATTGCCTAATGGTTCGAAGCGCCAAACCGCATCACATTTAGTGGCCGCTACAGGCGTCATTTAGTGGATCCTCGCTTTCCTCACTGCCCTGTGGATTTATCTTACTTGATATTCAAGGTTCAAGGCGATAGTGTCCGCACATATGGATGGGCACTCTTCCTAAGTGGGACGTATAGGCAATTCCCTTCATATTATGTATATATCAAGGTGTAGAGTGGAAGTAAAAATGTAGTATATTTTCCTGTAAAACTCGACATGTTCTGTATAAAACTATGGTTTTCACATACAACCCAACTGTTGCTACCCACGTTTATTCTACTTCCTACCTAGTTTTGGTGATATATTTTCGGTGATTCTTTTTGCTGCACGTAAAGCACATTTCAAGAAATATTTTTGTACGTCTCACATAACATTGTAGATTTCAGAGTCACATAAAATCACCCATTTGTGATGGGTATTCACAAACGATAAGCAGAACTGTCACAACAGTGAAACTCAACCATTTTGGAAATTCAAGTGTGAGATCACTGAGAAAGACAGATAATGTCAATTTAGCAATAAGATTAACCACAACAGAAATACAACATTCTGTATTAGTCATAAATGACAAAAATATGTGCTCATTTATACCTGGCTTGGTAGGACCAATTTAGTGTTCTCCCTGCTGCAGTTATGATATCATTCTCTTTCAAATCATGGTCAACTTGGAAACCGATGGGTTTATGATTAACCTGCGTAGCGTACTTCTTCGAGAGGTTTTGTATTTTAACCTGAAAATGACAGACGGAGGTTTTTCAATACAATGGGGCAATAACAGTCTCTCCAAAACAAGCACTCTGGTACCCACTGAATTTCTGTTAGGTATAAGTCCTCCACGTATTAGAAAACGCTGCAAAGTCCTTGTCACATCGGTTTATGATTCTATCGGACTTACCTACAGAAATGCTGGGTGTTCATTTATTGTTTATTTCATGTGCAATAACTGAAATAGCTATTTTTGATTGTTTCCACCAATTTTGCCCCCAAAAACACGAATTAGGCTCCTATTTTTGATCATTGATAGTGCCATTTAAAGGGCCTGCAGACCCTGTGTTGAAAACTATTTACAAGTTTTCTCAGGATGTGATTTACTTACAGTTGTGGAAAAAACGTGTAAATTCACTATATTAGTTGGGAATTACCCCTACGTCAACCGATCACAAAAATTCATCAAATTTGAACAAAAATAAAATTTTAAATTGGGCTAATAATTGAGGCGGTGGATTCCAAAACTGTCTGCATTCATTTTTAGGGAAATCGAGGTGTCATTGGATTCTGAAGCTTCTTCCCCCGCTTCATTGAAAAGTGGCGTCAGAATCGAGCTGAACTGGCTCTTTCCCGGTGGCTTTTAAATGTTGCAGTTCCAAAACTCTCAGCTTTCATGGGTCACGTATTCCAGAACTCTCGTTGAGGTGACAACCGAATGGTTCAAAGCAAAACTGTCTACTTCTCTACTTTCACTGTTCACTAGTGGTGGGAATGAAAACGCACAGCAGTGTTGCTACAACGGTTGTGGATAAAAAAAAACGAAGGAACTGTTGTCGAGAAAGTAGAATAACAGTTGTAAATAACAGCTACCTTCACAGCGGTGTGATAAACCTCTCAACACTCAAAACCTTGTATGATGTAAAACTGTTGCCAGAAGACTGTTACTTCGGTGTTCCGTAGTTTTTTCCAGTTCAAAATAACCGTGGAGTTATAAAGAATGATTCCATGGAAATAACAGACATTTCATAGTTCGTGTGTGTGTGTGTGTGTGTGGAACTCCTTATTTATTGTCTGAAGAAGCAACAGAAACGGACTGACCCATCGAGTGGCCTGTTACTGGGTACGCACTCATTTTATCCCCCCATTCTGAGGAAACAACTTATTTTTTTGTATTGAGCAGTTGTTGTAGGACCACGTAACAGTTAAAACGAAAGTTTTCCGGAAATGTCCAAAACGAGATGTGTTACGGAACGCTGAACAACAGACACAACATATTGGTTGAGTTCGTATCACAAGAGTTCTTTCAAAAAACACCGAAAACGAAAAAACGTCCATAACGAGACCTGTTATTGGTTGAGTTCGTACCTTGGAGTTGTTTCTTGAAAGAAACAACTGACTGTTATTTACAACTTTTGTTGACAACTGTTATTTTTGGGCAACCAACAGCATGTTTTCGTTCCAAAACTCATGTTGAAGTGTCCACCAAATGGTTCAAAGCAAAACTATACTGTCATCAGTGTGTACCAACAAGTTCTATGGTTTAGAATTCTACATTCATTTTCCAATCTTCAGTTTACTAGATTCCCCATTAATTAATAAGTTTGAATTTCTCTAGCTTATTCAGTGTTGCAAAAGGAATCATGTACCCACCCCGCACCCTTGGTTGAGTTGAGGCATGTTTTTCGCGTTTCCTGAGACAGTTTCGGAATCCACCGCCTCAATTGTTTAAATGAAAATGCCTTACGTAGGGGCCATTTCGGAAGGCTAGTAAATCATGAAATTCAATGAACGCAGTTATAACTTGTAAAATGAGCGAGCAAAATGGCTAATAAATTTCAACGATTTTTGAAAAAGGGCGTCAAAATAGGGGCTCAGGCTTCTGCTGCTCTCTGGCGGCAGGTAGTGAAAGGACAGCTGCTGGCTCTTATCACGGATGCTCCCCCCTATACTATCCATGCGTTCTGTCGCTGGAGGTTATTTTCAACGTCCTTGTTCAGAGAGTGAATGCGGTGTTGCAGCACTCCCAAAACGAATTGGCAACACTGTAACGATGGGCTGGGAAGCTTTCCTCCAGAATAATAGTTCTGAGCTGTTGCTCAGCCACCCCTCCTTCCCCATCAAAGCCAACCTCCTCTACTGCTTGGAAGTCAGCTTTGTTTTTTCTTAGTTTACTCATTTACCATCCTAGTTTTCACAAGGGTGGGTGAAAATGGTTTGAGACAATAAATACGTAGGTATCTTTGCAGTATTTGGAGAAAGTGGGGAAGGGAGCCAAAAATGCATCACATTGAGGTAGGGTTTTCCCAATTATTTTGAGTACCTAATTGCCTAATTAAAGCTACACTCAACCATAAACGTTTTTTGATTCTTCATAGCTACCTACCTACCTTATCAGTTAAGGTACCTTTTATCAATTAAATGTTTCATTTATAAATAGGAGTGGGGGGTAATTATATTAATTCTCTAATTCTAACAGTTATAAAACTGGGAAAAAAGTTTCACTATGTAAAAATTACCGCGGATTTCTATTTCATATTCTAATTGAGTTGTGTGTGGTGGTTGGACAGGAGTGGGGGGTAATTATATTAATTCCCTAATTCTAACAGTATAAAACCGGGGAAAAAGTTGTCATCATGTAACAATGACGCGGATATCCATTTTCATATTCTAATCGAGTTATGGGTGGGTGGTTTGGACAGGGGTGGGGGGTAAGTAATTATATGAATTCTCAAATTCTAACACGTAAAATCCGGGAAAAATTTTATGATGTACAAATCATATGAATTTCAATTAGAATAATAACCTAATTAATACCTAATTAAATTAATAATCTCATTCCTACGGTATAAATTCGGGGGGGGGGGGGGGGGGGGGTTTCATAAAGACAAAATCGTGCGATTTCCATATTTAGGCTTATTAGGTTACTGGTGGTGGTGGATGAAATAGAATGAGGGTAATTATGTGAACTCCATCTAATTCGTAAATTATTACACAACGGTTCATCTACCAAGAAGGGGATGGATTATGTTGATCGGTACTTTTGCAACTTGAACAGCCGTTGAAGTATTATTGATGGGCAAGTTATTACACAACGGTTCATTATATTTGACCACAGAAAACAGTGATCTACGCAGGAGGGGCATCTATTTCACTCCACATCAACAATTTTCCTACAGAACTTCATTATTTGCGTTTCTTTTTGCCTTTTTCGTTACTGTTTGTCATCGACAGAATTATTTTAGCAACATTTAACTCGTGATTTAGGTAGGTACCTAGTAACGAGTACGGGGTTAGGTACTAACCTACGGAGGGTCTGCGATCTACATAATACGTACCTATAGAATAGTAGTACATAAATATTATATTATATAGACGGGGAGCTGTGATCTAACAGGATATTCTGTACAAAATAATGAACCATTGTGCAGGGATTTGCAGCGTTTTTCATACCTATTCTGCTCGAACTTGTTGGTTGGGTAGGTACCTAGATAATATTATAGGAAAGCCTCGAAAACTTACCTTTTGTGGCGCATCATCAGTCTCTGACCCACGAGTTATTTTGTGAGGTGCTCTTACGTTAGGTAAGTGTTTTAATTTTGAGAGGATTTTTACTGGACATTTAATGGTATGTAAATCAATGTGTGATCAATAAATGTATCGACTGAACACAAAGTAGGTACCTACCTATGAGTCATTTCATAAGAAATGACCTTCCCGCACGAAACAAACAATTTAGGTACTCTCACACAGTGTGCGAAATTTAATTTCATTTTTATATACACGTGTACTTCACTCAAAATTAAACATGACCTCTAAAGATCGATTACACACTGCCTAACTCTTAAGTGTTCTATTTATCGTATTAAAACAGTACTAAGACAAATTATCTAACATGATTTCAAATACCTACTTTCAATAATTAAAATACCTTTCACTACCTATTTAGATTTCAACGATAGTAGGAAGAGGATTATTAGGTAGTAACAAATAACTTCTCAAGTGTTTAACGTTTTATTCAATGACTGAAATTTATACAGATAAACTAGAACGAGCGACTACTAGTGATTCGACTTGACGGATAAAACGGACGGTAACCCCTATAGGTATGCGGAATAGGATAAAAGTGTGAACCAAAGTAGTAACATAATGACAAAATTTTACCTATATAAATGACAGAACTAAGCTTTGGAACTTGATTATAAATATATCACAATTCATACTTGACACTTTTTCTCGAGTAGTATCTGTGTGGTACAGGATCTGAAGAGCTCTGGATTTGTTCAGATCAGGTAACCTTGAATGGGTTGGATTTTACAGTGATAAAAGAAAAAAAACTAGGAGACAGCACAGGTATTCGTAACACTGCATTAGTTAGTACTCATACGAAGTGTAACTATGTACCTAATCGTAGTCATGATTTACATCATGAAATCGCAATAACAAAGTATGCTGTAGAAAAGTAAATTGCAAAGCTCAAGAATAGTTACACTGCTCAAATTAGTCTGAATCTAGTATTCGTAAATCCTTCAAGGTTCATGTTAATTTAAATCGGGGTTCTAACTCGCTTGTTGCTGTATACGACTGGAGTTGCTGGGAACATAATATGATGTCAACTTTGATCGTCTTCCTGAACAAAACAATACACAATAGTAAATTAGTAAAATAGTAAATGTAATGTAAATAAAGTTTGCCTACATACACAGATTTCAGGTAGGGTGCTACCTTCTATAATATTAATTTATTATAAATCTGTGCTAATCTGGCAAAACGTCCAATACAGCTGATTTTACAGAACAGCATGCCAAAGTTTTTCAGGTCCAGAAAAGCGCATGTAGAACCAGGAAAATGTGATATTACATCGAAACATTTGATTTGCCTCGAATATTAAGTATTACCTGATTTTTTGTCAGTCAAAGAAAGACCATTTGCTGAGAGATTCAGGCTTGAGTTGTTTGGCAGGACAGATTGTTTGGCAGATACAGGGTCGAGTGTTGTTTGGATATCAACTGAGAACAGAAAATAATATAATCAGTAAATCTTGTGTATACTGATTGCAGCAATGAATTAGAAATATCAATACCTTAGAAATACTCGAGTAATATCTATCGAGTATCTGCTTGGTATTTTGACTGATTTGATACCATATGCCACGCGTTGGGAATTTACACTATTTCTTATGTTTTTATTGAGGTTTCCTAATTTATAAAACAAACAAAAAACCTGAGATTATCTGACATCGCCATAACTTTGTATAATAACACTAGACGTAGAATCAACAGGAGAAAAAAGACAATTGAATGGCATTATCAATGATCAAAGACAATTTGCCAAAAACAGGAGCCTAATTCGTGTTTTTGGAGACCGAAATTAGTAGAAACCATCAAAAAATATAACATTCAACCAGTCATGCAGCATGACTTAATGAGCGAATTTTCAAAGAAATATTCGAATTAATGGCTATGGTTTTGAATAAAGGAAAACTTCGGTCTAAAATTTGGTTTTCTATGTATATTCTCTTCGTATTTATTTTAATTTGTACGTTTTGTCCATCCTGATTCTACCGTTTGTTTATTACGTAATTGTACTAAGTGCTTATTTATTTGATCGCTGTGGGTAAATTCAAGGAGTTGTACTAATCGTTTGCCTCCCCCTTTTTTGCTTCGAACTCTCGTCTTCAATTAATACTTCTCACATATTTCAATCTGACCACTCTAAGGGGTGGGGGGGGGGGGGGTAAGAGTTTAAAGATTATCCTAGTTTTGGGTAATTTTTGCGCACTTTAAATGCTCTAATTTAAGAACGGATTTAGATATCTAAAATCCGATTTCACTATCGTGTTCAGCGTGCAAAAACCTTTAAAATGAGGGGTCACTTGTTAGAAAATAACATTTTGGGGATTTTTGGGTAATTTTTGCGCACTTTAAATGCTCTAATTTGAGAACGGATCAAGATATCTAAAATCCGATTCCACCATCGTGTTCAGCGTGCAAAAACCTTTAAAATGAGGGGTCACTTGTTGGAAAATAACATTTTGGGGATTTTTGGGTAATTTTTGCGCACTTTAAATGCTCTAATTTGAGAACGGATCAAGATATCTAAAATCCGATTCCACCATCGTGTTCAGCGTGCAAAAACCTTTAAAATGAGGGGTCACTTGTTAGAAAATAACATTTTGGGGATTTTTGGGTAATTATTGCGCACTTTAAATGCTCTAATTTGAGAACGGATCAAGATATCTAAAATCCGATTCCACCATCGTGTTCAGCGTGCAAAAACCTTTAAAATGATGGGTCACTTGTTGGAAAATAACATTTTGGGGATTTTTGGGTAATTTTTGCGCACTTTAAATGCGCCAAAACCCTCCTTAGAGTAGGCCAATTTCGCCCATCTTCGAACTTAGCCTTTCGATTGCCAAGATAGATTTTTTGTGCAAATTTGAGCTGTTTATCTCAATTCTATCGAGAGTTATCGTCTGGAGTGACACATATATAAATAAATATATAAATATATATATATATATATACATATAAAAAAGTGTTAAATTTCAGGAATCGTTTAAGAATGGTCTGAAACGGATTTCTATGAAGAAAATTTCCAAAAATTTATATTATTTAAATTTCGAAGCCATTGCAATAGCTTCATTTTCTTTGAAAATTCGCTAAAATAGCTATTTTAATTATTGCACATAAAAGAAACAATAAATGAGCAGCCAATATTTCTGTAGGTATGTCCAAACAATGATGTCTCCCACCAAATGGTCTTTCTTTCACTAAAAATCAGGTAACCTTATTATTAGAAGTATCGAATTGATTAAATCAAATAACCTACATGTTGTTGAATAGGGTTTGAAAAAACAGTTCGATGAGGCAACTCAATGTTGGCTTGGTTATATTGGGTATGGCAAAATTTTAAACAGGGCTTAAGCTTTACATTTAAACGGGGCTTAAGCACGTACTGTTGGTGGCTATTTTTCAAATTTCTCGCTAAATCAACCTTATTATCTTTAGTCAGACCGAATAACTCACTAATATGGACTCAATAATGAAAAAACCACAGTCATGCAGCATGGCTATAAGAGCGAATTTTCGAAGTTTTCGGCATCTTCCTCCTCCGCCTAAAATTTTCTGAAAATTAATTTTCGGCCAATGTTTTCCCAACTTGATACCATACAAAATTAAAACAGGAGTAGTTTTACGCAAAGTAAAATTTGGGGTGGAAGGAGGGGGATGGGAAAATCAAAAATGTTTTGAATACCAGAAGAGTAGGTATTGGGTACGTAACAAATTTTTTGTTCCATTTTTTGCCTAGTAACACCTCGGTTTGTAGATTTTCCAACGCTGAACACGATGGTGAAGTCAGAATTGCGATATCCCATTCCGTTATCAGATTAGAGCAGACGAACCAGGAAGAACATCTCAAGAAATAACCACGTTCCTTCATCTTCAAAGTGCTCCAGTTTGAGAATGGAATGAGATATCGCAATTCTGATTTCACCATCGTGTTCAGCGTACAAAAACCTTTAAAATGAGGTGTCACTTGTCAGACTTTTTCATTTTGGGAATTTATGGGTAATTTCCCCCCCCTAAAACTCCCCAAAACTCCCCCTTAGGGTGACCCGATTCTGCCCATCTTCGAACTTAGCCTGTCGATTGCCAAGACAGATTTTTCGTGCAAATTTGAACTTTTTATCTCAATTCTTTCGAGAGTTATCGTCTGGAATGACACATACATATATAAATATATAAATATATATATAAATATATAAATATATATATAAATATATAAATATATATATAAATATATAAATATATATATAAATATATAAATATATATATAAATATATAAATATATATATATATATACATATAATTTTTGGTGTCTTTCGGCAGGGAATTCAGGATGGTCTGAAACGGATTTTGGTATAAAAATCTTTCGGAAATTCGAGTTTTAAAAATTTTGGACCGAGAACAATAGCTTCCTTTTCTTCGAAAATTCGCTAAAAATGAACTCATCGTGTTTTGCCAGACCAGTACAGAAACAAAGTTTTACTACTACTACTTCAGGTAGGGAGGTATCACCCTACCTGTATGTATCTATGTACATTCGCAGCGAGCGGGCATTGCTAGTAATATTATGTTTAGAGGTGCACTGCAAATTATTACTTACACTAATTCCTGTTCCTTCATCGGTATGAAAAGGTGCCCTGATACAGGAACCTTTTCGAATCGGTTCGACAAGTTCAAGTAACCTGGGTTGTGATCAAAGGTTTCAAGTTGTGAAACCATCTTCTCCAGCCAGAATTCGTCACCACGTTCTATTTTCACAATGAAAATGCTAGCTTTTTCTTTACTGCAAAATGCAAAGTAAGCAACTGCCTTTGAACCTGTAAACACAAAATGTAGGTATAACGTTATGTAGGTACGCACCATCTAATATTATAGAATGGCTTACACATTTCTGTATATATATCACAGGTAGATAGTTGCAATCTATCCCAACATTTGTTCAGAGCAATTCCAGCCATACAGCGTGACCACATGGGTCAACTGTTGAAGCTTATGACTTGGATAATTATATTACTTTCTCCGCAATAACAACATTCGGGCTAAATAATTAGGATTTTTTTAATATCTTTTGTTACATCATACGTTTACCTACATAAATAAAATGTTGAAATCCACGGTTGGAATCAGAATGCTCTGAAACGTCTGGGAATGAACAGTTAGCAGAAATGCATGCAGGTAACTTTTTTGAAGCCTTCGCAACATAAGCTTTTTCTTCGAGAATTTGCAGAAATTAACTTGACGAGAAATAATACCGACTAGGTAAACATTTCAATTATGTATACCTAATATTAAACACAACAGAGAGGCTACGTACGCCTGACACAATCAAAACGGCCCTTTGATTCTACGAATTTCTGCCTCACGGAAAAACCTATGGCTAAAACCTATATTATTTATGGTTCGATGCTAAATTGATAAACCCACGGATCCCTCAGCCAATCAGAGGTTGTAGAGGGAGATTGAGCAGCAGATGTGACGATAATTTTCCAAGGAAGATAAAGATTTTCGTGGGCTGCTTGGTAACTGAGTTTTACTCCAAAACTATGGGCCAGTCATTAGACTAACACGAAATCTGTCGGCCGCAAAATTCAGTTTGAGCCCCAGAGGAAACGTAGGTAATTTTTATTTTATACTAAGCCAACATCCTGTGATAGTTGAATCGTTCAGCTTGATAATAATATAATATTTATGAAGGAGGTTTCATACATATACCGACATAACCTTTACTGAGGTACTCGATATAGGTATTTTCCAGGCTGTTAAAATGGAATCCTTTCGCGGATAAACAAGTATGTGTCGTTATTGAGAGACCTATCCAGATATCTTACTGTTATTGTAATAAGTATTTCAATTTGTTGCTCTACACAGGAAATACAATATAAGGATTAATCAGGTAACTAATTAGTATATCTGTGGTATGAACTTACTTTCTGCGCCTCTTTTTGTCGCCTTCGTTACCCATGTTTCGCCTGATCCACTTCTTCGGCGTGACAGTTGATACACTTGATACCGTTGATACAGTTGATAAACTAGAAGGAAATCACTACGATCTACGAATAAACCGCTTGAGAAGAAAGGAAGAACTAAAAACTAAAAACAACAGAAGGCCCGCACTGATGATAGATAACCTGACCAGCGGAAAACTTGCAGAGGGAGAGGACATGGAGAGGAGGAGCTCAAGTAATCATAGTATCCACGAGATAATAGAATTGATAACCAATTAGGCAATTAAACTCTCGAAATTCGGCAGGACGACCTGTGCGATCGCAGCGCTCCTACCAGTTGCCACAAAATCTCGCTCGGATACTTCCTGCTGCCTCATCGTCAGCGCAGTCTCGTGGTTGGGGGACCAAAGCGACTGGGAGGGAGGGGTGCCCTTAATTGTCTTGATTCACCTGTTAATACTATTTCTAGTGTTATTATACAAATTTATGGTGATTTCAGACAATTTCCCAGGTTTTTGACTAAAAAAATAATGAAATTTGGAAAACGATAACTCACAAACTCATGTTCACTTTAAAAAAATAAAAAAATAAAAACACCCCTGAGTGTATTCCGATCAGACTGCCGAGCTTCGTGGCCCAACTAGGATCAAAACGTGTTCCCAGATGGGGACCCGAACTGTGTGCGGAAAATGACGATTTTAGACAAGATTTAACGTAAATTTAAAGGCTTCGTTTCCACTCACTGGTCAAAATCGTCAACATATTCGGTCTCTCCCTCCTAAAAAAAAGGAAAACGATGTCTCACAAGCTTGTCACTAAAACACACACACAAAAAAAAAACATTTTTACCCCCGTTTTTCTCCCATAACAACCTTGGGTATATTCTGATCAGGCTGCACAGTTTTGGGATGGGCATTGCATTTTGGTTTATTATTCTGTGAATAATACACCTGTGCATTCGCTCAGAAAAGAAATGTTATAACACCCCCTCAAAATGTTTTTCTTTCATGTTTCAAGGTGCTTAGATTCAGAAAATGCCATGTCCGTCCACGCATACTGGCCTCATTTTCAGTCTAAAAAATTCGATTTTTCGCATCAGGCTCCATTTGGGCCCTGGCTATGTCCCGAAACTTTGCAGCCTGATCGGAATATACCCAAGGGTCTTATGAGTGAAAAATGGGTTATAAAAGTAGGTATTTTTTGTTGTTTTTGTAACATGAGTTTTTGAGGTATCGTTTTCCATGTTGGTTTATTATTTTCAATAATGAACCATTGGAATCGAGCATGAAAAAAAAAAATGCTTACCCCCCCCCTCAAAATTTGATGGTTTACGTTTCAAGGTATGTAGAATCCAAAACTGCAATAAAAATATTTCTGTCTGTCTGCCGTACGGCCCACTTTTCTTAGTTATCAAGAATCAAAATTGATGAAATTCGGGTTAGAGGTTCCGTTCGGGGTCTAGTTGGTCCTCGAAGCTCGACTTTTTTTTTTTTTTTAGGACTAGAAGACCAAATATGAAGTCGATTTTGATAAATGAGTGGAAAATTGAGGTTCTAACGAAGTTTCAGCCTTAAATTCACGTTAAAAATTTTGGTCTAAAATAGTCTTCCTTTCGCATACAGTTTGAGTCCCCATTTGGGACTAGTTGTGCTATACTGCTTGGCAGCCCGATCGGAATACGCCCAGGGTCGTTATAGGAGAAAAAAGGGTGCCAAAATAGGGGTTTTCGAAGGGATCGAGCATGAGCATTGATGTATCGTTTTCCATGTTTTTTAGGGCGAGAAGACCGAATATGAAGTTGATTTTGACCAGAGAGTGAAGCATTGAGGTTGTAACGAAGTTAAGCTCCCGAAATTCATTTTTTATGAGTCAAAAACCTAGGAAATTGTCTGAAATCACCATAAATTTGTATAATAACACTAGAAGCAGTATGAGCAGGTGAATCAAGACAATTAAATGGCACTATTAATGTTCAAAGATAATCATTTAAAAAAAAGAAAAAAAAGAGCCGTGGTCGTGATTTTGGGGGCCAAACTTTGTGGAAACCATATAAAATAAACATTTCAATTACTGCGCATGAAAGAAACAATAAACGAACAGTAACATTTCTGTAGGTATGTCCGATAGAATAATAAACCCGTGACATGGAGTTTGCAGCGTTTTGGAATCTACGCACCTTGAAACGTAAAAGAAAATTTTTTGAGGTGTTACACAAATTTTTGTTGAGCGAAGACCTGTATTATTCACGGAATAATAAACCAAGAACTAGAAGTTGATGAAAAATTGCTTCTATGGCTTAAAAAAAAAAGTCCATAACTTTTAAAGCGACACGTTGTTTAGAAAACCAATGAACTTCCTCAATGCAAAGCAAATGTCTGTGCCTGGCCTGTTTCACCTAACCAACATGGCTATTAAAAAAAAAAGTCTATACAAGCCTCCACCCGCTTTTCCCGGCTTCATAAAAGAAGCCTTTATTTTCAAACCCAGTAGAAAAACGCTGCAAATCCCTGCACAACGGTTTACTATTTTGTACAGAATAACCCTTCTGTTACAAATCACAGCTCTCTGTATAGATAACCCGTCTGTAAAATATGTACTATTCTATACAAATTATGTAGATCGCAGACCCTCCGTAGGTTAGTACCTAAACCCGTACTCGTTACTAGGTACCTACCTAAATCACGAGTTAAATGTTGCTAAAATAATTCTGTCGATGACAAACAGTAACTAAAATGGCAAAAAGAAACACAAATAATGAAGTTCCGAAGGAAAATTGTCGATGTGGAGTGAAATAAATGCCCCTTCTGCGTAGATCACTGTTTTCTGTGGTCAAACCTACCCTCGTGGGCAAGTATAATGAACCGTTGTGTAATAACTTGCCCATCAATAATACTTCAACGGTTGTTCAAGTTGCGAAAGTACCGATCAACAAAATCCAGCCCCTTCTTGGTAGAAGAAGCGTTGTGTAATAATTTGCCGTCGTGTAATAATATGTGTAATAATATAGTTTGTTCAAGTTTCAGAAGTACTACCAAAAAAATCCAATAGTCCATCACTTATCAAATGAAATAATAGAGAGTTTTTGCAACACAATAGAGAGTTTTTGCAACACACTCACGACGAAACGAACGAAACGAAAGCAGTGCTGCGCATGCGCACTTAAGACACCGAAAAGTTTGACGAACCGTGACGACGAAAAATACCGGGATCTCGCGGTGTCAGCTTTCGTCGTGTTGATATGACGAAACGTAATTTAACCTTACATCTGTATAACGCTACTTACCTTCTTCTGTTTTCCTTGGAAAATAAAAATGTTGAGCGTCGTATTCACAGCTGCTTCTTGGCGTCTTGGCAGACTTGACGACATGTGTGGACATAGATTTGTATTAACCATGGAGTAAAATGGATGAAAGAGAGGTTGACATAACGTTAGCGTGACTCCACCAGCCGGTAGACGCCAAAGCTGAACGAAAACTGAACCGAAAAAGGTTAGCATCTGACTTCGGTCGCCCTATCCGCCATTTCCGTTTCGGTGTCGTTTTCCGTTTCGTTTCGTCACGAGTGTGTTGCAAAAACTCTCTACTCACGACGAAACGAACGAAACGAAAGCAGTGCTGCGCATGCGCACTTAAGACACCGAAAAGTTTGACGAACCGTGACGACGAAAAATACCGGGATCTCGCGGTGTCAGCTTTCGTCGGTGTCAGCTTTCGTCGTGTTGATATGACGAAACGTAATTTAACCTTACATCTGTATAACGCTACCTACCTTCTTCTGTTTTCCTTGGAAAATAAAAATGTTGAGCGTCGTATTCACAGCTGCTTCTTGGCGTCTTGGCAGACTTGACGCCATTTGTGGACATAATTTGTATTAACCATGGAGTAAAATGGATGAGAGAGGTTGACATAACGTTAGCGTGACTCCACCAGCCGGTAGACGCCAAAGCTGAACGGAAACTGAACCGAAAAAGGTTAGCATCTGACTTCGGTCGCCCTATCCGCCATTTCCGTTTCGGTGTCGTTTTCCGTTTCGTTTCGTCACGAGTGTGTTGCAAAAACTCCCTAATACCGCAGAACAACCAACTCGAATCCATACAGCCATCCTTGATTATAATCAGGTGCTCCCTAGTGATGATAGGACCGGATTTATACCGTTTGATTCACGATCGTGTTGTCGAAGCTTTTTGTTGCACACGAACGGCTGGACTCCGGGTGGTCTCAAAAAATTGTTTAGCTCAAGACAAATTTGATGGTTGTGCAAACTGTTTGAGTAAAATCGGTCTGGATCGAAATCTTTTGCGCAAACGACCCTTGTTTGACTACCTTTTTGACCGTGGATGGTAGTATTGTGCAAACTTCGCATAAGTCTACGCCTTTTCCCCATCGTGAACAGACGCCTTTTCGCCTCTTCCTCGGATTCGGTAAGTTTTTTTTAATTATTCTTTTTGTTTCATTTTCGTTTTTGGCCTGTTCCAAGTTCCATGGTGTTTCAATTCAACGTAGTATGTTAATGGTCGAGTGGGAAGTTATTTTTGATTTTTTGGTTTATTATTTTCAATAATGAACCATTGGAATCGAGCATGAAAAAAAAAATTCTTACCCCCCCTCAAAATTTGATGGTTTACGTTTCAAGGTATGTAGAATCCAAAACTGCAATAAAAATATTTCTGTCTGTCCGCCGTACGCCGTACGGGCCACTTTTCTTAGTTACCATGAAAAAAAATTGATGAAATTCGGGTTATAGGTTCCGTTCGGCGTCTAGTTGGTCCTCGAAGCTCGACGTTACTGTGAGTCATCTCTAAGGGGTTCAAAATAGGGGTTGAAATTTTCAAAACGCCTATACCATTTTTTTACGTAAATATTTTTACGGTTTTAAATATTTCATGAACTTGCGAGTTTTTTAAGACCATCCGGAGCATCGTACGTCCAGCCGTTCGTTCACAGTAAGGCCCCGAAGTTTGCACCGACAGGCATTTTCGACTCCAGTGTGAATGAAATTGTATACAATTCAAACCAAATCTCGTAACCAGAGACGCGCCCACAATAGGAATTTGTGAATACGGCCAATCATTGGTAGGGATCACCTGATTATATTGGCGGAGTATGAAGTCGAGTTGGTTGTTCTGTGATATTATTTAATTTGAAAAATGATGGCTCTTTTGGAGTTTTTTGGTAGGTAGTGAAACTTGAACAAACGTTGAAGTATTATTGATGGGTAAATTAGGTATTACTACGGTAAATCATTACTCAACGGTAAATTATTACACAACGGTTCATTATACCATCTACGTAGAAGGGGCTGGAGTTTGTTGGTAGGTACGTTTGCAACTTTTTTCACTCCTCATCAACAATTTCTTTTCAGAACTTCATTATGTGTGTTTCTTTTTGTTAGGTACTGTTTGTCATCGGCAGAATTATTTTAGCAACATTTAACTCGTGATTTAGGTAGGTACCTAGTAACGAGTACGGGGTTAGGTACTAACCTACGGAGGGTCTGCGATCTACATAATATGCATAGAATAGTACATATTATATTATATAGACGGGTTATCTATACATAGAGCTGTGATCTGTAACAGAAGGGTATTCTATACAAAATAATAAACCGTTGTGCAGGGATTTGCAGCGTTTTTTTTTTTCAGTTTACTGTTGTTTACTTTTTCAGAATATGACGACAAAAGAAGGTGAACAGCGAGAATTTTGGAGGGAGTTTATTGAATGCTATCGCGGTTCACCCGAACTGTGGAAGGTTAAAAGTGACGAGTATAAAGATCGAAATAAGAAGGACGCAGCGTACAACATTCTCATCGACAAAATGAAAGACTGATGTTTGCACAACGGGTTGCAACGTGGATGGGCTCACGTTGGTGCAAACAGGCATTTGCACAAACACCGAATTTGCGCAAATTGTTTGACCGTGGGCCTTTAGAGATGACTGACAGTAACGCCGAGCTTCGAGGACCAACTAGACCCCAAACGGAACCTATAACCCGAATTTCACCAATGGTTTTTCATGGTAACTAAGAAAAGCGCTCAGTACGGCATATGGACAGATATTTTTGGTTTTATATTTTCAATAATGAACCATTGGATTCATGCAAGTTACAGCACCCGACCGACACTTACTGCTGACGCAGTCATGATAGACCATATAACCCCTGCGAGCAAGCTCGAACCTTCAGTTCTCGGCTTGCCACTGTAATCGACCGACCCTGTGTGTGTTCCGCGTAATTCCCTAGTAGTTCCAAAGTGTGTTAATAACTTTATTCTGCCGTAATTTCAAAGTCCATGTAAGTCCAAACCCATAAATAAAGTTCCTTCGTCTCAAAGTCATTTCGTCATTTATAAAAAGCCAACTCACAAAGAACCTACCCTAACTGGCGCAGTCAGTAGGACATTTTGAAGACCCAATTTCGACTCGCAAATTATCCGCGTAGTGTTTTCGCGCTGATCGTCGAACCCTTCAAGTGTCCGGAGTGCTTTCGAAAAGGATTGAGTGCAGTGGGGATCTGCAAATCAACACGCTCGACAACGCTGACCCCGAGGACGAAGGAACACCGGACTACCGAACATCGAACACAGGAAAAACAACTGGAACCACCAGGTATACTATCGACCAGTAGTAAGCCAGACTCCTAGGTTACCTGTAGGCAATTAGACCTATATAGGTTCCTAGCCCGACCACGCCCCGGTCGGTCCCCAAAGTCTTCATTTCCGTCTGCCCTGACCACTGAAGCCAAGCACGCCCCGCTTGTAGAAATAAGCAACAAAAGAAAAGTAAACAAAATAAATTCAAAATAATACAAGAAAATAATTTTGAATTTGAAGTCGTCAAGTAACTCAAATCAAGTAACGTGCGAAAGATCGCATCATACCCCGAGCGAAGCTCATATTTAAAAAAAAAAAAAAAAAAAAAACCTCAGATAAGGACGCAGTCCACTTCCTTCGAACCGTCTCTCATCTCATCTTATCTTCAACTCTTCAGCTGACTCCCAGCCTTTTAACTCGACCTTCGACATTCGCCTTCACGTAAAATTAAGCCATATAATTCTGTTAACCTTGTTAGTATTAAGGAACTTTATTTACTCACCATCTTTTATATTTCAGGAAATTTAATTATCTAACTTAATCACTTCAATTTAATTTTAAACTGTATAGGGTTGTCCAAAATTCCGAAATCCATTAAATTTCCTCGTTCGAGGCCCGACCCATACATAGATTGGTTTAACACTCTTCGTGGGCCCGAACGAACACCAACAATAAATTCATAATATGGAAGGCCCCTCAAATACTTCTGCCCTCGGAACCTCTGACCAAAATTCCACCATGAATAAGCCCCTTTTCGCAGCATATCCTCAAAATTGGGTGGAACTCCGAAAAGTACTGTTAGAATCATACGGTGACCGTCGAGACAAGTTTACCCTAACAACGGAACTTGCCCGCCTCAGCCAAAAACAGGGTGAAACCTGTTTTGAATTCCACGCACGGCTGGAAACCGTCTTGAATAATGTTATAGCAGCGCTTCAGAAAGAACAAAGTTCGTGCGAACTTATATCTTTCGTGCAAGGGTTAGCCTTACGTGTCCTGCTACCCTCGCAGAGTGCGTTTGCATCCTAACAAACGAGTTCCAATTCAGAAAACAGCAAAAATCCATTCCACCACCCAAAAACCTTCAATCTGGCAGCGTACCATTACGATCTTTCCCTCAAGCCCAGCAATTTAGGCCACCTCTCCAATATTCAAAACCGAATTTCCAACATCCCAAACCACCCTTCCAACCATATAAACCCCCTGGACCTAACCCTTATAGACCGAATAACTACGGGCAGAGCTCACCAAGGAAACCATTTCAGGGTCCCTCTAGAAACAACCAATATAACAACCCAAAAACCCAGGTAACACGTTCACCTCAAGTGCGTGCGACCAGCAAGAAGAAGATTCAAACAACGAACCGAATCAACCCATTGATACACCCAGCTACCCAGGTTATTACGTATACGACCCCATTCTCCAGGCACCCCTGTATTACGATGCCGAAATCCTCCAGCAATTCAGAGAAATGAACGTTCAAGAACCCGAAATTGAATCTGAACCAGATGATGGCTCTTTTTTAGAGAACGGCCACGATCAAAACCAAAACCAAACATAATTAACGCTCCCAACCTAACTAAAATCAATCAAACTAAATCAACCCCCAACCTAACTAAAATCAATCAAACTAAATCAACCCCCAATCAAACTAAAATCAATCAAACTAAATCAACCCCCAACCAAACTAAATTAGCTCCCACTCAAATACAAAAAGCGGAAGTAATAGAATTTAATCATATTTCTAATGAGTTGCCTTTTATAATTTGTCCAAAAACCGGAAAATGAAGATTCTAGTGGACACTGGATCCACAAGGTCCTTCATTCTGTCAGATATTGCCAACAAATACTTCAACAATCCCCTATTTACCCCTCACATTCTCCCCGAGCAGCATGGTTTTATGCCAGGCAGGTCAACCACCACTAACCTACTCGCTTTCCACGACTATGTTATCAATGCCCTGGGAGCCGGGTGTCAAGTGGACTCTATCTCAACCGACTTCGCGAAGTGTTTTGACCGGCTCTCTCACAAACATATCTTGGCCAAGCTGGAGTCTCTGGGTGTGCACGGTTCTTTTTTGAAATGGGTTGGTGGCTACTTATCATGCAGAAGGTTGATAGTTCGCGTCAAAAATGTGGTGTCAGTGCCCTTCATTGCCAGTTCTGGAGTACCTCAGGGGTCCCACTTAGCGCTCCTATACTTTCTTCTGCTTCTCAATAGCCTAGGTGCTGTCTTCACAAACGTTAAATTTTTACTCTTTGCTGACGATTTAAAAATCTTCAATATCGTCAACTCTGATACCGAGGCTACCATTGTTCAAAATAACTGGTGGGGGAATTAATAATCAGAAGTGATCGTTTCGTGGGCAATGGCCCAAGAAACGTCGATTCGATCTAAGTCAAAGTAAAATTTGCTGAGTTCAAAACGGCTGAACCGGAGACGAGAGGACACGGTCAAGAAAGTCGTGCACAAGGACACCCAACAAGATTCATCGCAAATCGGCTTACCTGATGCTGTGTAGCTCGTCTCGTTCAGCGTAGGATGGTAGATGGCGCGAAGGGATCCCACGAGGGCGCTTCGAGGGTCACGATAGTTGCTCCAAAAGGACGAAATGGCCCTTTTGGAAGCCGAAAGGGCTTAAATGTTAGAGAGGGGAACCTGCAGGTAACCCTAATAACTTTAGAAACTAAGTTTTAAGGCAATACTGGCCACAATTAAAACACTGTATTATCGGACTGGACGTACAGGTTTCTGAAGCAAGACTGACTTGACGAGAGCTGCTCACACCAGAGGGGGCGGTGCTACTTTTCAGCGGTCCATTTACGGACAAGGTTCACTGAAAGTACGAAAATCAGATTGGATCCCCAAGCACACGACAATATAATGACCGCATCCTCTCGTCTATTTGGGAAAACCCGGAACTCACGTTAGTTGTTATTTAGAAATAGAAAAATACGAAAATTGAACTTCTTCATAAAAAATCATCTCTTGCTGAAGTGAGCAAATAAGAATGTGATACAAATAAAATAAAATAAACGAAAATACCTAGGGGAAAAAACAGGGGTAGGCTGGCGAAATTCCACAAACATTCCGCCGACCTAAAATGATTATTTTATTGGGACGGTAGTGGACAGAGCCTAACAACAGATCTAGTCATTAGGCCCTTAGCAGTCCTAAGGGTCGCCACACGAACAACTCCGTCCGAGCCGGGGTGAACTTCGACGACGCGCCCCAGAGGCCACTTTAAGGGAGGCATGGATTCTTGGCGAATTAGTACCATGGTGCCAACGGAAAGGGGGGGTTGATCTCTGTCCCACTTATAACGCTGTTGGAGATGATTCAGGTATTCCAAGTGCCAACGCTTCCAATAGTTCACCAAGATTTGGTTGACCAGGTTCCATCTAGTGAGATGGGTGAGCGGGCGGTCACTTTCACCACTCATAGGAGGAGCCGTTAACGGCTTAAACACCAAGAAGTGGCCTGGGGTCAGAGGAATCAAATCCTCGGGGGAATTGGACATAGGGCTTAAAGGACGGGAATTCAACACCGCCTCCACACGAGTCAATACCGTGTTCAACTCCTCATAGCTTAGAACTTGAGTCCCAATGGTTTTGAGAAGCAAGGTCTTGGCAGAGCGGACTCCACTCTCCCAGATACCTCCCCAGTGAGAAGCAACTGGTATGAAACGCCAACATACTCCTCGCTCGGATAGATGGTTTTGGATGGAGACATTAGTGCCTTTTTCCTGCAAAAATCCTGCCAACCTCTGACAACCCACAAAGTTGGTCCCATGATCACTATACATGTTCATTGGTAGGCCTCTACGACTAATAAATCGTTGGAAAGCCGCTATGAAACATGGAGTAGATAACTCAGAAGCCACCTCTAAATGGATGGCTTTCGTCGCCAAACAAACAAACAGACAGATGTACGCATTTGTTGTCCTAACCCCACGGTGCCTAGTAAGGACTACCTTCAAAGGCCCAGCGAAATCTACTCCGCAGTTATGGAAAGGAGTCACCACTTGTTGCACTCTAGAAGCAGGTAGGTTTCCCATGAGGGGTACGCGAGAAGTGGGAGCCACTCGAAAACAATGATTGCAATCCCGAACCAGAGACTTCACTAAGGCAGTCCCAGATACCACCCAGAATTGTTGTCTGAGGAGGTTACTGGTAGCCAAAGGACCAACATGAAGGTTGGACTCATGAACGTGGCGAATAATGAGGTGGGTCAAATGCGACTGCCTGGGAAGCAAGATGGGATGTTTAGCGTCATACGGGAGATCTGAGTGTACCAATCGACCGCCGACCCTAATGACACCAACCTCAGGGATACCAGTGTAGAGATCAATGAACGGGCGCAATTTTTGGAACGAGTGAGGCTTATTTCTCCTTATTTTTTTACGGATATCAGATAAATAACGAAGCTGTTCGACTGATACAAGACGGTGCAATGCCAGAGTTCGCTCAGTTGGCGTTATCTCCCCTTGGCGTTTGTCTGAAGGATTTCGAGAATTATAAATGATTCGAAGTATCAAGCTACAAACGTTTATCAGTCGGTGATAGTTTGAAAATCTATCAACAATGTTAAATTCTGATATTGGGTTTATAAGGGAAACTACCAGAGAAATAGGTTTGACAGCCTCACTAGCAACTAAATCATAGTCCTGGAAGGAATTCGACTCGAAGTGATAGCTATGAGTGGGTTCTCTCAAAAACTGAGGTCCCAACCACCAGTCCTCAGAATTAAGAAGCTGAGCAGGCGTCACTCCACGTGAGACTTTATCGGCAATGTTATACTCAGTGGGTATGTGCAACCATTTTAACCCGGGAAGAGAACTTTGGATTTCGCTAACCCTATTGCCTACGAAAATCTTCCACCTAGATGAGGGCTCGTTAATCCAGGTAAGGCATACCTGAGAATCAGACCAGCCGAACATATCCGTCACGATAAGTTCGTCATCTAGCGATGAGATTACGTGTTCTATTAAACGGGTTAAAAGGAGGCAAGCACAAAATTCGAGGCGAGGAATGGATAAACGTTGTAAAGGGGCAACTTTGGATTTGGCTGAGATCAGATGGACATAAATCTTGGAGCTAGATATTAATTTTAAATACACCACAGCTCCATATGCTTCACTTGAACTATCACAAAATCCGTGTAGCTCTACGTTATAATTCTCAGTTGAATCCCAGACTTTACGGGGTACTGAAACGTGTGCCAACAAAGGGAGTTCCGACTTGAATATTCGCCATTTCTCTAGAATGCTTCGATTTGGAGGGTCGTCCCAGCCCAGTTTAGCCACCCATAGTCGTTGCATTAGAATTTTGAGATATGCCGTGACTGGGGCCAAGAAACCTAAAGGGTCAAACAAACGAGCGATATCTGACAATAAGGAGCGCTTAGTCTCTATAGATGACGGAGTAAGGACACTATATGTGAATGTATCCGAAGTGGGGACATACCTGAGCCCTAAGACAGGGACAGATTGTATTATGTCATTATCTTTGCAGGAAAATGAAATCGCAAGTGGGTGGTTGTCACTGGAAACTTTCGAAAGTAGTTCAGGACAATTCGTGGCCCATTTGCGCAACGAAAATCCACCCTTACCCAATAAATCCGTCAATTCATCAACCAGCCGTTGACCCCTCTCTATCCCGTCACATGATTTAATTACATCATCGATATAGGAATTACGAAGAACAATATTGCATGCGTCGGGATGAGAGGCCTGATAATCACAACACAGTTGACGTAAAGTACGAAGACATAGGTAAGGGGCACTTGTTGTCCCATAAGTGAGAGTGTTTAATTGATAAACTTGAACCTTATCAGATTGATCGAAGCGCCAGAGTATTTTAGTCAACGGAAGATCACTATCATTTATCAGAATCTGACGATAGGCCTGTCTGATGTCACAAACAACAACGTAAGGATGCAATCTAAACCGCAACAATAAGGAGGACAAACTGGGCTGGAGTTTAGGACCAGGGTACAACACATTATTTAATGAAACACCATTTGTTGACGGACTACTAGCATTAAACACCACTCGTATGCTCATTGAGGCTTGGTCACCGGGTACCTTATATTTTATTACGGGATGATGGGGAACATAATAAGAGCCCTCTTCAACATCATGTTTTAAAAGACTCATATGATTTTGGGTTAAATAATCCATCATAAAAACTCCCGATATTTTCCCTTCAGCGTGGGGTTTCGGTTTAACCGACTTTCCAGTGACTTTAATCGGGACAGTGCAATGGATTTGGAACATCCCAGAGGCATCTTGGAAGTATTTACCAACAACGGAACCTTGTACCTACCATTTTCTATCCTAGAATACTTGGCCACGTAAATATTTTCCGCCTCTTGTTCCTCCCGACCTATCAAGGAGACCTCAGGAACATTTTCGAATTCCCAAAACCGGGACATGACATTTTCTATTGAGCAAACCTCATTTATGAAATATGATTGAATGGGAGCCGACAGTGGTTGGGATGTCGGTACCTTACCGAGCAATACAAATCCGAATACAGATCCAAATGCGGAAGCAGTCCCGTCTGGACCCGTAATTTTTTGGCCAGTCAAAATTTGAGACACAATATCTGCTCCACATAAAATGTCTATTCCGGATTTGAAGAAAAACTGAGGATCGGCCAATTCAATCCCCTCTAAATGGCTCCATTGAGGTGGTTCAAAAGTGCAAGACGGGACAGACGAAGTTATTTTCGAAATTACCATGGCCTCAATGTCGAAGGCAAGGTTCGAAATAACTCGGGATGCGATGGTATAATTTACTTTAAATTTACTAGTGGGAAGGGAGGTATGAGACAAACCATCCACTTTAGTGACGCTTTTAATTTTAGGTATACCTAGATGGGCAACCAGAGATTCAGAAATTAAATTCCCCATGCTAACAGTGTCCAATAAAACCCTAGCTCGAATAAAACTCCCGTACACATCTTTGACATTCACCACAGCAGTGCTAAGAAGAATGTGACAAGAAGGGGGGCTTACAGCCACGGAGTAATTTGAAATCACTTGGTTCGCAATAACATCATCGGATTTGTCGCCACTTGACGTTCCCGTTGAAACCATACCAGATTCTACGGACTGGGACCCAAAACATAAAACAGTATTGTGCGATTTTGCACAATGGTTGCATTTTGGACCGTCACAATCCCTAACGGAATGAGTCCTAGTCAAACATAGCGTGCACAACTTAAGGGCTTTAATGATTTTATACCTCTCCTTTGGGGGTTTATCTAGAAACTTACCACATTTCACCAAACGATGAGAGGATTTACAAAATGGACATACAACTTCGGAAGAATTTTCCTGGGCAACAGAAAGGAAATTGGATTTTTTCACAGCCCCTGAAGTGTTGGGTTTCGGAACATGAGGGGCCGAAAAGACTTTTGGCTTGGAGATAGTAGGTACGTACAAGCTCGCAACCTCAAAAGCTCTAGCCCGGTGCTCAAGAAACCCAAGTACCTCATCAATGCTAGGACTGTTAGTGACGTCAGTGCGGGATACTTCAAAAAGGCGAATGGTAGCTTCGTCTATTTTCTCAAGGACGATCGACACTAGAAGTAAGCCCCACTGAGTGGTGGGATACTTCAGTACTCGAAGGGCCTCAAAATTATATTTAATCGAATCGACAAAATGCCTAAGAGCCTTACAGTTGTTTCCATTGACATGAGGCAACCGTTTAATGTTGTCGATGTGGTTTATTGCAATCTGACGGACATTGTTATAGCGTTGTAATAACAACCGATAAGCAGGTTCATAATATTACAGACGGACAGAGGCAAGTGTTTCACTAAATCAAGAGGTTCACCCTTCAAATGCGACAACAATACTTGATATTTATACAAGTCAGAAAGGTCTGTACGGCTATGAATGACGGATTCGAATAAAGTATGAAACCCATACCACTCGGATTGATTTCCATCAAAAACGCTTAATTTGATTTTGGGAGTGTCGGCAAGTTCGATAGGGGACGAAACAACTGGTTGACTTGTGGGAGGTGGAGTGGCAGGGGGTTGTTGATCCGATCTCAACTGGCTCTCAATTTCAAGTGCAGAAGGATGTGCTTTGATTGAGAATACATATTCAAAAAATTTATCTTCAACAACGTAATGGGTCTTAATAACGGATTCTTTAAGGTTGGCTTACTTGAAGGAGGTTCAGCTTGCGAAGAATCGCCGCCTACAGCACCCTCTCCTTCTTCATCAATACACACGATCGCGAAAATACTGGCCTGAATATCTTTGAATTCATCGATAAATCGTGAAAGTTCCAAGTAGCGCACCATAAAACCGGATTTTCGAGCTGGTGTCGAAACATCTTTACCATAAGAATAAATTTTTTGAACATTTCTCAAACAACATTCGCGACGATGCACAAGGGCAGACAAAGACTGGCAGGCCGAGATCGACATGGTGCCGCCTTTCGAACGGAGCGAATGTGTCGCCATTCAGGTTGCCACAAGTGTTGTTTACAACAGCCACTATTTATGCTGACAGCCAGGACTAGGATTTCAGGAATTATCCTGAGCACTTATAGTTGTCTCGAAGGATTAAAAGGATTAGAAACAGTGACTTTGCGGCGCAAACAAATCAAAGGTAAAATGAAGCAAACGTGGACTGAGGAAAACGAGGATTGTGGAATCAAGATCAAATATGAATATGGTCACCCTCTTCAAAAGCTAACGGCAGGTTTGTATCGAAAAGTCGAGATGATATAGTTATTATAAGATGCAAAAAAGACCCTAAAAATTGCTACAATCCATCCAAGACTCGAAGGACAAATGGTGGGGGAATTAATAATCAGAAGTGATCGTTTCGTGGGCAATGGCCCAAGAAACGTCGATTCGATCTAAGTCAAAGTAAAATTTGCTGAGTTCAAAACGGCTGAACCGGAGACGAGAGGACACGGTCAAGAAAGTCGTGCACAAGGACACCCAACAAGATTCATCGCAAATCGGCTTACCTGATGCTGTGTAGCTCGTCTCGTTCAGCGTAGGATGGTAGATGGCGCGAAGGGATCCCACGAGGGCGCTTCGAGGGTCACGATAGTTGCTCCAAAAGGACGAAATGGCCCTTTTGGAAGCTGAAAGGGCATAAATGTTAGAGAGGGGAACCTGCAGGTAACCCTAATAACTTTAGAAACTAAGTTTTAAGGCAATACTGGCCACAATTAAAACACTGTATTATCGGACTGGACGTACAGGTTTCTGAAGCAAGACTGACTTGACGAGAGCTGCTCACACCAGAGGGGGCGGAGCTACTTTTCAGCGGTCCATTTACGGACAAGGTTCACCGAAAGTACGAAAATCAGATTGGATCCCCAAGCACACGACAATATAATGACCGCATCCTCTCGTCTATTTGGGAAAACCCGGAACTCACGTTAGTTGTTATTTAGAAATAGAAAAATACGAAAATTGAACTTCTTCATAAAAAATCATCTCTTGCTGAAGTGAGCAAATAAGAATGTGATACAAATAAAATAAAATAAACGAAAATACCTAGGGGAAAAAAACAGGGGTAGGCTGGCGAAATTCCCCAAACAATAACTTAGACGCCTTGTTGGCCAGCTCTAACAGTTTAACCCTAAATCCCACAAAATGCTACGTAATTTCTTTTTCCCGCTCCCAAAACCTGTTTCACCACGACTATTGTTTGAATGGTATAAAAATACTGAGGAAAACAGAAGCACGTGACCTGGGCGTCCTATTTGACCAGAAGTTATCATTTGAGGGTCACATTAATTCAATTACCAGCCGTGCTATGAGGGCCCTTGGATTTCTTAAACGTTCCACAAGAGATTTTACGGACATCAACACCATCTCCCTACTGTATAAATCCATAGTCCGTCCCATCATGGAGTATTCCTCCACAGTGTGGTCCCCTTTTTATTCAGTTCACAAAAATGATCTGGAGCGGGTACAGAAGCGTTTCCTGCGGTATGCTGCTTACAAGTACCTTGGAGACGGAGAGCACATTCTGATCCCTTGATGGGCATCTGCTGTCTGGAGAGCTTGGAGGAGCGTAGGGATGCAGCAGATATCATGTTCCTATACAAATTGCTGAACAATAATATTGATTGTTCCCCACTCCTTGCCCGTATCTCTTTCAACATACCTACCTACAACTCCCGCCACTCTCCCTTATTCCACATGCAGTTTGCCCCTACTAACTACATGTACCACCAACCCCTGAATCGACTCCCGCGGTTGGCGAATTTCTTTCTAGACGTGTCCCCCGACGCTGACTTCTTTTGCAGTTCCCTACGTTCCTTCAGGACCGCCGTAAAATCCGCCTTAAGAAATGTTAGCATTTAATCTTGGAAATATCGACTTCTTTTCTTAATTTTCACATACTAATTTTATATGCCACCCACTTCAGAAACTTACCTTGTGGACATTGTACAATTTCTTTTACTTTGCGTTTTTGTATGTATGGCCAGCTGATAACTTTCTGTTTTGCTTTATTTTTTTATTAGTACCAACTTTATTGTCTTTCATTGTATTTTTGTATTGGGCAACCGCCCGTAATAAACGAATAAATAAATAAATAAATAAACAAAAAAATGGAACCTGCCACTGGCGTAGTAGCTACAGCTCACGGAAACTCCAATATCACCCATTTAACTATGCTCCCCTGTGGTGAACTATTCAATCATAAAAACTTGAACCTCCCTTTTCGAGTATTCGACTTCCACACCAAGTTCCAACTACTCCTTGGATTAGACAATTTGAAAACCATCAAAGCGTCCTTTGACTTGAAAAACAACCTTCTAAGAACACCTCAGGTCAACCTCCCTCTCTACTACTCAACTGGTTGCCTTTGTCCAGAGGGAAAAGTAGAATCATTCCTAATTGACGCTAGGTCCATCCAACAAGTCAAGGTGGACGTCGATAACATCAAAAATGGTGAAGCCATAGTCGATTCGATCTCTTTCCCAGGATTGCAAATTCCAACTTGCCTCGTTCATGTCGAAAACTCCCAAGCTTTCGTTCATGTGACCAATCTAGAGGAAGAGCCCGTAAGGCTGTATTTAAACCATCCGTTAAATGCCGAACCAATTCCGGAGGATCAGTTTGTTAATACGGAACCAACTTTAAATAACTTTGATAGCTCCCCTAGAAAATTTAAACGTCGGAACCAATGGATTGACTTTTCTAAATTCCGACTTGACCATTTAAATCTAGAGGAAGAAAAGGCGATTAAAAATCTAATCCTTGACTATGCGGATCTCTTTCAAGAGGACGAAGGCCCTCTAACCTTCACGAATGAGGTAAAACATCACATTTGTACCAAGGACGAAATTCCCATCTTCGTCAAACCCTATCGGTATCCTCATGTCTACCGGGAAGAAGTGGCAAAGCAAATTGATAAACTTTGTGCTTAGAATATCATACGCCCTTCCAACTCCCCTTATAACGCTCCCCTTTGGATCGTACCAAAGAAAATGGATGCATCCGGGAAGACAAAATTCCGACTAGTCATTGATTTCCGCAAACTCAACGAGTCCACGATTTCCGATCGTTTCCCGCTCCCCAACATCTCAGAGCTTTTGGATAAACTTGGCCGTTGCAGTTATTTTTCGACCCTAGATTTCGCCCAAGGATTTCATCAGATAGAACTGGATGAACAGTCCATACCAAAAACCGCATTTTCCACAGAAACTCAGCATTACGAATACTTAAGGATGCCTATTGGATTATGCAATGCTCCAGCCACGTTTCAGCGAATGATGAATAATTGTTTGAGAGGTCTGAATAACGAGATATGTCTAGTTTACCTAGACGACATCTTGATATTCTCATCTAGCTTGCAAGAGCACATCGATCGCTTGAGACAGACATTCGATCGTCTGCGACAGTCCAACCTTAAGATTCAACCAGACAAAACTGAGTTCCTGAAAAGGGAATTGGCGTATCTAGGCCACGTGGTCACTCCAAATGGTGTCAAACCAAATCCGGAGAAAATACGGGCTATAGAGAATTTCCCAATTCCCCGGAACAGAAAGGAAATTAAAAGGTTTTTGGGACTCCTGGGATACTATCGTCGGTTTATTAAAGGATTCGCAGCCCTCACTAAACCCCTAACTTCCGCTTTAAAGAAACACAGCAAAATTACCCCTACTTCACCTGAATTTGAAAGAAGCTTCGGAATCTGTACCACCCTCCTTTGCAACGATCCTATCTTGCAATATTCCGATTTCCAAAAACAGTTCCGAGTGACATGTGATGCTAGCGATTTTGGGACAGGCGCTGTCCTAAGCCAAGAAGTCGACGGCTCGGACCTCCCAATAGCCTATACTAGCAAAACATTGTCAGAAACGGAGAGGAAGTACGCTACCATTGAAAAAGAACTCCTCGGAGTACTTCATGCTCTCAAAGCTTTCCGTCCTTACCGATACAGACAGAAATTCATCTTGTTTACGGATCACAAGCCCCTTCAATGGCTTTTTAACATGAAGGATCCCAACTCCAAACTATACAGGTGGAGACTAAAAATCAGTGACTTCATCTTTGAGATACGCTACAAACCCGGGAAATCTAATCACGTAGCTGATGCCCTCTCTCGGATCGAGCTAAACAACTTGGAGTCTGATCCACCAGCTCAAAGCCCCACACCACCAATCAATGTCGAACAATTGCTCCAAAACGTTCCAATGGAACTGCCAGAATTACAACTGGACCAAATTCTTCCCGCCCCAATAACTACGGAGGAGGAAGATCGAGCAATTGCCGAAATATTGGAGGAATTTTCACGCTCAAGGCAAAGGGATACAGTAGATCAACAATCCCTGGACGTCCAAGTTGAAACTCAACCTCCCCCTCTCACAACTGCAATCCAACCATTCACAATCCCCAGTAAAGAAGGACCAATAAACCACTCTATGAACCAAATCATATTTAAACTGGTAACAGCACTCCCTAGGAAACCCTCAATTAAACGCCTTTACAATTCCACCAAAACCCGCACCACTGTGGAATTATCTCACTACCACCTCGAGAAGGACACTGTCGAGTTCGTTAAAGAATATGTCAGACCCAAAATCCACTATGGGATTTACTTCCATAATGACCCGGACGATAAATTCTTCCAAAGATTTGCCGCCATCATGACTCGCACTTTTAAGGAGTCAGAAATCCGTATGGCCAAATTCTCCACCCTGCTGGAAGATATCGAATCTGAGGATGACATCCAAGAACTCATCAAGACTTACCACATAGGCAAAACTAACCATAGAGGAATTCCAGAAACCTACGAACACCTAAAACGAAGCTACTTTTGGCCCAACCAAAGGACAACGATCCAGAGCTTCATAAACCAGTGCGATGTTTGTTTACGCTCTAAATATGATAGACATCCCCTAAAAATCAAGTATAACGTCACCCCCACACCGTTACGGCCTTTCGAAACCTTGCACGTTGATAAAATCACAATAGATAGAACAAAATTTCTTACAATTTTCGACCCCTTCTCTAAGGCCCGGTTTCACCATATTCCTAGCTAACTAAAGGTTACCCCAAACCAACAGTTACCAACAAACTGAAGGTTACAGATAAAAGCGTTTCACCAATGTGATGGTTAGCCTAACTTCAAGTTAGCGCCTCTAGTTAGGATTAGCCGCCATGAATCTACACCCAGACAGGAATACAGCTGTGCTATCAAGTATTATCAATCATCTGATGACAAGGCGGGTCATTTTTGCGGCAAAGGGTCTACTGAGCTGACATTTATAATATTGAGGTGACAATTTAAAAAAAACAAACAGTGAATGCTAATAAATTAGATATTAAATTAATAAATTAAATATTACAAGATGAATGCTGTTGAAAATAAACGAAGAAGCCGGAACGTGAATTAGAGTGGAGACGAAGAACATTTATTGGTGGAATTATTGCGAAAATATCGGGATGTGACTGAGAACAAGAAGAGTGATGCTGTGACTTGGAAAGAGAAGTAAGACTGTTGGAAAAGGATTGTGGCAGAGTTCAACGAGGCCCACATAAACATTATGCGGACAGTTGAACAACTGAACAAAATATAATAATTTGAAAAAGATTGTAAAAAACGCTGCAAAGTCCTTGTCACATGGGTTTATTATTCTATTGGACATACCTACAGAAAAGATGGCTGTTCATTTATTGTTTCTTTCATGTGAAATAATTGAAATTGCTATTTCTGATGGTTTCCACCAATTTTGGCCCCCAAAACACAAATTAGGTACGCTCTTTTTGATTTTTTTTTTCAATTTATATTATTTGATCATTGGTAGTGCCATTTAATTGTCTTGATCCACGTGTTGACACTTCTTCTAGTGTTAATATAGAAATTGATGGTGATTTCAGACGATTTCCCAAGTTTTTGACTCATAAAAAATCAATTTTGGGAGCTCGATTTTCCACTCTTTGGTCAAAATCGACTTCATATTCGGTCTTCTCGTCCCCAAAAACATGGAAAAAGATACCTCAAAAGCTCATGTTACTAACATGTTACTAAAACACAAAAAGTACCTATTTTTATCCACATTTTGACTCATAACACATTAAGTACATTCCGATCGGGCTGCAAAGTTTCGGGACACAACTAGGGCCTCCTGGTCGTTCATCACCAACCGATCACCGATGTCGTCAAAAATGATTACAATAAATTATATCAGATGTTGTGATAATAAGCCTTATCAGTTGTTGTTTAGCTGTAACTACCAGATGAAGCGGTAGTTAAATATCTGGTAGTTAACGTTTGTATTAACTAAAAGTTAGCGCCATCATTGGTTTGGTGAAACGCTACTTTTGACTCTTCTCCCACCTAACCGATAGTCAGGCTTAACCATCATCTTAACTAAGGTGGTGAAACCGGGCCTAAGTATGCTCAGATGATTCAAGGGCATATTTCAGAAGATTCTCTCCTTAAATTGAATTTAGAAGAACGCCTTGCCAACGATTACCTCGCAAAACATCGCGAGAAAATGAAAGTTCTCTATCAAAATCTCAAGGAACACGGCGATCAACTAAAGGAAAGAGTAATAGAAAATAGGAATTCCGCCCGAGAAGATCCCCCTGAACTCCCCAATACGTCTATGTGCAAACAAAACAACTCCAGAGCAAAACCAAACACCGCTATAACCCCGAAATTATAGTAGCCGTAGATGAAGCTAGACACACAGCAGAAATTCAACCCCGTCATGCTAACACCCAACAAAAAATTCATTTTGCCAATATTAAGAGACCTAGGAAAATTCCAGAAGTTCCTAAGGAAAATACTGGCTCAAGCTCTTCAAGCTATTCCCCGTCAGAAGATAGTTTCCCCCTATTTAACCTACCCCGTGCTAGAATTCCTCCTTCGGAATCTTCCTCTGAAGGCAGAATCCAAACTAACCTCTCTCCCCAAACTGCTACATTGTACTCTGTACCGGAAAACGTCCAAACACCCGCAAACCAAAATGGAGCCCAACCTACCTCAATTCCAACACCTAAAAGCACTGGCAAGGATATCTCCAGAATGGTTGACCTAATATCTTCTCCTCCCCCATTTGAAACCTCTCCCCAATCTGATTTCATTCAGAGACCAGAAGATTCTCCCCAGCTATCATCAAGCTCTCCCCCAACACCCGCCTGCTCAATTAGGAAACCGAGAAAAGCCTTACCAATGCCTCCCGAATTAGACCTAAGATCAAGAACTATTTCTAAAATACCTATTCCTCAAAAACCCTACCGATCACCACCTTCGAGCTCCAGTTCCGATTCTAGTTTGTTGTCCTCATTTCAGGACGACGCCAACTCCACACAACCCACCTAACCATGGACCGCCAACCGGCCACTGTTATCCTCCTAGTGCTCTCAACTATACTCACGACCCAAGGACTCGAAATTGAAAACATTACCTCCAATTTAGGTTTATTGCCCATTCGATTAGGTTCCGCCCGAACGATCAACTATTACCACACCGTTACTCACTACTACCAGCTTGGAGAAGTCCTCAATCAAGTAAACCAAATTAAAGCCCATTTCCAGGACATTAACCAGATAATAGAAACTGACAGCGAAGTCCAAAAGGTAGTACGAACTCGAACTCAAGCCATTGAACATATGCTAAAAATAATGAAGATTATTTGCTTCAACCTTACCCCGCCGTCAGAGGCGAGGACTGCTTACCGGTTTAGGCTCCGTAGTCAAACTTATCACGGGAAATTTAGACGCCAACGACGAGGAAAAATTTAACCAGATACTCCAACACCTACACACAAACCAAGAGATACTGTCCCAACCAATTAGTCATCATTATTCAATAAACGAAGGATTTGTAGAAGAATTAAACAGAACCATCTTAGATATCAACTACAATCACAATATTCTGGCCTTCGAAATAGAGCGATTAAAGGAAGCAAGTTCCTTTGCAACCCATGCAGGACAGGAAGAAAACGCACTCGAGCATAATCTACTGTTACTACAAATAATTTCGGATCTGACCCAAGACATAGAAAATTCAATCACTTTTTGTAAATTAGGCAAACTCCAACCTAGCATTATTAAACCAGAAACCCTACAGAAAATCCTAAGAAACTTAATACCATTTTATGGTGATAGATTACCCCTCTTTGAAGGAGAAGCGCTCTGGGAAATCCAAAATCACATCAAGGTAACATGCTTCATAAGCTACGAGGAAATCGTCTATTTCCTGGATGTCCCCATCGTCCATCCTGCACATTACGACTTGATTCTCCTTCAATCCCTACCAACCTTCATCCCGAATTATAATGCCACCGCCAAATATGCTCTAAAATCCAAAAACGAGATACAATTTCTCAACAACCCGTGCGAATACGGACGTGATTATTACTTATGCCCTAACAGCCTTCAGCTATCCAGTGAACATGAATGCGAGTCAGACATTCTCACTAAAGGTATCAACGGTCGTTGTGACTCAATTCAATTAAATCTACTGCAAAACCACGTAGAACTATTGAAAGAAACAAACCGTTACGTCTTTTTATTCCCCTACGAAGATCAGATAAAAATTATTCTCCATGATAATATACAATTCAAGACCCTCCACGGAATCTTCCTTATCTCCCCGGGCAAGAGCACCATAGAATACAGGAATCAAACTTTAACGACTCCACCCTCCCACAGTAACCACACCCCCTCCATGGTCATGTTCCAAAAGCAAAATTGGGATTTGAATAAGAAACCCACTGCCATAATGAAATTAAGAAGCCTAAAGCAATTATCACCCCCTTCGATCCCCATACCAAGTACAAAAGAACTCATAATAAATCATATATCTCCCAGTGCTTGGATAATCCTATTGTAAGTCAGTCTTATATCATTCTTCGCGTACACAGGATATCGTTTCCATAAACATAGAAGAAACGTTCCAATTTCACGAAATAACCCCTAACCTACAATGAAACTCATATTATCATGTTCATAAAATCATGTCAGTTTTACGTCTGTTTACCATCGTTATGTTGTCAATTCTGGTTATCATACATTATTATATTCTATATTGTTTCTATAATTACATTGATTGTATAATTATATTGTTGTATTTATTGTATATGATTATATTGATCGTATAATTATACTGTTAGTCATGTAAACCAAAAATGTCTACCAAGCTGTGCCCACCTCATTTTATGCTACTGTAAGGTTGTATAGTGTGTCATGATTGTTCGTCGAAATTGGAAAATTGAAATTTCTTCTAAATTTCAATTTTTTCTACAGGGAGGGAAGAGTTACAGCACCCGACCGACACTTACTGCTAACGCAGTCATGATAGACCATATAACCCCTGCGAGCAAGCTTGCCACTGTAATCGACCGACCCTGTGTGTGTTCCGCGTAATTCCCTAGTAGTTCCAAAGTGTGTTAATAACTTTATTCTGCCGTAATTTCAAAGTCCGTGTAAGTCCAAACCCATAAATAAATTTCCTTCGTCTCAAAGTCATTTCGTCCTTTTTTAAAAAGCCAACTCCCAAAGAACCTACCCTAACTTGCATGGAAAAAAAAGGGGGGGGGGGGGGTAATTCTACCGCCCACAAATTTTGATGGTTCACGTTTCAAGGTATGTAGAATCCGAAAATGCAATAATAAAAATTCTGTCTGTCCGCCGTAGTGACCACTTTCTTTTCTTAGTTACCATGAAAAAAAAATTGATGAAATTCGGGTTACAGGTTCCGTTCGGGGTCTAGTTGGTCCTCGAAGCTCGGCGTTACTGTCAGTCATCTCTCTAAAGGGTTAAAAATAGGGGTTGACATTTTCAGAACGCCGTAGCTCCAAAACTTTCGATTGAAGGGTATGGTTTTTTTACGTTATTACATTAGTCTTTAGCTAAACAATTTTTTGAGCCGTTCGTGTGCACCAAAAAGCTTCGTCAACACGATCGCGAATCAAACGGGATAAATCCGGCCTGGATATCATCACTAGGGAGCACCTGATTATAATCAAGGATGGCTGTATGAAGTCGAGTTGGTTGTTCTGTGATATTACCAACCGTTGAAGTATTATTGATGGGCAAGTTATTACACAACGGTTCATTATACTTGACCTCGAGGGTAGATACTGACCACAGAAAACAGTGATCTACGCAGAAGGGGCATCATCTACTTCACTCCACATCAACAATTTCCCTTCAGAACTTCATTATTTGCGTTTCGTTTTGCCATTTTAGTTACTGTTTGTCATCGACAGAATTATTTTTTAGCAACATTTAACTCGTGATTTAGGTAGGTACCTAGTAACGAGTAGGGGGTTAGGTACTTAACTAAGGAGGGTCTGCTATGTACATAATATGTATAGAATAGTACATATTATATAGACGGGTTATCCATACAGAGAGCTGTGATCTGTACCAGAAGGGTATTCTATACAAAATAGTAAACCGTTGTGCAGGGATTTGCAGCGTTTTTTACTGCATTTTCGGATGCTACATACCTTGAAACGTAAACCATCAAATTGTGAGGGGGTTACGATTTCCCCCCCCCCCCTTTTTTTTTCATGCTCGATTCCAAAGGTTCATTATTGAAAATAATAAACCAAAATAAAGAGAGGAATTTCTCTCTCTACTTTCGTCCATCACCTATCATCGTTTTCGTCTTCCAGATAAAAAGTGACAAGTCATCAACAAACATGTTGACAAAAAAGTGTTTAGACCAAAGAATGTAGACAAACACTGTTAAATTATGGTAAAACACAGATGGGGTTCGCAGAAACTACTTATGGGTCAAGTGTCAAATGGATCTACCCATGGGATGGGAATGGATTTATGGGTCTATCAAATGGACCTTTTTATAAGGAGTATCCATGGATAAAGTGCTCCTTCAAAATACGCTCAGGATGGGAGTAAGCATAAAAATATCTTTAACCTCTATAACTCCTTTATCTTGAGCCCAACGTCAGGGTTTCTGGAGTCAATTTCTAATAGAAAAGGTCGTACAGCCAGTTTCTCAAACCCTTCAATTTTTCAAGTTTTTGTTGACCAAGAGATTTTTTTTCTACCTTGTCCTTAAAATGGTGATCAATTCCATAGTTTACACATTTATCATACAAATCATAACGATCTCGTTGGAAAAAGCGTCAAATTCAGATGAAGAACGAAAACCTGGTTGTTAACCTAGGAAAGTTAAGGAATGACACAATTATCGCGTGAAAGAGACTTTTGGGCACCAAGAACTTGAGGATGATATAAAAAGTCATGTCATGCATGTTACTGATGGGCCTGAGGATTTTAAAACTACGTTCTATTAGAATGCGAGGCCTATTAGTCTGGGAGCCTATCGCCATTCATTCAAACCAGCTTGAAAAATTACCTAGAAGTTTACACCAACTACTTGAAGTAATATCATGATTATTTCATTACAAATCTAGATTTTGCAAGAAATGTGACGTTTATTCACTCAATTCAAATGGGGATACCAGCACAAACGCTTCAAATTACAGAGCATTATGACATAATCATGATATGGACACCCTGTATATCTCTGTCTGTATATCTCAACGATATGCACTTATATTATCAAACTCAATCCCCAACTTCTTTTTGAAAAAAATATCAAGTACAAGGTTATTAGCGTGATTGACAATAAATTGAAAAACTCACAGTTCCGTTTCCATTTGCCGTTAAGAGAAACTGCTTTCTTCCACAGACAGAGTTCTCAAAGCGAATATCACAATCTTTGTCTTTACCAACGTATGTGAACTGTTGGGTGATTTTGAACGCACGTGGGTTCTTCCCACTTGAATCAAATATTTTGAGTTCGCCGAACGGCAACATCGTCGCTCACAGCCTGAAACATGATAAATTCAGAGTAATTAGGTTAAAATCCACCTCAGAGGCGGGCTGAGCTCGGTATTATCAAGACTCCTGAACAACAGTAACTGAAATCATCTGAGTGGATGAGCAATTTCGGTGGTTACACAAACCTACCCCAAGACTCCATTATAATTATGCTCATGATTTGGCAATATTTTTGAACGCCAAATCGGCGATATAATTTTTTCGTTTCAGGCTTAACCCTCCAACTCCAAAGCCCACCTTTTTGCGTAAAAAATTAACGTCCCCTCGAGCCAAAGCCCTCCTTTTGGCGTATTCCAATCTTGCATTCGTACACCATTCTGTAATTACTTGAAGCAGCTATTCTTATCACAATTATCTCATCATACGGGTTTGCCATAGATTTATTCCTCTCTATATTATCCACATCATTATTTGTTCCACAGGTTCCCGACAGATCGTGGAAATGGCATAACGGTCATTCACTCGTAGAAGATCAAATACTCAGGAAAGCCATCCCTGGGTTTTTCCACTGGCACAGTGGTGTCCAGGTAAAGGATAAGGGATTACTTTGAAGAGTCTGTTGGGGGAAATAACCCATTTTGAGAATAAGAGTTCGTTTTCAGTCTATCTTCTTACCTCACGTTGACAGCACGTCCCTCGTTCCCACATAACACCTAAAACTTGCATGTTATTCAGGAACTTTTACATTGAATTTCGTCATTCCTGATTTTGGTACTTCAATAATTACTCGAAGTAATCACTTGATAAAGTCAGGCATGAATTATTACAACCGGAAGTACGGTGGAACAAGGAAAATACACGTGAGGAGTCGAAAAAGCTTTGGCTGGGGTAACAGGCCAGAGGTCTCGGCTCCACAGACATGCAAGCGCCTTCGTGGTCCTGAGCAAAAGAGTTAGAAGTGGGGACTGATGTTAGCTCAGTAAGCAATTACCATGAATTTTGTTTGCATTTTTTCTCAAGCTTATGATGTGAGATACACGATAATAGGGCTGAATCGGGATAATATGCCTCCTTCATATTTTGAGACTTTGAAATGTTGAGATTTCAAAAAATGAAGCGAGGAAATGCCCTGCTGTTACCTGTGACGCTGTACGGATATGGGTTCTGATTGGCTGTCCAGTGGCAGCAGATGGGTGATGGCTGTCGACGCCTTGGGAGTATAACGACTGCCCCCCAATCCCTTCTAAGCTGAGGACTATGTCTGGGAAATAATCCCCCTGACCCTTCCAAAGTACTCTTTTGCATCTCTAATGGAAAAAAAGAAGTTTCCAAGGGAACTTCTACTGTTATTCTGTTATACTGGTTACAGTAGGACATGAAATACAGAACAAGTCAAGCAACACCTATACAACTGATAATAATAATCACTGCCTCAAGTGAGCACGTGGGGATCCACCATTGAGCACAAAGCCGGATTAAGCAGTCATGTACCAACTGAGTGCAGGGGGCCTATTCTCGAACTGAAAGAGACATCTCTTTTTGGTTCCACTCTCTTTTGGCAAAAGAGATTTTTATAGTATCCATGACAGTGTTATTCTGTAACTTCTAAAAGACAGTTGGTGGCCATCTTGGCATTTTCTATCTCTCTTAGCGAGAGCCTCTTTCTCATTTCTCCTTTGTTCGATAGTGACATTCCTTTGTTATCCACTACCACGTCGATCATTGATGTGTTTTTTCATATCTTAAAGGTACCTAAGTGGATTGTTCATTAAAAATATAAACATATTATCGATTCGAGAGTAAAAACGTCTAAGTACGGGTTGAGGTAGGCCTTTGGGCTAGTCAGTAAAATAGACGAACCCGGGAGACATTATAAGAGACTGTCTCCCGAGGGAGACAGATCTCTCCTGGGACATTTTCAAAATAGATAATCTCTTTTCACTACCTCTTTTAGTGAACAGACCCTCAGCATAATATCCCCTTTTACCAGTAGCCAGTTGAGCACGAAGGAATGTAAACATAACGTCAATGTGTGAAGTGTGGCAGCCTCGCACTTGGTGGGCTGTTTGTTTACTGTAAGGACTTACTATTAAGGGGGTGCAGGACGTTGGTAAGGTAGGTGGGGACTGCTAACTCTCTTGCAACCCTAGCCAGGAGCTGAAAGGGAAGGTCGGCTGTTCATCGAGATGCACAGATGGAAGTTGAACTTTGATCCTAAAAAGGAGGCAACATTAGTATCTCACGTCACTCCTGTCCCCACAGCCCAAGTTCCTGGTACCTTCCCTAACAGCCAGATACCTAGAATGTTACGTTGAACCGAATTCTTCTTCCTCACAACTTCTTTGTAACAACATTTTTCGAAAACCGCATTTTATTGGGAGTACCTAATTCATTATTTTTATTTTTAATGTTCTTCCTAGAACATGTACGTTTTTACAGTTTCAAACCGTGTTTTCCAACCTTGAAACTGGAATATCTCAACAAAGAATAAGCTGAATCCTATTGAAAAATAAAAATAAAATAAAATAATAACTGCCAGTTAAGGGGGCCCAGACCCTGTTTTTTGTCAGTTTCTTCACGTTTTCTCTGGCTGTGGTTAACTTACAGTTCTGGGGAAGGTCTTAATACGCATTATATTAATCCGTGAATAGAGTTAGGGTCATAGCTCTAAATGATTCCTGAAACTTCCGAAAATTCAAATTCAAAAATGTAGTTTAAAAAACTTTTTCTTGAATGTTTGTGTCTTACGACGGTACAAGTATGTTATAGCCCCGCCAATATCGATTGTATCGATTATCTCAAATACATCGATCCTTGTGGTATCGATGACGTGTATCAGACAAGACGGTGGGTGTACAAGAAGTTTAGTTCCCATTCCGCCGCTCGCATTGTCAAGCGATCTGGATGCTCGCTGGCGCTCGCATCTCAAAAAAGATAGACAATCCCAGAAACTATCCCGTGAATGAGCAGGTTGTTTGGGACTTCTGAATAGATGGTACAAGTATGTTATAGTCACTCTTATTTTTTGGTGTCCTTACAATGGTCTTCCCGTATTCATTTTGAAAGTTGATATCGGCACCCTGTCATCGATACCACAAGGATCGATGTATTTGAGATAATCGATACAATCGATATTGGCGGGGCTATAACATACTTGTACCCTTACGACATTTTCGGAGAGATAATAAAGATGATAATCCAAGAATCAAAATTTTGTTATCTATCTATACATATAATAAAACAGTGTCTGTCTGTCTGTTTGTTTGTCTCGGCATCAATTGAGAACGGCTGAACGTAGAAAGTTGCGGCTGGTACCATCTGACGCAGAATTTATCTGGGAAGGTTTATGAAAAATCCGCATTTGAATCTGTCCATCCGTTGAAACGCTATGAATGAAATACTACTAAAATACACTGCCAAGGTGATGGCACAGGAGCTTCCTCGTCACAATCAGAGTGACCCATTATACATTACATTACCTAACGTGAAATATACATATTACATAACATTACATTACGTAACATTACATGAAATATACATATTACATAACATTACGTCCATTATACATAATTGCGACAGTTATGCGTGTTTGAAGAATTTCACGTTAGCGCATGCGCAGGGCGAACCGCTGGCTCTATCATGTTGAAATTTATATGGGACCTCAATGGGCCTTACCCGCTTAATCCCTGAGAATTACATTGAAATTGGGTGAAATCTTTGGTTACTACGGCTGTAACAAGGAAATTGAATCTATTTCACGCCAGCGCATGCGCAGAGCGCACCGAGGGTCCGATCATGCTGAAATTCATACTGGAACTCACTAGGCCTTGTCCAAACAATTCTTGAAAATTTGAGCGAAATTGAATCAAAATTGTGAAAGTTATGCGTGTTTGTTGAATTTAACGTTAGCGCATGCGCAGGGCGTACCGCTGGATCAATCATGTTGAAATTTGTATGGGACCTCAAGGGGCCTTATCCGCACCATCCCTCAAAATTTGAGCTGAATCAATTCAAAATCGTGGAAGTTATGGCTGTAACAAGGAAATGCGGACAGACTCACAGACTCACAGATTCACAGACCGACAGACACGGAACCAAATTTGTTCAGTAGGCTTTGAAACGCAAAATACAAGTGGAAATTTTGATTTCTGAAGACAAAAATTTTTTGGCTCACGAAAGTGAACACAAGGCTTCCGCTGCTTCGCAGACTCGGAAGCAAAACGTGTTATAATCACTTCTATGAGGACGTTTATGCTTATAATAACTTTGAACGGTTGGACGTAAATCCGATTGTAGAAAGTTGCGGCTGGTACCATTTGACGCAGAATTTATCTGGGAAGGTTTATGAAAAATCCGCATTTGAATCTGTCCATCCGTTGAAACGCTATGAATGAAATACTACTAAAAAACGTGTTATAATCACTTCTATGAGGACGTTTATGCTTATAATAACTTTGAACGGTTGGACGTAAATCCGATTGTAATTAGATTCTGGATTCAGCTCGACGAGTACATTCAAGTGGTACTTCAATCAGGATGTTAGTGGGAGGGGGGTACAGGTTATGAGAGGGGGGGGGGGGGGGTCTACAGAAATTTCAAAACTACGTGACCAATTGGAGTGCAACTTTGGGAATTTGTTGTGTGAACATTGAGGAATGATTCTAACCAGGTAGGGAGGGTTCATAGGATACGGGTGGGGGGGGGGGGGGTTAAAGGCAGTTAGGGTTGGCATTGGGGAAGGTTTCTGATCAGTTGAGGAGGGGGGGGATACAGGGGGTGTCTGTTCTACAGTTGGGAAGCGCGGGTACACAGCTAGTGTAAAATAAGAAAGAAAACGTGAAGAGAAATTTTACGTATTTTGAAAAAAGGCTCGAGAAAGGGGGCGCCGCCTGTAGGCGCTCTCTGTGGCCAATGTGCCGAGTCTCTCCCCCTTCACACGCAGATACCCTGCCCTGTCGCTTCGCTCGTCCTGTAGTCTAGTATAGTATCCATGGCATTATCAGTTCCAGCGGCTTTTTGCCAGGGAAGGAGGTAATTTTCAACGTTCTTGGTCCGATGGACAGGGGGGGGGGGGGAGGCGGTGTTGCCATATTCACTGGAAGAATGGCATCACTGTAACCCACACGGTGGGCATCGCAGCTAAGCTTCAGAATATTAGTTCCCTGTTCAGCTGTTGCTCCCCCTACCCTTCCTTCCACATCCCCAACCTACATCAGCTTTTAGCGAATTTTCAAAGAAAATGAAGCTATTGCAATGGCTTCGAAATTTAAATAATATAAATTTTTGGAAATTTTCTTCATAGAAATCCGTTTCAGACCATTCTAAAACGATTCCTGAAATTTAACACTTTTTTATATGTATATATATATTTATATATATATGTGTCACTCCAGACGATAACTCTCGATAGAATTGAGATAAACAGCTCAAATTTGCACAAAAAATCTATCTTGGCAATCGAAAGGCTAAGTTCGAAGATGGGCGAAATTGGCCTACTCTAAGGAGGGTTTTGGCGCATTTAAAGTGCGCAAAAATTACCCAAAAATCCCCAAAATGTTATTTTCCAACAAGTGACCCCTCATTTTAAAGGTTTTTGCACGCTGAACACGATGGTGGAATCGGATTTTAGATATCTTGATCCGTTCTCAAATTAGAGCATTTAAAGTGCGCAAAAATTACCCAAAAATCCCCAAAATGTTATTTTCTAACAAGTGACCCCTCATTTTAAAGGTTTTTGCACGCTGAACACGATGGTGAAATCGGATTTTAGATATCTAAATCCGTTCTTAAATTAGAGCATTTAAAGTGCGCAAAAATTACCCAAAACTAGGATAATCTTTAAACTCTTACCCCCCCCCCCCCCCCCCCCCCCCCACCCCCTTAGAGTGGTCAGATTGAAAAATGTGAGAAGTATTAATTGAAGACGAGAGTTCGAAGCAAAAAAGGGGGAGGCAAACGATTAGTACAACTCCTTGAATTTCCCATTTGACATATAATTGTTATGATACCTTCATAGATAGACAAGTACCGGCCCACGTATTACTAGAAGGAAGACGAAAGAAAAAATCTATTTCAAATTATTCAATTTAGGTACTAACAGTAGGAGGAAGAAGTTTTTCTTTATTCAAAACCATAGCCATTAATTCGAATATTTCTTTGAAAATTCGCTCATTAAGTCATGCTGCATGACTGGTTTTTTTTCATTATTTTCCTAATTTACCTTCATAATTTTCACGTGATTGGATTACAATGGTTTGGGACAATAAATAGGTAATTTTTACAGTATTTTCCCAATTATTTTGGGTACCTACTTTCCTAATTAAATTTTTTTGATTCTTCGTAGTAGGTAGCTACTTACCTATTTACGGTACATATTAATTACGTATATCAATAAATGTTTCATAAATTGGCCTAAATTTAGCAAAATCAATTTAAAAAAACCACAGTCATGCAGCATGGCTATAAGAGCGAATTTTCGAAGTTTTCGGCATCTTCCTCCTCCGCCTAAAATTTTCTGAAAATTAATTTTCGGCCAATGTTTTCCCAACTTGATACCATACAAAATTAAAACAGGAGTAGTTTTACGCAAAGTAAAATTTGGGGTGGAAGGAGGGGGAGGGGGAAATCAAAAATGTTTTGAATAGGTACCAGAGGAGTAGGTAGGTATTGGGTACGTAACAAATTTTTTGTTCCATTTTTGCCGAGTAACACCTCGGTTTGTAGATTTTCCAACGCTGAACACGATGGTGAAGTCAGAATTGCGATATCCCATTCCGTTATCAGATTAGAGCAGACGAACCAGGAAGAACATCTCAAGAAATAACCACGTTCCTTCATCTTCAAAGTGCTCCAGTTTGAGAATGGAATGAGATATCGCAATTCTGATTTCACCATCGTGTTCAGCGTACAAAAACCTTTAAAATGAGGTGTCACTTGTCAGACTTTTTCATTTTGGGAATTTATGGGTAATTTCCCCCCCCCCCCCCCTAAAACTACCCAAAACTCCCCCTTAGGGTGACCCGATTCTGCACATCTTCGAACTTAGCCTGTCGATTGCCAAGACAGATTTTTCGTGCAAATTTGAACTTTTTATCTCAATTCTTTCGAGAGTTATCTTCTGGAATGACACATACATATATAAATATATAAATATATATGTATATATATATATATATATATATATATATATATATATATATATATATATATATATATATTTATATAAATACGAACTTAGCCTGTCGATTGCCAAGACAGATTTTTCGTGCAAATTTGAACTTTTTATCTCACATAAATATATAAATATATATGTATATATATATATATATATATATATATATATATATACACTTATATATATATGTACACTTGGTACAACAACAACCAATGTACAAAATGGCTGATTTGAGGAATCTGACTTCGAAGTTTCGAGCTCAACTTTCGATTCACTTCATTAAAGGTGATTAATAGTGTTCCAGCCCCAGAATGGTGTTCCCAGGGTTTTTTGCCGTTTTAAATAGATTTTTATGGTTTTAAAATCGATAATGTAGTCATTAGCCTTTCAAAAAATGACATTGGTTGTTTTTGCTCCTGGAAGAAATGGGTCAAAAAAGGACATTGGTTGTTGTAGTAAAACTGAAAATGAAATTTATTCGCAATTTATGAATTTTACATCAATCTAGTCTTCTTCATCGTCATTACCGTCGTCGTTCCAGGGAGGCAGCTCTACAACCGTGGTGTCTGGTCTCATTTTTCGATAAAAATCCCTACTTGAGGGGTGGATGTAGTCAAGTATCGACACAAGGTCGGATACTTTTTTGGGGGGCAAGGACAGTGAACCATTGTAAAGAGATTCAACTTCCAGTGGCTTAGAAGGACAACATCGTCTAGTTTTTTCCTTCCTGGACAGGTCTAGTTCGAAAAAACCATTGTCCTGTAGGCACTTTTGTAGAAGGCGGACATGCCGCCGTCCTTGCGGTATTGCAGCCACCTAATGTTCATCCAGTCCACTGGGTCCCCTGTAGTATTGGTTTTCCGATGGACCAAAGTGGATGCCAACAGTGACGAGAACTTTTTGAAGTTAGCTTGGGTCATTTCCTCCACTAACATCGGTGTTTTGCAAGGAATTGATCGAATTAAATTCATCCAATCTTTCGGAAGATCCAAGCTCACTACCGCTTGATTTTTCTTTGTTTTTTCAATGAGGGCATGTATGCTATCAGCGTCCATGTGTGTGTGGCCAGAGATGAGGAACTTATGGTTGATGACCTTTTTTTTTTACTTTAAAAAAAAATAAATTATCTCTGATCATTGATAGTACCATTTAATCGTCTTGATCCACCTGTTGACACTTTTTCCAGTGTTATTATGCAAATTGATGGTGATTTCAAACGATTTCCCAGGTTTTTGACTCATAAAAAATCAATTTCGGGAGCTGAACATCTGGTAGAACCTCAATTTTCTATTCTTTGGTCAAAATCGACTTCATATTCGGTCTTCTCGTCCCCAAAAACATGAAAAACGATACCTTAAAAGCTCATGTTACCAACATGTTGCTAAAACGCAAAAAGTACCTATTTTTATACACATTTTCACTCATAACACCCCTGGGTATATTCCGATCGGGCTGAAAAGTTTCGGGACACAACTAGGGCCCAAATGGAGCATGTGTGCGAAAGAACGATTTTTTTAGACCGAAAATGAAGCCTGTACACGTGATACGGCGTACGGCGGACGGACATTGCATTTTTGGAATCTACGTACCTACCTTGAAACGGAAAGAAAAAATTTTGAGGGGGTGTTATAAAAATTTTTTGCTGAGCGATTACATAGTTGTATTATTCACAGAATAATAAACTAAAACAGAAAAAGCCGCAATAAACAAGGCAACGAAATACACTTTGTTGGGAGCAACTCGGAGATCGGCCAAAGGTGACATTGGTCTGGAATAATCGATTGTTACAGTCGATGTCTCGCTGCAACAGTAACCAATGTCGACATAGGATGTTGTTGCAATCGGATCCTCCCAGATCCGCTCGTGACATTGGTGCAGAAGATTTGAAAATCGAGGCTTTCTGACAGTCTAGGGACATTGGCTGTTGTTCCAATCGATTTTCCAGGGTCAAAAACATCAGGAAATACCGTAAAAAAAAAAATCGAAAAAATTGACATTGGTTGTTGTTGTACCAAGGTACAGATATATATATATATAATGATGATGAGGTTCTCGACCGCAGGTTTTCAAACAAACATGTTAGAAGGTTCTTGAGGGTCGGTCAGAAAAGACTTACTTAGATTCTTATTTTGCCGACGAAACGTCCGCAAAATAAGAATCTAAGTAAGTCTTTTCTGACCGGCCCTCAAGAACCTTCTAACATGTTTTATTAATTGCTATGCAATTTTAACGCCGGGGGTCATGTGAAAAAAATGTCCTGTCACAATATCCTGTCACAAAAACGCGTCACGCAAAGAGGAATGTGATGAAGATGAGCACAAAGAGGAATGTGATAAAGATGAGCACAAAGAGGAATGTGATAAAGATGAGCACAAAGAGGAACGTGATAAAGATGAGCACAAAGAGGAATGTGATAAAGATGAGCACAAAGAGGAATGTGATAAAGAATCGTTTTATTTTTTTGTGTGTTGGTGGTGTGGGGGGGGGGGGGGTAAATTGCATCCTTCGGGGGTGAGGGTGCTTGCCCCCTGGCGAGGCCCGAAGGGCGGAGTTTTATATATATATATATATATATATATATATATATATATATATATATATATATATATATATAACAAGTTGATTCAGATGACTAGGTTGATGAACACAGTTCAGGATTGAGGAATGACCAGTCTAGTCTTGTTTTTGATGGTTGTTTTAATTCCCACAACGTTTCTACCCAGGATCTGGGTCCTATTCATGTGGATTTGTGGTCCAAAGGTAAGTGTGATAGGTGGATAGGTGGTAATTTCCAATTTGATTCACTTCACTGACCAGAGATGAAAAGCAGATTACTTAAGCAGGTTATGTTACCTTAAGTAATCTGCTTTTCATCTCTGGTCAGTGAAGTGAATCAAATTGGAAATTACCACCTATCCACCTATCACACTTACCTTTGGACCACAAATCCACATGAATAGGACCCAGATCCTGGGTAGAAACGTTGTGGGAATTAAAACAACCATCAAAAACAAGACTAGACTGGTCATTCCTCAATCCTGAACTATAAATATATATATATATACACATATAATTTTTGGTGTCTTTCGGCAGTGAATTCAGGATGGTCTGAAACGGATTTTGGTATAAAAATCTTTCGGAAATTCGAGTTTTAAAAATAGAACAATAGCTTCCTTTTCTTCGAAAATTCGCTAAAAACGGGGAATTCCGTGTTGAAAATGATTTCCACGTTCTCCGCCAGAGTGCAGGGTCGGAGGGCATTATCCTAGTGCACGGTCTATAGATCTATACTACCTAATTAAAAAAAAAGAAAATGATCTCGAGGAAGTCAGTAGTTCCTCCGTACGACTACGAGACGTTTTTCGTTCATTTTTGGTTTATTATTCTGGAATAATACACCTATGTATTCGCTCAGCAAAAAATTTGTATAACACCCCCTCAAAATTTTTTTCTTTTCCGTTTCAAGGTGCGTAGATTCTAAAAATGCAATGGCCGTCCGCCGTATCACGTGTACAGGCTTCATTTTTGGTCTAAAAAAGTCGTTCTTTCGCACGCATGCTCCATTTGGGCCCTAGTTGTGTCCCGAATCTTTTCAGCCCGATCGGAATAGGTATACCCAGGGATGTTATGAGTGAAAATGTGCACAAAAATAGGTACTTTTTGTGTTTTAGTGACATGTTAGTAACATGAGCTTTTGAGGTATCGTTTTCCATGTTTTTGGGGACGAGAAGACCGAATATGAAGTCCATTTTGACCAAAGAGTGGAAAATCGAGGTTCTTCCGAAAATGTTCTGCTCCCAAAATCGATTTTTTATGTGTCATAAACCTGGGAAATCGTCTGAAATCACCATCAATTTGTATAATAACACTGGAAGTAGTATCAACACGTGGATCATGACGGTTAAATGGCACTACCAATGATCAAGATAAATTGAAAAAAAGAAAAAAAAAACCAGTCATGCAGCATGACTTAATGAGCGAATTTTCAAAGAAATATTCGAATTAATGGCTATGGTTTTGAATAAAGGAAAACTTCGGTCTAAAATTTGGTTTTCTATGTATATTCTCTTCGTATTTATTTTAATTTGTACGTTTTGTCCATCCTGATTCTACCGTTTGTTATGAGTAGATTCCTTGTTCCTTCTGAATGGCCTTTCCTCTTGACTACGATTTCAGGCCTGGTATCTAAAACCAGTTCAAGATTTGCTCTACTAGGTAGGTAGATCCTTCCTTCTTCATTGATATTATTTTTATCATGTTAAGTACCTACCTACCTTTGAATATCAAATATTCGTATGATACTGATAATAAATTGATAAGATACCTACCTAACCTTCTTCCTCCTACTGTTAGTACCTAAATTGAATAATTTGAAATAGATTTTTTCTTTCGTCTTCCTTCTAGTAATACGTGGGCCGGTACTTGTCTATCTATGAAGGTATCATAACAATTATATGTCAAATGGGAAATTCAAGGAGTTGTACTAATCGTTTGCCTCCCCCTTTTTTGCTTCGAACTCTCGTCTTCAATTAATACTTCTCACATTTTTCAATCTGACCACTCTAAGGGGGTGGGGGGGGGGGGGGGGTAAGAGTTTAAAGATTATCCTAGTTTTGGGTAATTTTTGCGCACTTTAAATGCTCTAATTTAAGAACGGATTTAGATATCTAAAATCCGATTTCACCATCGTGTTCAGCGTGCAAAAACCTTTAAAATGAGGGGTCACTTGTTAGAAAATAACATTTTGGGGATTTTGGGTAATTTTTGCGCACTTTAAATGCTCTAATTTAAGAACGGATTTAGATATCTAAAATCCGATTTCACCATCGTGTTCAGCGTGCAAAAACCTTTAAAATGAGGGGTCACTTGTTAGAAAATAACATTTTGGGGATTTTTGGGTAATTTTTGCGCACTTTAAATGCTCTAATTTGAGAACGGATCAAGATATCTAAAATCCGATTCCACCATCGTGTTCAGCGTGCAAAAACCTTTAAAATGAGGGGTCACTTGTTGGAAAATAACATTTTGGGGATTTTTGGGTAATTTTTGCGCACTTTAAATGCGCCAAAACCCTCCTTATAGTAGGCCAATTTCGCCCATCTTCGAACTTAGCCTTTCGATTGCCAAGATAGATTTTTTGTGCAAATTTGAGCTGTTTATCTCAATTCTATCGAGAGTTATCGTCTGGAGTGACACATATATATATAAATATATATATACATATAAAAAAGTGTTAAATTTCAGGAATCGTTTTAGAATGGTCTGAAACGGATTTCTATGAAGAAAATTTCCAAAAATTTATATTATTTAAATTTCGAAGCCATTGCAATAGCTTCATTTTCTTTGAAAATTCGCTAAAAGAAAAGAAACGGGAGCGTACCTATCTAATTCGTGTTTTAGGGGCCGAAAATGGTGGAAACCATCAGAAATAGCTATTTCGATTATTTCACATGAAATAAACAATAAAAATGAACAGCCAACATTTCTGTAGGTATGTCCAGTAGAATAATAAACCCATGTGACAAGGACTTTGCAGCGTTTTTAATTTCTGTTCACCTCTAGTGATATTTATATACGTGTTCGCATCGTGCCTACATCAAGCCATTTACCAGCCTACAACTAAGGGCCGGTTTATCAACAGCAAATAACAGTCAGTTAGCGCGGATTAGACAGTAGTAAGAACAAAACGACAGTATAATTCAATTGGGTTTTAATCTACCCCCAGTCAAAGGTTTACTGAAGTACCTGGCCAGAGGACGGCCGGGTAGAAATCCTGTGTAAAGTACGAAGAGCATGTTTCATTCCGAAAGAGTACTCCTTTGTGCCACGTAGGTATCTCCATTGTTTTCATAACTTGCCAAATTTGGGGATGACTAAAAAAAAAGTGGCTGTGTAGTGCGGCTGCAGGTGTAGGTATATTTTCATGGAGATTTATTTTAAAATACCTAGCTGAGAGCGTTTAGCCATAAATTTTTATTCTTCAAAACGTACCTACATGATTAGGTTGGTACATGTACCTACATGATTAGGTAGGCACCTACATTTGAAGCCTACCGTTAAGACGTGGCCTGTGAGTGTGCAATAATGCAATATTTTTATTTGAAGAAACTCATTTATGGCGTTACTGAAGGTTAGGAAATAGTTACACCTACATGAAGTTAATCTAGGCTGAGAGGAAATTATTTCTGGTGTTGATAGTAAGCTGATGCGGCAGTTGGGAATTTAAAGGGGTGGTGGCTTACAAAAGTATTTCAGACTTTTGTAATTCTACCTATTTGGAAAGGCTAGTCGTTGCAGTTTGCGCAGCAGTTGTAGTCAGATTTCCGTCATAAAAGCGTTCGCGGTTTACCCAGCCTAGGCGTTTGAAAGTTGGAATTGGTGGCGCATGCATGTTGGCGCGATCGGAAAAACGATCTTCTGCCAGTCCGCTGACTGTCAGAAAAGTACACCGCGAACGAAGCTAATATTCTGAAGAAAATATTCCTGTTTTTTACTCCACATAGTTATTATAAAAATCCCCCTACACCAGTCGAAAATTCCTACGAAATAAATCATTACGTTTGGCAACACTGGTCGACCCCCGCGGATTCATTCAACATTCGACCGTTACACCGACTTTTCAACTGAACACTGAACTGAACAAGTTCGTAGAGCTCAGACCAGACTAACCTCCAGCAACAATGATGACGGAGTTCAAGAAGGATTAAAAACAACGGAATATCGTCGGGAAACAGAATTCAACAGCCCGGATTACAAATGTGTTTCTAGTTTCCATAGAATGAATTGAAAAATGAACATTTTCAAACGCAACCAATGTGAAAGAGGATCGCTTCAACGACCGAACCAGCAACAGAAAACTACGTCGTACTTACGCAATGCGCCCCAACGATGAATGCAGCGGAATTTGGCGACTCAAAAACTTCACGGCCCTAAGAAAAACTTGTGAAAGAATCAAGACTCAGCAGCATTATCAAGCACATTCTTTTCAAAACATTCGAGATTTCGACCTCACGATTCAACTGGCGTCCTAGTCGCGAATGGCAACATGGCGACCGATTGTATGTGCTCAGTGTTCCCATATGACCTCAACCAATTTCCCTCATTTGGAAGCAAAATTTCCCTTTGTTCCATGCGAACGAGAATAACTCCCCCCCCCCCCCCCACCCACAGGAAGCGAAATTTCCCTCCAAACGTGAATACTTCCCTCCGCCGTTTACACGATATTTCTTCAAGAAATCTTTATTGCTGAAAATAACACTGATGTACCTAGGCTGTAGAAAAAGATGAGAAAAATGCTTGCTTAAAAAGTTAGTTTTTATTCTTTAAAAAAAAGTAATAATAATAAGGAACAGCAAATGAATAGGTAGAGCGGAGGTGTGAGCGTGACGTAAGTACGTAATACTGAACGCTTTCCTACACTTTTGGTTTCATCCCCTTCAAAAATAGAGGCTTCTTAGTAGGTAGTACTTAGTAAGAATGTACACTGTCGCTAGACAAGTACGCACTATATCCAACTAACGCAGAATAAAGAATTTAATCACTTCTAAAGCAATAAGGTAGGTACCTAACTTAGAAACAAGCTTCACTGCAAGACTTCGAATTCATAGATGTACGATTTATTAATTACCTATTTATTTATTATTCATGTACATAGGAACTATAGTGTTCCTTCATAGTGTATATAATGTATATACCTAAAATATTATGTAGGTAATACAAAAATAGTTACACTAATACTTAAGAAATAATATGTACTTGAAACACAATTTATTAAATGCAAAATGTTTACAAGGTAAATAGCAATACGATGCCGGTGGGGGGGGGGGGGGAGGTAAACGAAAGTTGAGGGGGTGATAGAGAAATAAGAAGAGCCTTGAATGACCCCAGCCCTTAGGTCACTGGCGTTCCATAGTTTCCCACCTGCCACTCTAAAACTATTTTTAAATTTGGTGCAACAGCCAAATTTATTGGTAAACGTTGGGATGTGCCGAAATGGATAAAGCTTTGGAGATACGATGGTAATGTAAAGTGTAAACTGATCAGGGTGTAAAATCTTAAATATTAGGCACAGACTTCTATTTTGGTTTATTATTTTCAATAATGAACCATTGGAATCGAGCATGGAAAAAAAAAATCTTACCCCCCCCCCACACAAAATTTTGATGGTTTACGTTTCAAGGTAGTAGAATCCAAACGCAATAAAACGCTGCAAATCCCTACACAACGGTTTATTATTTTGTATAGAATACCCTTCATTTACAGATCACAGCTCTCTGTATAGATAACCCATCTATATAATATGTACTACATTATGTAGATCGCAGACCCTCCGTAGGTTAGTACCTAACCCCGTTACTAGGTAGTTACCTAAATCACGAGTTAAATGTTGCTAAAATAATTCTGTCGATGGCAAACAGCAAAGATAATGGCGAAAAGAAACGCAAATAATGAAGTTCTGAAGGAAAATTGTTGATGTGGAGTGGATTAGATGCCCCTTCTGCGTGGATCACTGTTTTCTGTGGTCAGTACCTACCTTCTGGTCAAGTATAATGAACCGCTGTGTAATAACTTGCCCATCAATAATACTTCAACGGTTGTTCAAGTTGCGGAAGTATCGATCAACAAAATCCAGCCCCTTCTTGGTAGATGATCCATTGTGTAATAATTTACAGTTCTGTAATAATTTACCGTTGTGTAATAATTTACCGTTATGTAATAATTTACCGATGTGTAATAATTCGCCGTTGTGTAATAATTTACCGTTCTGTAATAATATTTACCCATCAATAATACTCAAAGTTTGTTCAAGTTTCAGAAGTACCTACCAACAAAATGCAATAGTCCATCACTTATCAAATGAAATAATATCGCACAACAACCAACTCGACTTCATACAGCGTTCCTTGATTATAATCAGGTGCTCCTTAGAGATGAAATCCCGGCCGGATTTATACCGTTTGATTCACGATCGTGTTGACGAAGCTTGTTGGTGCACACGAACGGCTGACGTACAATGCTCCGGGTGGTCTCAAAAATTGTTTAGCTCAAGACAAATTTAATATCGTAAAAAAACCATTCCCTTCAATCGAAAGTTGTCGAGCTACGGCGTTCTGAAAATGTCAACCCCTATTTTGAACCCCTAGAGATGACTGACAGTAACGCCGAGCTTCGAGGACCAACTATAACCCCGAACGGAACCTATAACCCGAATTTCATCAATTTTTATTCATGGTAACTAAGAAAAGTGGCCCGTACGGCGGACAGACAGAAATATTTTGGTTTATTATTTCAATAATGAACCATTGGAATCGAGCATGAAAAAAAAAATTCTTACCCCCCCTCAAAATTTGATGGTTTACGTTTCAAGGTATGTAGAATCCAAAACTGCAATAAAAATATTTCTGTCTGTCCGCCGTACGCCGTACGCCGTACGGGCCACTTTTCTTAGTTACCATGAAAAAAAAATTGATGAAATTCGGGTTAAATGTTCCGTTCGGGGTCTAGTTGGTCCTCAAAGCTCGACGTTACTGTGAGTCATCTCTAAGGGGTTCAAAATAGGGGTTGACATTTTCAAAACGCCTATACCATTTTTTTACGTAAATATTTTTACGGTTTTAAATAGTTCTTGAACTTGCGAGTTTTTTAAGACCATCCGGAGCATCGTACGTCCAGCCGTTCGTTCACAGTAAGGCCCCGAAGTTTGCACCGACAGGCATTTTCGACTCCAGTGTGAATGAAATTGTATACAATAATTCAAACCAAATCTCGTAACCAGAGACGCGCCCACAATAGGAAATTTGGCGGAGATAAAATCATTGGTAGGGATCACCTGATATTGGCGGAGTATGAAGTCGAGTTGGTTGTTCTGTGATATTATTTAATTTGAAAAATGATGGCTCTTTTGGAGTTTGTTGGTAGGTAGTGAAACTTGAACAAACGTTGAAGTATTATTGATGGGTAAATTATTACTACGGTAAATCATTACTCAACGATAAATTATTACACAACGGTTCATTATACCATCTACGTAGAAGGGGGAGTTTGTTGGTAGGTACTTTTGCAACTTTTTTCACTCCTCATCAACAATTTCTTTTCAGAACTTCATTATGTGTGTTTCTTTTTGTTAGGTACTGTTTGTCATCGGCAGAATTATTTTAGCAACATTTAACTCGTGATTTAGGTAGGTACCTAGTAACGAGTACGGGGTTAGGTACTAACCTACGGAGGGTCTGCGATCTACATAATATGTATATAATAGAATAGTACATATCATATTATATAGAAGGGTTATCTATACATCGAGCTGTGATCTGTAACGGAAGGGTATTCTATACAAAAATAATAAACCGTTGTGCAGGGATTTGCAGCGTTTTCAATAATGGAATCGAGCAAGAAAAAAACTTACCCCCCCCCCCCCCTCAAAATTTGATGGTTTACGTTTCAAGGTATGTAGAATCCGAAACTGCAATAAAAATATTTCTGTCTGTCCGCCGTAACTCGTGATTTAGGTAGGTACTTACCTACCTAGTAACGAGTACGGAGTTAGGTACTAACCTAAGGAGGGTCTGCGATCTACATAATATGTATAGACTAGTACTTATTATATAGACGGGTTATCTATACAGAGAGCTGTGATCTGTAAAAGTAGGGTATTCTATACAAAATAATATACCTTTGTGAAGGGATTTGCAGCGTTTTTCAAGTAGTTTAGGAAATGGCAGCCCTACAACTTATTGGAATGTTGGGAGATGTGGCTGCGCGATTTCATGTTATAAACGTAGCGCGTGCAGTTGTTGAACATAACATTAATTTTGCGCGATGAAGATGACAGGAACTCCGATTGATGAGTGATTTCTGATTTACCTGCCAGTACATATACCTACCAGTAAACACAAACACAGTTAACGAAAGGATATTCCGCAATATGAATATGGATTATTGAGCTAGCACACGTGAATTGTAGGCTATGGATATTTTTTCAGGTACCATGTTGATTTATATTAATCTATGATAAGAAATTTGTGTCCGGCTTCTAGGTAAATTTATTATAAATTTACCTAGTCACTTGTCCGTAAAAAAGAAGATGCTGCTGCAGAAAATGTTAGAAAACTAACAGTAGCTCATAGGTAATACATGTTTGAGATATACCTATCTTCAATTTAAAATCTCGTGGGTACGTTTCTCATAAGGGAAAGGAATTAATGGGTATGTCTTTGGAACATTCTATTTAAAAAATATGTTTAGCCTAATTAAATCGACCAGACTCCATCTTATTTGCCAGAGTAGATTTAAACTCTGTAATTTTTCAAAAATTCCTTCGTAGTAGGAGCGTGACTTTGGAATTGACTTCCTCTAGCTTGTGCGCTCTTTGGAAAGACTTGCGCTCTATCCCCACTCTCCGGCGATTCTGCATGGAACTTAAAGCACACCTTGCGGATTTATGTCAACACCTCTTTCTTCTTGGTTCTCCTTTCTTTTTTCCAGCAATTCTTTTTCTCATTTTTGTAAATTTTTGTACTTAATTTTTGTAAAACTTTTTTCTGTAAAGCAAATTTGTGAATTATTTTAGACGGCCTCAAATATATTGTGATCAACTATGTACGTACGTAGCGCTGGGGGGGGGGGGGGGGGGCTTAGGTCCTATGCTATGTGAAAAGCAAATAAATAAAAATAAAAAAATCCCTCCAAGGGGTCATTTTCCCTCAAAAAGGGAAACTTCCCGCAATGTGGAAATGCGGGTGTCTCAGGACAGCCCGATGTTAAGTGAGGAGTGCGCTAGTAGCTCTATCGTATCTGCTCCATGGTGCCGAATGCTTTTTAGAGGCAGTTTTTGTAACCGTTCATCCCTTGATTCATGAGAACCCTTTTTATTGTAGGACCTACCGCAGATCCGCCTATAGAATACTGATACTGATACTAACGTACAGAATGTTAAAAACTGAAGTCCGAAACGGCGCACCCAAGCGGTGAGTGGACCAAGTAAAATGGGGCCTTGGCGCTGCGCGGGGAATTCAAATGGGATGCTGAGCGGGATATTCAAATCTTAGTTTTTCCGGAGTGTAGACGCGATTTATTTTTAAACTATCTCATATTAATAACATGAAAACATTATTAAAATGTTTTCACGTTTTTCTACAGGCCAGAAATAATTGAAAAACAAATTACATCAACATTCTATAGGAAACAAAAGTTTCGATCGGCGAATATACTTAATATGTTCATGGGAAGTTGCAGGGTAGACCAGTGGAATTTTTCCAGGTAACTATTACGTGGTTCATCACTAAAAAAATTAATCCTTGAAGTGAAAATAATATATACGAGGATTAAAATTAAAGTTCTCGAACCAGAACTTTAAAGCTGATGCTTCTGTGCATTCCCTCCTCGACTTCAAAGGATAGTAGATTTGAGATTCATTGAGAAATCGGTAGGTAATACATAATTATGAAAAACATCCCTATTCCTCTCTCGTGAGAACATTACCTCATTACTTGTTTGTTCAAGTTTCACTACCTATCAACAAACTCCAAAAGAGCCATCATGTTTCAAATGAAATAAAATCACAGAACAACCAACTACAGAACAACCATAATCAGGTGATCCCTAGCAATGATTTTATCTCGGGCCAATTCCCAATTGTTAGCGCGTTCCTGGTGACAAGATTTGGGCTAAATGTATACAATTTCATTCACCCTGCTGTGGAAAATGCCTGTCAGTTCAAAATTCGGGGCCTTACTTACTGTGAGCGAACGGCTGGGCGTACAATCCGTAAAAAGATTCACGTAAAAAAAAGGTATAGGGGTTCTGAAAATTTCAACCCCTATTTTGAACCCCTTAGAGATGACTGACAGTAATGTCGAGCTTTGAGGACCAACTAGACCCCAAACAGAACCTATAACCCGAATTTCATCAATTTTGTTTCATGGTAACTAAGAAAAGTGGTCAGTACGGCGGACAGACAGAAATATTTTTATTGCATTTTCGGATTCTACATAGGTACCTACCTTGAAACGTAAACCATCAAATTTTGAGGGGGGTTAGCATTTTTTTTTTTTTTTTCATGCTCGATACCAATATTGCTCATTATTGAAAATAATAAATTGAAATGCTGGAATAAGCTAACAACGAACCCTAATAAATAACTGCTACTACCATGGAATCATGGAAGAAAAGAAGAGGAAGGTTCTGTAGGCCTGAGTTTTTGAGTATTTTATTTTATTTTATTTATTTGAAATTTACGGGCAGATCCCAATTACAAAGTTGAATAAAATATAGGAAAGGAATACTAAAATTTAAAACAGGTACATTATGACTAACGGTAATAAATTCAAAACATTTCCAACATAGTAGGTAAGTATCAGAAAACAATTTTGTGAACACTGAACATTGTATACAAGTTACAAAGTTTTGATAATAATAATCGATGAAATATAATTATTAAGTAAATGAAAGTTAGGTAATTAATTTATGGTAAATTATAGATTTCAAAGTGGTAATTGGAAAGGAAAAATCTAAGTCGCAGGACAAAGTATTCACTAAGTACAGTCTGCAAGCGTGACATGGGGGAGTTTCGGAGGTAATTGGAGCGATGGAAAGCTGTTGTAAAAATTTGCACGTTACGGAAATTGTGGGAAGGTAATTTGAAATTGAGAGTGAAGAGCAGATCAGGGCAGTCTATTAAATTTAAAATGAGTTTGACAAGAAATATAGCATCGAATTGTAAACGTCTGGTCTGAAGGGTTTGAATATTTAAAAATTTTGAGGCAACTTGATAATCAAAATTAAAATAAGTTCCACAATCCAGTTTGAATTTAAACGCTATATGACGAAGGAATTTATGTTGAACAAGTTCTAATGCATGACAGTCGGTTTGATAAAAGGGAGACCAAACAACAGTAGCGTATTCTAACCGAGATCTAACTAAGGTAAAGTATAGAAGCTTTAAGGAATTTACATTTTTGAAATCTTTCGTGAGCCTAATGATAAACCAAGCATTTGTAAGGCTCTATGCTGAACTTGCTCATAGTGATTTTTAAACGATGCATAAAGTAAAACTCCCAAGTCACGTGCACATGAAACTCTATGAAGTAGTGACCCGCCAATTTTATAGTCAAAGCTAAAGGGTGCAATTTTACGAGCGAAAGTAATTATGTTACACTTTGTTGAGTTGAGTTGGAGTCCATTAAATGTGAACCAATGGTGAACATCGTTCAGTTTGTCCTGTAGTACCTGAGCATCACCAGAATTTCGAATGGTAGTGTACAACTTTAAGTCATCTGCAAAAATTAGATATGGAAAGTCACCAAGGACTGAGTTAATGTCGTTGATAAACAAAACGAATAATAATGGACCTAGATGTGAGCCTTGAGGCACTCCAGAGGAAGCTAGAAAAGGATTTGAGAAAGAATTTCCAATTTTGACAATCAGTTCTCTATTGTTTAAATAGCTTGCTAACCAATTTAAGAGTTGGCCATGGATTCCTAGTGCAGCTAGTTTAGCTAGGAGGAGGGGATGACATACTTTATCAAAAGCTTTAGATATATCGGTATAAACCGCATCAACCTGACTATGATCCTCAAAGGAAGACATGACATATGTAACAAAGGTTGTAAGGTTAGTTACTGTTGAGCGTTTAGAAACAAAACCATGTTGTTGAGCATTAATGATACTTTGAAAAGACGGAGTGATCATGCTGACTAAAATTTGTTCAAGGAGTTTGGGGATAACAGATAAAGTTACAACTGGACGATAATGATTTACAAAATGTTTGTCTCCAGATTTAAAGATTGGGGTAATATAGCTAGGTTTCCATAGTTCAGGAAAGATACCAGATGATAGAGATTTATTGAAGATGAGGGCTAAAGGTGTGGCCAGGACAGAATGGCAATTTTTTAGAAGGATGGGTGGAATTTTATCAGGTCCTTGACTCTTGGTGATATCTAATGACATTAGAGCTGAAGAAACACTATCCACAGGTATGGTAATGGTATTGATATTTATTGTATTTTCAAAATAATAATTGGGAACATTGACCTTTTCTTTCATATAGACAGTCTCAAAATATTTGGCAAAAAGATTTGCAATATCAGATGGCGTGTCTGCAGTTTCATTGTTCCACGACATGTTATTCGGGATATTAGAGGACAACTTGAATGACTGGGCGAATCTCCAAAAAGTTTTCATACCAACATTGACAGATTCTTCAATGTGAGTAATATAATTTGAATAGCAGGATTTAGAGAGCTCTTTGACGTCAGATCTCAAGTTAGAGAATATTAAATAATCATATGCACTGAGTGTTAGTTTGTAACGCTTATGAGCCAACTTCTTTGAAACCACCAAGCATTTCAGCTGAAGTGTGAACCACACAGGGTAGTTTGTATGAAATTTACTAGGTACAAAAACAGGAACATAAAATGAAATTCCCTCACGGAGGATGGAGTAGAATTTGTCAACACATTAAAAACGCAAAAAACACTGTTATACCGGTTTCGGTGATCAGTTATTGTGTGTTACTGACGATGGTTTGATCACCGAAACCGGTATAACAGTGTTTTTTGCGTTTTTCGTGTATTAGTGGAAATAGACTATTTTTCAATAACTCCGTTTTTCTTTGAAATGGGTTTCCACGATTTCGTCGCGAGTGATTTAGTTCGTGTCAACACATTCGTTTAACGGAAGTTCATAAATAAAAGACCAATCTGTATCGCTTAGATATTTTGTTAGAGAATCAAAGTCAGCTTTTTGAAAATTATAGGTGACAACAGGACTGAGAAAAGTGTTCGAGCAGATATTTAGTGAAAATTCTATTGTCAGTGGAGGGTGATATTCATCAATTTTAAGGAGAGAAAAGTCTGTTAAGAAGATCAAATTCTCAATGTTTGTGAGACAAAGGTCTAGAGTGCGACTCCTGACAGCGAGTAGACCTCTACTGCTACGCTATCTGAGTAGTAACTTCAAAAAACTCTCTAGTTATCCTCAAGTCCGCAAGATATCGCTACCATCCGTGTTCTCAAATGTTTCACCTGATGCCATGTATGTCATTTGCGAATTAGATCTTCCTCCAGCTCAGCAAAGGAATTATTACATGAGCTAGTGTGCGCATTTTTCTTTACCTGCGCCTCCGTTCTCTTTGTTAGGTACTTTGTATTTATGATTTTCATTAGGATTCATTCTGATAGATTTCGTTCCTTTCATCATAGATTTGTACTTATTTGTGATTGCTTGCCTTTGTGGCAAGCACCTTGAAGCTAAAGTAAACAATTCCATGGTACGGCAGGCTTCAGTCCCTTCAGTAGCCTCAATAGCGCGATTCCCTGCACTCTCCACCCGCAGATGAAGCTAGGTAAGCAGTTTCTATTCAGTTATAATTTCGTGTCTCATCCTCTACTGTAGGTACCTATCAACATAGTGTTTCTATGTGAGTTGGGTAGGCAGTATAAGAAAGTAATGTACGTGTTGACTGAAACCCTCTGTTATGTAGTTACACACGTTAATTGTAGTCAATATACTTTATTTACTTATCTCTTTACAACTCGTATTACTTTACAATTAGATCTGTTTTTCCAAGTGATTCTTCGCGTCACCTTCCGGGATAACCTTCTGCCAGGTAAGTTGGTTGGTTGGTTTCTTGACCAGGCATCACCATGCCGAACATCCCCCCTCCCAAGCCAGGTGACATCTCCGCAGCTCTCCTAAAGATTAAGTTTCTTCGGGGCCACAACTAGTCTCCCAGATCTGGTAGTCGTTGCTCTTTGGTGTAACTCTGCCTGATTGGGAGGACTTCCCTCAGCAGTGGGCTTGGTAGAGATGTTTGGTGGTCTTGGGCTTGATGGTCTGGGCGACGATGTAGTTGCCCTAGTTTGCACTGCGGCACTGCCCGGGGATGAGGAACAGTTTCCATTTAGAGATGGCTCTTGTGATTCAGCAGCAGGTTTCTTCATTTGCTGCTCGGTACACGGGGATGTAGGGATGCTTTCTGCTGCAACTAGACTGTTTCTATTTCTCCTCAGTGTTCTGGCACTACCCTCTGGTTGAATCCAGTAGGATCTAGGCTCCTCAGCTTTACTTTGGACCTTTCCTTCTCTTTCTAGGTCTGGAATCCAAACCTTGTCTCCTGCCTGTAGCTCCTTGAGGGGTCTTGAGCCGTGCCTTTTATCATAATACCCCTTGTATTTTAGTCTCCGGTGGTGATCCCTTTCAACGAATTCCTTGTCTCGTTTCTCCCACAAAAGAGCCGGGTGTGTTGGAACTGTGTCGCGGAGGCGGCGGCCCATTAGCAGTTCAGCTGGACTACGTTTGAGGTCAGGCAGAGGTGTGTTTCGGTAGATAAGCAGTGCCAGATACGGATCTTCATTTTTCTTCAGGATGGTTTTTGCTATTTTTATGGCCGCCTCGGCTGCCCCATTTGACTGATGGAAGTACGGGCTACTCGTAGCATGCTGGAATCCATAGGTTTGTGTGAACTGTCAGAATTCTGAGTTCTCTAATTGCTGAAATTGTGATCCCCCATCCGTTCTCACTACTGCAGGGATTCCATGGCGTGAGAAGGTGGATTTACATTTCTGAATGATTTCTGAAGATGTGAGGTTCTGTAGGGTGGCTATTTCAAAATAGCGGGAATAAACATCGGTTATAACGATGAACCATTGCCCATCACATTTGAACAGATCCATTGACAAGGTGTGCCAGGGACGTTCGGGTAATGAGGTTGGCATGAGTGGTTCTTTCGGATTTTTTTCTGAATTTCCAGCATGTGCTACAGGTTAGACAGTGTGATTCTATTGCTGCTGCCATCTTGGGCCACCAAATGGATTGGCGAGCTCGGTGTTGGCATTTTGTGAGTCCTAGATGACCTTTGTGAATTTCTTGAAGCATCTGTGACCGCAGACTCTCTGGAACAACAAATCTCTGGCCTCTTAGCAGAATTTCGTTCCACACTGAAAGCTCATCTCGAACATTGTAAAACAATTGTAGGTTGGAGTCTGTAATTGGTGTTTTCCAACCTCCAATTACCATGTCCTTCACGATTTGTATAAGAGTGTCTTTCTGTTGTGCCTGGAATATGTTTTGTACATCGAGGTCAGAAATAGGCCCACTATCTATGACAGCCTGAACATATGCCTCGACTTCCTCTGGCAGTTCATCATAACCACAATCCTCATTCATTGGGTCCCTCGACAAACAATCGGCAGAGATCAGGGATTTGCCTGGGACATAGGTGAGCACATAGGAGTATCTCATGAGGCGGAGTCTGAGCCGCTGTAATCTTGGGGTCAGCTCACTCAAATCAGTGGTCTGAAGAATTTGCACAAGGGGCTTGTGATCTGTCTCAATGTTTATAGTTTTTCCAAGGATAAACATTCCTCTAGACGGTGACATGCCCATGCGATTCCCAAAGCTTCTCGTTCTATGTTGGCATAACTTCTCTCTGATGGCTGCAGTGACCTAGAACAATAGTACACAGGACGAAGGGAACCAGTTTCTTGACAAGGCTGAAGCATGACGGCCCCAAGACCCTTCTGGGAAGCGTCACAGGACAATGTCACAGGCTTGTTGGGGTCATAGAGCCCCCTCACGTCTACCACCTTGCCGTTGGTGAGGGGGCTTAGTCCGCGGCGCACACCATCTATTGCACGATCGCACCTCCTTGGAGTGTGCTGATCACCGGATGGTGTGGGCCATTGCACACGGCAACTAAGAGTAGACAACCCTCAAGACCAAGGTGTACACGCCGTGCTGATGGTCTGCATGGTGCAGAGGGTAATGTGCACATCCAACGGCTGCTCCCAGGGTACCGGCCGACCCCCTGGGTGTACTTAGGCTTGCCCATACATGCGGGGCTCTGTATGGGTGGACGACCCCCTTTCCCTAGCTACTCGTGGGACCAAAATGAAACCCGTAATAGAAAACACACCTTTAAAAACCAACGATGCCAGTGAAGAGGAGAGCTGTACTGAACTCTCCTCCTCACTGACAGAAATGGCAATCTCGGATGCTGGGGCTGTACAAACCCCGGCATCTATGGATTGTGAAGGTGCAAGTGGCAGTTCGCAGGAACAAACCGCTGGCACCCAACGGTCTGGCCGCAAACCCTCTGGCGCTCAGCTGAGGAAGGCGGCCAGACAGAAGGCTCTTGAGAGAGGGGAGCCAATTAGGCCTCGGAAAAGAAAAAAGAGGCCGGGGAAGCTGGCTCCTGGTGCTGGGGCGGCGGGGGCTCGTGACGGAGCAGCCACCTCACGAGGGGCAGATACGCTAATCAGCGTTGACCAACCCCTTGTACCTGGTGGCGCCTCTGGAGTGGGTTCCCGCCCGCCTCTGGCGTTGGGACCGGTTGGGGGTGAGGTAGGGGCAAGTACGCCGGGAAAACGGCGACGCAACCCCAACACCACCCCTCCCTCGGCCTCAATTCCCAGGACCAAGAGGGCACGGGGAGGGACCCCTGCCCAATCCGGAGATTCACCCCAGGGTGATAGCTCTGGCGGGTACAGCGGTGCACTCTCCACCACCAAGATGGTCATAATCCATGGCAACCACCCCGTGGAAAGACTGTCGGAAGTGGAGGCCAGCTTGGCCCTGGGAGAAATAGTGCGGGCAACGTTCTTGGAGCCGGCTGGCCAGGGACCGCAGTTCACAAACGGCTACACCAGTAATGGAGTGGTCCACCTGACCTGCTCCAATAGCCAATCGAAGGGTTGGCTGGAGGAAAGGGTTGGGGAGCTGCGGCCCTGGGATGGAGCCACACTCCGGACGGGGCCTGCAAAAGTACTATTGGAGGGTCAGGTGAAGGTTGGGGTCTGGATCCCCACCGACTTCCTTGACCGCTCCGATGCTAGGAAGCTAATTCCCTTGTTTGAGATCCAGAACCCTGGACTCTCAACAAAGGAATGGCGACTACTGAACAGCCGAGCAGACGAGAAGGGGATGGAACTTGTGCTGACAGTAGACAAGGACTCTCTGGAATGGTTGAAGGGGCATAACTTCAAACCCCACTTCCACACCCGGAGAGTCACCTTCAGGCAGCTGTCCACACCACCAAGTGATGCTGCGGGTCATCCAAATAAACCTGCAGCATAACAAGGTGGCAACAGCCGCCCTGTGCCAGCTGCTTGCAGCTGGCAAATACGACATCGCCTTGATACAGGAACCCTGGGTCTACCGGGGCGAAATCAGGGGCCTCAATAACGCAGGAGGTAGGTTAATCTATAAACGCAATTGCGTTGATAATGTACGTGCCTGCGTATTTGTCAAAAATGACATCAATTCACTAGCTATGTCTGAGTTCTGTTTCAGGGACTTAGTAGCGGTGAAGATAACCCTCTCTGAAAACGGCCAAAGGGAGCACATAGTAACTGCCTCAGCCTACTTTCCAGGGAACTCATCTGAGGGGCCACCACCTGCAGAAATGCCGGACCTCGTTGAAAAATGCCGCGCAGACAACGTGCAGCTCCTAGTCGGCGCAGATGCCAACGCCCACCATGTTGCCTGGGGAAGCACTGACACCAACACCAGAGGTAAATGCTTGTTTGACTACCTGGTAGCGAGTAATTTATACGTAGCAAACCGGGGAAACAAACCAACATTTGTCACCACCAACAGGGAAGAGGTCCTTGACATTACCATTATTACCCCTCCACTAGATCAGAGAATAAGGAAATGGTTCGTATCCGATATCCCCTCCTACTCGGATCATAGGTACATTGTTGTGGAAATCCAAGGCGTGGGTAAAACACAGCAATCTTACCGCAATCCACGGAAGACGAACTGGGAGGCATACAGGGAGGAAGTGGAGGGCTGGTTGAGAGGGACTCGAACCAAGTTGCACAACATAGACGATATCGAGGCAGTAGCGGGAGAACTGGAAGAGGCGCTACTCACCTCATTCAACAATCACACCCCTATGACAACTAAACTCTCAACCACCGGGGTTCCCTGGTGGAACAGGGAGATAGAGGTCGTAAGGCGTGAAACACGCAAACTATATAATAGGGCGCAAAAGACGGGCAACTGGGATGCTTACAAGACCAAGTTAGCCCAACTCAGGAGCCTTATAAAGAAAGCAAAACGGGACACGTGGAGGAAGTTCTGTGAAGAGGTGGAAAACACCTCAGAATGTGCAAGACTCCAAAGAGTCCTATCTAAGGCTCCTATCAATCCAATTGGCACATTAGTTAAACCAGATGGAAGCTACACCACAACAGCTGGGGACACTCTAGTACTTTTACTGGAGACTCACTTCCCTGGCTCAGTGGTGACCGACGTTCAGGGACCTTCACCTCACCCACCAACCGGGGCTCAGGGTAGGAGAGCGACCAGAGCAGACTGGGAAGTGGCAAAGGGTGTAGCCTCCATGGAACGAATCAAGTGGGCCATCAGCACCTTTAGCCCATACAAATCGCCTGGCCCAGATGGCATTATCCCCAAACTGCTTCAGGAGGGGGGCCATGGGGTAACCAGGATACTGAGTGCTCTCTTTAGGGCTTGCCTGGCAACAGGTACAATACCCCAAAGATGGAGCAAAGCAAGGGTCATCTTTCTGCCTAAGCCAGGGAAACCTTGGTACAACCAGGCAAAGGCTTTCAGACCCATCTGTCTAACGTCCTTCATCCTGAAGACATTAGAAAAATTGGTTGACAGGTATCTGAGGGAAACCTCTCTCTCAGAGAGGCCTCTACACACCAATCAGTTTGCCTATCAACCGGGCAGATCCTGTGAGGCAGCACTGCACCACCTGATATCACGGGTGGAATCGGTGCTAGCAGCTAAGGAACTTGCCATTGGTGTATTTCTGGATATAGAGGGCGCCTTTGACAACACCTCTATAGACTCAATTATAAACTCAGCGCGCCAGCATGGAACAAACGACACCCTGTGTAGGTGGATCAAAACCATGCTGACAAGCAGAACAGTAGAGGCAGAGCTCCTTGGGGAGTCCGTGGAGATGTCTGTGGCAAGGGGTTGCCCGCAGGGCGGGGTACTGTCCCCCCTTCTGTGGGACCTTGTTGTGGACTCTCTGCTGGAGAAACTCAGCGGTCAAGGCCTCTACGTACAGGGCTATGCTGACGATGTGGTGATCCTAGTTAGGGGTCCCTTTGTCGGCACAGTCTCAGATCTGACACAATCAGCTCTGAAAGCAGTGGAAGACTGGTGTGGCACAGAGGGCTTAAAAGTAAACCCAAATAAAACCACGCTGGTTCAATTCACAAGAAAGAGGAATCTGAGAGGTCTCTCAGAACCCCAGTTTTACAATTCAAGGGTACCGTTTCAGCGTGGGGTGAAGTACCTGGGCGTCTACCTGGATGCAACACTCACCTGGAACAAACACCTTGAATACATAGCAAATAGGGGCAAGGGAGCCCTTATGTGCGCAAAACGCACATGCGGAAAAACATGGGGCCTACAGCCGCGGATGGTCCACTGGATCTACTCCGCGATAGTACGACCCATTCTTACGTACTGCTGCGCAGTGTGGTGGCCAAAGGTCAGTCAGGTAGGGGCCTGCCAAACCCTCACCAGTGTACAGCGACTGGCCTGTCTAACCATCACAGGCGCTATGCATGGTACACCCACTGCAGCCATGGAGATTCTACTGGGCCTACCCCCAATAGACATCTACATCAAAGGGGAGGCCGCAATGGCCTCCCTGAGGCTGAAATGGAATGGTACCTGGCGGGATACACCCCACCCAGGTCACACCAACATACTAAAGGCTATACAAGAACCACTGCTCGACATGGTGGCAGATGTTATGCCAAAAATCCTACCTCAACCACGCCCATATGCATCCGTGCTGATGTGGGCGGGGCATGGCTGGAAAAAATGCTGCTCCAACGATATAATCTGGTACACAGATGGATCAAAAATGGATGCAGGTACTGGTGCTGGAGTGTACGGAGCAGGACCCAGGTGGGAATTTTCCACCCCACTAGGGAATTACACCTCCGTTTTCCAGGCAGAAATATTGGCAATTGATGCTGCCGCCTCTGAGAGCTTGAGGAGGGGACATCGTGGATCCCACACCCGCATACTCTCGGACAGCCAAGCATCGATAAAAGCACTCACAGCCCCCACTGTCTCATCCAGAGTGGTCTGGGACTGTATGCAAACTCTCAACGCCCTGGCGAAACACAACAGAGTTACTCTGGAGTGGGTGCCAGGCCATAGAGGAATCACAGGCAATGAAAACGCCGATTCTCTCGCCAGAAAGGGCTCTCAAACACCCTTCACTGGCCCAGAACCGGCGGTCGGCCTATCAAAAACCACCATCAGAGGGGCCATCAACCGGTGGGTCCGCACTCAGACCACCAAAAGATGGTCACGTATAGATGGACATGCTCATAGTAAGCGGATGATGGCTAGACCCAACTCCAATGCTACTAAGGAGCTTCTCAGATTAAACCGCAGAGAGTTAAGGCAAACAGTCGGCTTCTTAACCGGCTTCCTCCCCCTGCGCTTCCATCTAAGTCGCATAGGGGTTACACAATCAACAACCCAGTGCAGATTATGTGAGGAGGCAGAAGAAAAAGTATCCCACATAATATTTGAGTGCCCAGCACTCGCCCAGCGCAGGTACAACCTCTTTGGGGCCCCAACCCCAATGAGGGAATTTCCCAGCGAAAATATAATCAAAAACCTAACAACCCTCACCAGGGGCCTGGGGTTATTTGATTAAACTGGGACACTCAGGAAAAGTACAATAAGCCAATAGGCTTCCGTGCTTTGGGGCAACCAATCCCCACCCCTGAGCGATCCCAAATACAATCTACAATCTACAATCTGGGGTCATAGAGAGCTAGAACGTGATCATGACGTAAGACCTCCTTTATTTTGTTAAAACATAGTTGCTGGTCTGGGCCCCATAAATATTCATTCTTTGTGCTCATCAAATCGAATAGTGGTTTCATCAGGTTAGCACTGTTGGGGATTAACTTCAGGATGAATCCCATGGTGCCAACAAATCTCCTGAGTTCGGTTAAGTCCTTTGGTTCCTTAAGGGCCAAGATCGCCCTTATTCTTTCAGGATCAGGGGCGACCCCTTTTGAGGATATTGTGTTTCCCAGGAAGCTAATTGAACGCAGACAGATCACTGATTTGTCCCTGTTCAGCATTACCCCCTCTTTGCTCAGGGTATCCAGGACTTCTTTTAGGCAGCTTCATGTTCTATTCGAGTAGCTCCTCACACAAGAATATCATCCATGTGGTTAATAGCGTTCTTTTTGCCTTCGAGGAGACTGGCTATTTTCTTTTGATAGTATTCAGGTGCCGAGCTTATTCCAAAGGGTAGGCGCAAGAATCTGAACCTGCCAAAGGGGGTGAGGAATGTGGTCAAGTCCCTAGAGTCTTCCTCAAGTTCCACCTGCCAGAATCCATTGTTGGCGTCCAATTTGGAGAAATATTGAGCCCCTGCTATCAGTCCCAATTTGTAGTCAACTTTGGGCAAAGGATGTACCTGGCGCATGACACTTCGATTCAGCTGGGACAGGTCGACACAAACACGGACAGCTCCAGACTTCTTGGGCACAACAACCATCGGTGCGCACCATTTGGTTGCTTTATCGACCTTCTCTATGACTCCGCGCTGAACTATGCGATCCAATTCCAACTTGGTGGCACTCCTGAGGGGTATAGAAATCCGCCTAGGGACCGTTATTGCATACGGTTTAGCATCAGCTTTCAATTCAATCTTATATTTCTCTTTGATGCGACCCAAGCCGGTGAACAGCTCCGGATGAGTGGCAAACCATTGGGCTGATGTTGACTCCACTCCAATTTCGTTGATCCTGCGGAAAAGCCGTAGTTTTTCGATTGCCAGCCTACCCAAAAGCGGAATTTTGAGACCATTGACATAATACCTATACATCTTCCAATATTTTCTCATTTTGATAGCATATCTCGACAGTCTGCATCCCTATCACGTCCAGGCTCCGTTGACCTGCAGCCCACAGATTGGTGTTTGGGGGCTCTAAAGTTTGTTGAGTATCAACTGCTTGTACTGGGAAGACAGTGACTGATGTCCCCAGAATCAATTTTACAGGTAAGCCCTTGACCGTTTGCGGACAGCGCTACGTTCCATTTTCATCTTTTGCCCCGTCTTCATGGATGGCCCCTATGAAGTCATCTGAGCAGTCCCCATCACTGAGTGGATCAGATGCATACTGAACCTGCCGGACATTTTTACCCTTTGACTCATAACGCTGTTGCGAGCGCCGTTCTGGTAACTTTATTCGGGTGGACCGGCAGTGGTAAGGGAAATATCCGAGGAAATTGCACTTGGAACATTTCGTATCCTTAGCAGGGCATTTGAACTTTGGGTGATAGGATTCCCCGCACCGTGAACATTTCCCATTATTTTCACTGGGATAGCGCTTCTCAACTTTTTCGACTGACTTGCAAGATGATGCTCCTGGCTTCTCCGCCAGCAATGCTTTTTGTTTCTTCAAATCCTCAAATTGATGAGCCACTGTTTTTGCTTTACCGAGTGTCAACTCGTAATCTTGGACTAGCTTGTCACTCAATTCACGGTCCTTAACCCCAACCACAATTTGGTCCCGGATCAGCTCTTCACGTTGCGTACCATAACTGCATTTTTCTGAAAGAGTGTATAGATCAGTTATGAACTCTTCAATTGGCTCATTTTCGTTTTGAGATCTGCGATTAAATTTTGCTCTCTCGTATGTCCGCTGGAGGGGACAGAGACAGAAAACAGATGACGTCTTGCCCTACCTGAGTACTTTGATTCTGTCAACTGACGTTAAGGAAGCACTGTGGTCAACATTTACATGAGGTTTGTTCGTGGTGGCCATCTGGCCATCCATACTTCTCGCTCGCCATGAGTTCATCGAGTGATGAGGGGTCGATCACTCCTATCGAGGTGTCATCGGAAGATGATTTGGACTTACTCCATCCAGTGAAAAAAAATGAAAACTATCTGGAAGAAGTTTTTCCTGTATACGACGAGGAAACTTTTTTTGTTCATTTTCGTGTGAGCAGGCCCAATAGCCGAAGAGTTGGCTCGACGGTATGGTGCCTCTTCCTCTTACCATTATCAAGTAAGTTGTTTACTTTTGCCAACCTCTACTTTTCACATCGTGCCTGCATCACTTACCTACTTACCTGAAACAACCTGTGTACAAAACGAAGATCCTGTTTTAATTTCGAAAGCGTACTATTTTAAGTATTATAATATTATAGTTATAGAGTAACTACTATTATAACGCCTTGCTGATGTGTAGGTATAGAAAACAACCCCCAACTGACTCTGACCATTTCCACATTTTACAGCGTTGGACGATGATTTCCCCGAGGAAGGCACTGAAGTCAATCCTGATGAAGATGAATCCATGGAATCTCACCCAGAAGACGTCACTGGCCGTTCTGTTAGGGAAAGATTGGCATCTCTACTAGCTACTTGAATTCATATATTATAGTAGGTATTATGTTTACATAACAACCCAAGCTTTTGTATTTCAATCACCATATATCCTTCAACGACTGATCTTATAGTGAATCAAGTTTCCTAACATAACGATAAACGCTGCAAATTCTACTGGCACAAATAACTAGAGGGGTTTAAAAAAAATTGTAATGGACATACAAAATTGCTGCCTATAGATTTATTTCGTGTGTAATAATGAGGTGGTCGGTTGAATATCCCAAATGAAAAACTTAGTGCCACTTACCTACCTAATTTTACGATTACGGTGGGTGTTCCAAGAACTGGCCTAGCAATGGTTGGTTTTTGCCAATTTTGGCCCACTCGAATTAGCTAATTTTGACAAATTATCTTCGATTGTTGAAATTGTATTTTTAAGGCTGAATTCACAGTTTATGCTATACCTTTTTTTGTAGACGTTTCCGGTGATTTCAGCAGTTTTATCATATTATTGACCCTTGAGGAAACCGAATACATAGCTATATTAACAAAAAATGAGCACATGAAGAATGTGTAGTCAGTTATCAGCAAAATTAGTTAGGTACCTAACAACGAACTTCAAACTTTCGATTAGGTATTTCTTCAGTCACCAATTACTCCCGAAAAGTAGGTACACTGGTATCACCGAATTTGATAAACATCCCATTAGGTCATTAGTTAGGAAGAAAACTACAGAGATTTCGATTTATTTTTATTAAAAATACTTCGACTAAGTAAAAGTTGAGATAAAGGAATGCATAGGTAACATTGGTAAGAGATGAATAGGTACTCGAAGCAAAACGTAGGAACTATATTACAACTAGGTAGAGGATACCGTGAAATGAATCAACCACCAAGTGAAAGTACCAAGTATGGTAACCAGTTTTATTGATACTAAATTAGAATGACAAACGAACGGACACGTTAATTGTAAGAGCAGCAAAAAAGGACAGACTGACTTGCACACAAAACAAAATAGGAGGGAGAACGGAAGGTGAGAAGCACCAGAGACGCCAAAAGGGCAAAGACGGCATAAGCCGGAATCCTTACTACATTTGAATTGTCCTCTTTTAATACTCCCCCTCAATTCAAAGATAATAGATGAAGCAATCAAGAAAATACATCACTTCAATCCGAACATACCACGCAATCTCTCAAACACTACGCGCGATAGTCCCTTGGTAAGTAAATCAGCCACTTGCTGTTCTGAACAAACATGCTTGAGTTCAATCTTTCCATCAGATACCAATTCTTTGAGAAAATGGAATCGCACGTCAATGTGCTTCGACTTCTTGGTCTCCAACGTAGTGGCCATGCTGATAGTTGAAAGGTTGTCCTCAAAAATCACAACAGGTTCAATATCTTTCATCAGGATCTCTTTCAGCAGTCTAGTCAAGAAGATACACTCAGTCGCAGCAGTTGCTAATGCAACAAATTCAGCTGATGAGCTGGAAAGAGTAACTAGAGGCTGCTTCTGCGTTCGCCAGATCACTGTATTTCCAAAGACCTTGAAGAGATATCCTGTAATGCTTCTTCGATCTTCCACATCATTAGCGAAGTCCGCATCTGCATAGCCAACAAGAGGTACATCCTCATGCTTCCTGAAGACTAGGCTCATATCCTTTGTTCCTTGAAGGTACCTTAGAACTTGTTTCAGGAAAGTCCAATGACGCTCATCGTAGGCATTTTGAAATGTGCTGAAGTACGACACTGCAAAACTCAAGTCGGGACGAGTCCCAAGCATTAAGTACATCAATCCACCCACAAGTTCTTTGTATGGAAACTTCCCGCTCTCAACATCTCCTTTAGTTAATGCGAGTTTTGGCTGAATAGGTACACCAACAGGTTTCGAGTCAGACATACCAAACCTTCTGAGAAGTTTGACCACAAGACCTGACTGATTAAGACTCAAACCATCCTTGGTGTGATGAATCGAAATACCCAAAAACTGCATCTGTCCATTTGCATCACTTGTGAGCTCTCTCATCTCAAACTCATTCATTAGTGCACTCTTAATCCTAAATAAATCAGTCTTTGAACGAGATATTAAGATAAAATCATCAACATAAACAATAATAAAAATCATGTCACGAAAATACATACATGGATCGGCATTAGACCTGGTAAATCCTAGACTAATCAAAAAATTATTCAATTTATCATACCAACATTTTGGTGCTTCCTTTAAACCATAAAGTGCTTTCTTAAGTTTACAAATCATTCCTTTTTCACATTTAAGCCTTTTGGGGGATACATATACACTGGGGTCACAAGTTTACCGTTCAAGAACGCGGATTTGACATCCAGCTGGCAAAGGTTGAGACCATGCTGTACAACAAGTGAGAGTAGGGTGCGAACAGTAACCATCCGAGCAACGGGCGAGTAGATGTCTTCTTCACATTTCTCCCCCTGAAGAAATCCACGAGCAACAAGTCGCGCCTTGCGCAAAACTTCTCCGCCAACCATTTTCTCTCGAAAAATCCAACGAGAATCGATAATTTTAGTGTTGTTCGGTGTGTTCACAAGGTCCCAGGTGTGATTTTTCTCCAGTGAAGCAAGCTCTTCATCAATACTGGGTTCCCAACCACAATCAATAGCTTCTTCAAAGCTGCATGGACCATCATGCAGAATTGCATCAGCCGACAGAGCATACATAGAAAAACCACTAAGCCATGATGGCATTCTTCTGTCGCGTGAGGATCGGCGCAAGCCATCACCCGCTGCACGTTCTGGAGATGGATCATGTGTCTCAGAAGGTTGGGACTCCAACAAATCCGGAACCACAATGCATGGAGCCTCCTCATCCTCAGAGTGATGCCGATCCACTGGAGAAGACTGAGAAGCAAGAGAGGGGCTGCCAGCAACTGGTGACAAGAATGGAGATGAGTCAACTCCAAAGAAAGTTCTGGATTCATCAAACCTGATGTGTCTTCCAAAAATGACCTGCTTCTTCTGTGGATGCCAAAGACGATACCCATTTGGGCCATAGGCGACCATAACGAGTCGTTCACTCCGCTGATCCAGCTTTGTACGTAGCTCCTTGTCCACATGCAGATGAGCAACACATCCAAAAAGTTTTATCTTCGACAAGTCTGGCTTGTATCCGAACCATCTCTCAGCCGGTGTTATGCCATCGGGCAACACAGATGTTGGACGTCTGATAACAAGGTAAACAGCGGTCAAAAGAGCTTCACCCCAAAGACTTGTAGGTGAGTGAGAATCAAACAGGAGACAACGCACAGTCTCCACCAGAGTGCGACTGAGGCGCTCCGCACAACCATTTTGTTCGGGTTCCTAGGAACAGTATACTCCATGGAAATACCATTTTCTAAACAAAAGTCCTTGAAGCTTTGCGAGGTATATTCTCCCCCACAATCCGAGCGAAAGCGATCAATTTTCCTATCAAATTTAGATATCACCGAAGCATAAAACTGTTTGAATTTTCCATAAACCTCATACTTTGACTTTAGCAAATAAACTGACGTAAAATGTGACCAATGGTCTAAAAACGTTACAAAATACCGTTTCCCGTCATGAGTTGGTGTTTCCATTGGCCCGCAGACATATGAAGAAATAACTTCCAGCACCCTCTTGGCCTTACGTTCATCAGGTAGATCGTGAAACTGAGTTCTCGTCTGTTTGCCCTGAAGACAGACAGTGCACGGTTTCTGCGTAGGATAGGTCGAGGAATGCCCCATGCGGCGATGCCACAATATGTCTTGACTGGTGAGGAAGGCAGATCCAGAATTCAAACGAAAATTCACAACGTATAGGTTACAAAAATTTCCACCTTCAAGAACAATACCACCAGAGTTGTCCTTAATCAAAACTCTGTTCGTCTCAAAACAGACAGTAAGCCCTTTCTGCTCCAAACACCGCACAGAAAGTAGATTTTTGCGTAGACCAGAGCATTCTACCACATTCTCAATGATCAGAGGGCGACCATTTGGTAGAAAAACATGCAAATTTCCGCATCGCCGTGCAACAATAGACTCTCCCTTTTTGGCGAAGTTGATCTCAAAACACACTGAACCCGCATCACGGAGATACTTCCCTGTTTCAATATCCACAAGGTGATGTGTCGAACCAGAATCCACCACCATTGAGATCGAGCCATCTATGTGATCACTACAATGAGCTTCTGGACTGGTTGTTGTCAAAAATGACAGAGGCACACTATCAAATTTTAGATCACTATCAGAGTTTCCACCACCCTCAGCTACATTACTGGAATGCTGCAACGCCTTTTTGGGACAGTTTGGCTTTATGTGACCCATTTGACCACACCGGTAACACTTTAATTTAGCAAATTTGTTACCATGAAAACCCGAATTCGATTTTTTATTTCCATAAAAACTAGTAGAACCACTAGTATCTTCCTTTTTGATTTCTGACGACAGATGCGCGTCCTCTGATAAAAGCTGGTTTTTCAAAAAATCGAAAGTAACCTGAGCAGGATCAGCATGAAAAACAATTGACACTGTACGAGTCACAGCTTGGTAGCATGACGGCATAGAAGATAACAAGGTAGTAATAAGCTCCTTATCATCCAGACTACCTCCAGCGGACTTGAAATCGCTGACAAGTCCTTCAAAGTTCGTGAAAAATTCGAGCAAAGGAATGTTTCTCTTATATTATATCGTACTTAACTCTTTTTTCAACCTTACCTGTTCTGCAATACCTGACTTAGAATAGGTATTTTTCAGTGAGGTTATCATACCCTTTGCAGTTTCCTGTCCTTTGATCGTAGACAAAACTGCATCAGTCAAATGCTGAACAATTAGGTTTCGAGCTTTCACGTCCTTTTCCAAGAATGCTGCCTTCTCCGGATCAGCTGCTGGCACATCCGTACCAATCACGTCTTTACACTTGTTTGTTTCAAGTATTAGTTCCAACCGAAACAACCAATTTCCGAAATTTCGACCATCAAACGGTCTCAACATGTTCAACACCGTCGTAGCACTTGCCATTTTCACTAACTTACCGAGTCAACCAAAAACTTTACCACTTGCAATCACTAAGGGCCGGTTTCACCACTAAACCATGAACTCGGTTTATCGGAAACCTAGTTCATCGTAACCGATGGATTGATCTCAGTTTAAAAAGTTTCGGGTTTCACGAAGTTGAACGAGTTTCTAGGATCGGAGTTCATGTTGAACTAAGATCAACGAAAACCAAGTTCGAGCTGCTGTTGATCCACAGTTTGAACTCTGATTTGGAAGGCAGGGGTTCGATTATTCGATGATTTGATGATACGATCAGGTGATAACGAGGTAAAATTGGGGGTGTCAGCTGTTTTGATAAACGTGGGAACGAGAAGCCCAGCTAACCATTTCTGTTTTTGCTTTCCCTACCTACACGTTGTTTTTCCCCGTTTTTTTTTCTCGCTAAACATAGTTGTTTTTCTGTGTTTTGTGTCCCGTTTTCCTGATTCCTAATGGAACCAAAATGAGTCAAGAGAAAACCGATCTTCACAGCCAGTGAGCGCGAGATTCCCTGCGACCTAGTAGAAAGCCACTGGGAGATATTCGACACTGTTTTGAATCTCTTCCACCAGTTCCTACGCATTCATTTTCGTCACCAAATTTGCATTTATGACAAATATTACATTTGGTGATTACTTGAACCTTCAGAAAGTGACAAAGTTCCTTATATCACTTGCCTAAATGGCGAGCATGTGATTATTTTGACCGCTAACTGTAGACAGAAAATAAAATAAACGCTATAATTCAATGTCACGACTACTTATGGAATCATTGAATTTTTATCCTATTTTCCCATTACGTCGTCTTTTCCTCTCTGCAAAATACGTTTCCTGGTTTGTGCAGTGGAGTAGACCACACAGCTTGCGTAGTCTCATTGAATTCTTATCATCAGCTCTTTGAATAATAATTGATGCACACCGAAAACGTGATATGAATGGTTCAGTTTGGGTTTGTCTGCTGATACATTCACTATACATTGTACCTATTTATCTATTTTTCGTAGATTCTTTCGAGAGTCTGTATCTCGACACAAAAGTCACTCATCAAAATGTTCTGTCCTCTGGCGGAATTACCTCGGGCGGCGAATTATAATATTGTTGAGTTCATCACTTTCATCTTCGTCGAAAATCATGTTAACAACTCGCACTAGTGATCGAGACATTGTTGATGTGAATGGATAAGCGGGAGGGAAAAGTAGACTTGAACCGAGTTTATCACTGCTGATCGGTCAAAATCGAGCGTTCAGCGCTGAACTCCCGTTGAACTGAGTTCAGGGTTAAACGCCCGTAGTGAAACCCAACCTGACGGACATTCTCCGTTTACGATTTGAACTGAGATCAACACCTTCGTTTACGTTGGTGAAACCGGCCCTAAAACCACGTCAGCCCATAACCTAGAGGATACCGTGAAATGAATCAACCACCAAGTGAAAGTACCAAGTATGGTAACCAGTTTTATTGATACTAAATTAGAATGACAAACGAACGGACACGTTAGTTAATTGTAAGAGCAGCAAAAAAGGACAGACTGACTTGCAACACAAAACAAAATAGGAGGGAGAACGGAAGGTGAGAAGCACCAGAGACGCCAAAAGGGCAAAGACGGCATAAGCCGGAATCCTTACTACATTTGAATTGTCCTCTTTTAATACTAGGAACATACATAAGATAGTCTACCCATTCATCAGAAGCATAGGAATAATCGTAATATAAGACGAGTAAGTTGAAGAATGAAAAAAGTAATAAATTAGCCGAAATCAACGGTGACCTATAGGACGAACGTTAGTAGACGGTTCCCTGACCGTCAGAAAAACACACCGCGAACGAAGCTATGATGTATTCACATTTGTACAATAATTATGCAATGGATTCATGGGAGAAAGCTAAGCGCTAGACTTATTGACAGGCGTTGTTCACGTTTCCCTTGTAAACATGATGCAGAGGTACGTCCTCTTGGTTTCCTACGTGAAAGTTGCTCATGTAGGTCTTGGACAGTGCTAAAGCCGATTCTGACGTCGAAATGTCAGTACGATCTATTCTATGCATACAGGAAACATGGAAATAATCCAAGTGCCTATGTGAATTACCATTGGGTTTATTCCTTTTCAGACCGAAGCGCTGGCTGCTGTTCATCAATATTCCAGTGCTGTACGATAGAAGTGCTAAATACGTTGGAAATCACGTCAGATGGACGTTATGTCCATTTCGAAATCCATCAATAATGTATCTTGTTTTTTTTGTTTTTTTTTTAAATTAATAAACCTAACATGAAGTTTGTACGTTCTAAAAATATAGTGCACAATAATGATTCGAATTTCAAGTTTTATCTTTTCCTCATGTCCTGAAAGTTATTGGTAAGTACCTAATAATCAATGTGGATGTGGGTACTCCAGGTACATAGGTAGCTATTGTATTTTCAGGTTCATTTGAGTTTTATCCATTGTTGAAAATGCAGCCCATTATCAAGTAAAAAGGTTCACCAACCAGTAAAAGATTGAAATAGAAATAGGTACTACCACTTACTTGCCTACCCAATAAATATCCTTTTGATGGTACCTATTTATAATGTTGATCATGTTTCGTAATTTGGAACATTTTAGGGAATAGAAACGTTGGAAATAATATTTGGTACATAACTGAAAAGTTAGTAGGTAATTTATTAAATTTGGGTGGTTCTAGTTTGGCTGGCAAACTATAAGGTGTACCTACTGGTTGGATACCTGTAAAAATATCTGTAGTCCGTGCACTAGAAGAGACCTTTTATGCATGCGTTTTCGTACGGACGTTAAAAAAACGCGTAATTTTTGTATCGTGCGTTTTGATTTTATATCGTGCGTCTGTGGTGCGCTTCCTAGGATGAGGGTGGGGGTTGTAATGCTACTAATATAGTTTTAGTGTCATGGATCCTGTTGTGTTGTACACTGCTTATTTACATTTTGTCAAAAGAAGACGTAAAAGGAGATGGTCTGTCCACCCTATAAACAATGCCAGATAAGTACACCGACGGTGCTTATAGAAATCTGTATGGACTTCTACGAGAACATGAAGATAAGTTCTTCAACTATTTAAGAATGTCGATCAGTTCATTTGACGAACTAGTTGTAAAGTTTAAGGATACAATTGCGATTCGGCCGGAGTTGGTTCAGGGGCTCTCATTTTCAGTAGAGGAATTGCTCACAATTACTCTGAGGTAAGGCATTATAACTCATATATATTCCCTAATGAGTAAATATAGATTACTATGATTGGCAAAAGTGAATAAACAACCAATAATCAGCTTTTTACCACATTTTTAAATATGTCTATAAGAATAAAATTACATTTGTATTGCCTAAAAAACAAAAGTAGAATCGAAACAATTGTAACTGCTGAAAAATCTGGAAATGACATTTTCTATTAAGTAAACAATGTACAGCTGTTTTTTTTCATAAATTATTGTTTTGTTATTGAAACATGATTATATATTATTTAACACGAATTTAGGGAGACAATAATTAATAACAGCACTGTAATATGTTTCCACTTATTTAATTCATTAGTAATATGAGATATAAAATCAATATAGTAATTTTAGTGAAAGTCATGTTCACTGAAATTGGAGTCTCCACCTGACATAATAGAACTATTAGGACTTTGGATGTTGCTGGTGCAATTCTCCTCATATTGTTCAAGGGTTGTAGACTGCGAAGAAGTTGTCAATGGTGTACACTGCTGGCGTGATTGTTGGTAGTTATTATGTTGTTGTTGTTGGTTGTTGTTAGATTGTTGTTGTTGGTAGTTGTTAGGTTGTTGGTAGGGGTTAGGTTGTTGGTAGTTGTAGTGTACTGATGGAGACGGATGGTTGAAGTTAGAGGGACCAGGAAACGAAGGAAGTTGCATAGGAGCGGCTGTGGAAGACGGGAATTGAGACATGCATGGTGGCTGTGGTGGTTGGCTATAGCCAACCAAAGTGTTCAACACATCCCTTCGGAACTGAAGTTTTAGTTGCATTGGCATGACTTTTAATATTGGCAATAATGACTTTAAAAAATTCATGTCATCCAAATTATTGTCTTCCTCAGATGCTGCAGTAAGTTAGGTTGTTAAATCAATATATTTCTCAAGCTTCTGCTCAATATTCGCTTTTCTTTTTCTGAACATTGTGCTAGCAGAACTAGGAACCCAATGGAACATCTTCCATTTGTGATTGGCTATCACTGTTACGTTCTTCTTCGATACGTTCTTCGTCGTTTTCATTGTCTTCCTCGTTGAGAGATGACTCCGTGCGATGTGGGTTAACTGTTTGTTTCAAAAATTCAAGGTTCTTCGCATAGATATAACGTTTAATGTTCTTGCAGCCTTGGCCGGATTTAGTTTTTAGTGTACGAAGAGAACGATCATAGGCGTCTCTAATGCTCCTCCACTTTGACTGCAGGTCTTTGCCTGAAAAAAACACTAGAATTAATATTCCACCTACCTTATAATTAAACTTACAAATTTTGTTGCAGGTACTTGGGTTCTGGATGTACATACACGGACATACATTATATGTTCAGAATTGGAGTAACAACAGCAAGCTTTATTGTTCCACAAACTTGTGCGGTGCTTTGGGATTGTCTTAAGGGCGTGGTTTTTCCAAATTTCACCGCTGAATATTGGTATCAAACTGCCGATAACTTCCTGAAAAATGCGTATTTCCCGCATTGTTTGGGTGCCATTGATGGGAAGCTCATCCGAGTAATCAAACCAGAACATTCCGGGTCATTGTGCTATAATTACAAAAACTATTTTTCAATAGTGTTATTGGCCGTAACAGACGGTGACTACCGCTTTATGTACATTGATGTGGGGGACGTTGTTAAGAGCTGACCCAACCATACTTTCAGATTCTACTTTTCAAAGAGCTCTTGCAGATGGAACCTTAAGCATACCACTACCTCAACGAATGTCAGAAGAAACTGGACCTTTGCCATACGTATTTGTGGCGGACGAAGCCTTCGGAATGTCTGTGAATTTGATGCGGCCCTTCCCAGGACATCACTTGACTAAAGAACAAAGAATCTTTAACTACAGGCTGACTGTAGCCAGAAGGTTTGTTGAGTGTTCCTTTGGAATATTGACAAATAAATGGAGAATTTTCCATAGACCACTAAACCTAAAGTATACCACTTGCGTGTCAATCATAAAAGCCTGTTGTGGTCTGCACAACTATGTGAGAGACAGAGATGGTGTGCGATTAAAAGATACACTGACCATTAATGGATTATCAGACTTGTCACAGGAAATGCGAAGTTACCAAGTGCGTCGAGGAGCCAAGGCTGCATATTTGTACAGAAACAGGTTTGCTTCGTACTTCTCTAGTGCTGAAGGTTCAGTCGCTTGGCAAGACAGTAAGATTTAAAGTAATGCATCTAGGAACGACTAAACAAGTGTTGTAATTTGTTTTGTAAAATTTTTTAACAGCTATCAATTGGACATTATCTTTCAAAATCTGTGATTTCCTGCCATTTTCAAATTTGTTTGAGAACCATTACAGGAATACCTTATGGTTAAATTTTGTTGTTTAAAACTACTAATAAAATGAGTTGTCCATATGCCAAACGTTGTTTATTTATTTTACATTAAAAAAATTTTTACTTTTTGCTGTATCTATTTACTCGCCTTGCGGCTCGGTGGGGGACACCCCTTTCCTTATGTCGCTAAAAGTACACCCCTTTCGTTGTCATGCTGAGTACTGGTGCATGCCATGTGCCCAAAGCCTGGCTACTTATAAATACTTATAAATATCTTTATTTAATTATCAGAACAATTGCTGTAGTAATGAAGTTCACATATGTTACCATCCTTCACAACGATAGTTGTAGTAATAAATTAACGATAAATTGATTGGAATTTAAAAAAATATTCAGAACTTCAAGATTGTGAATTTGTTTAGAAGAAACAAGAGGTTAGCGATAAGACAAAATCTTTAACAAATTGTTTCGTAAGGAATACCTAATTGTAATCAGCTTGCGATATATAAAGTCCTGCCTTATATTGATTAATAGACACTATAAAAATTGGTTTGTGAGTTGATGTGAATTACAATCTCAAAATAAAAAAACGCTGCAAAGTCCTTGTCACATGGGTTTATTATTCTATTGGACATACCTACAGAGATGTTGGCTGTTTATTTACTGTTTCTTTCATATAAAATAATTGAAATAGCTATCTCTGGTGGTTTCCACCAATTTTGGCCCCCAAAACACGAATAAGGTAAGCTCCTCTTTTTTTTTTAAAATAAATTATCTTCGATCATTGATAGTACCATTTAATTAAACAATCAACCTACCTGATGGGACAGGTTGATTAGGATTATATTAGGTAGGGACGAGATTTGTTAATAACTGGCAGCAGCCTCTTTTCTGCGCTAAGAGCCAACCTGTCTTCAAACGTTTCATTTCCATGATCGAAATTAATCTTGCACCAAGTTCCCCACAAGGGATGCCAGTATGTGAAAGCAGTTTATGCTTTCATGAAAAGGAAAACCTGGTGTTTTGAAATGACTCGAAAACGTTGATAATTGCAGATACAAAAAACTATAATGAGAACTCACAATTTACCAGTACACACTGAGGGCTGTGAGGCTTTGAATAAATGAGAAAATAACTATCGAAACTATAACAAGTTGAGAACACTACTTCGTCAACAGTCAGTCTAATATTACTAATGGCGAGAGCATGTACCACCAAAACTGTGGAAAAACTAAAACGCGGGAAAAATATTTGGAAATTAACGGATTGGCCGCTTCCATGGGCTCATCCCGCTGCCGCCACATTTGAATCAAAAATTTCCCGTCACACAAATCTTTAGTTCGCCCTCTTTTAGAATTCTCAACCCCCGCTTGGTCTCCTTACAAAAAAATAGATATTATAGAATCAGTTGAACGAATACAAAAAATTCTTAAGAACTATAATTTTTTAAATGGGTGGTGATTAAACTACCACATCGATTACAATTCCTTAATGCTTCAGTTATCATTGTACACGCTCGAGGATCGCAGAGTACGTTTTGACTATATGTTTTTGTTTGAAATCGTAAGCGGACTGATAAACGCCCCCGAACTTCTCCCCCAAATTAGTTTTCATGTTCCCCAATTAAATACCCAACATCATTCAACAATTTCTCCCCCACTCCCTCGCAAATCGCTGAAAGTCAGATGATTCGATGGCTTGAAACTGGGTTCCTGAATCAGAGCACACCAACTCTGGGATGCCATACCTGGCAAATACTATCCTGCATATATCGATAATGTCTGATGATCTCATCCTTGACACAGGGTATAACTCGAAAAATCTTGAGTAATGGTCCGTGATGACCAAATACCACTTGTCATCATACTTGAAGAGATCCATTGAAATAATTTGCCATGGGTAATCAGGTAATTTTGATGGAATCAACGGTTCATTATGATTATTGGAGTTTTGAATGGAGATGGGACACGATTTCACCTTGGCTTCAATGTTGTTACTGATTCCAGGCCACCACATTGTGCGTTGAGCACGACGTCTCGTCTTGGTGATCCCCTGATGGCCAGAATGAAGCTTTTCAAGCATTACTGTTTGCAGTTCAGTTGGGATTATCATTCGAGAACCCCTGAACAGAATGCCATCCACACAGCATAGTTCATTACGCACCGAATAATACTGCTGGAGATCCCCAGACAGTCCAGATTTATTGGGCCACTCCTGTTGGATTAATTTGTACAGTTTTCTACAAGTGGGATCATTTCTCTGAGCATTAGCCACACGCACTACATTTTCATCTGTGGTGTGAATGCCAGCAAGACACACTTCATGGATAAAAGCATCAACTTCCTCCTCTAACTCATTGTCATCTTCGGATGGCAAAGGCTTGCGAGATAAGGCATCTGTAACAAAAAGATTCCTGCCTGGAGTGTACATAATGTCATAATCGTAACGCATCATTCGGAGCCTGAAACGCTGCAGCCTGGGAGAAAGATCGTCCAAATTCTTTGTCTTGAAAATCTGGAGAAGTGGCTTATGGTCAGTTTCTATTGTGTAACGCTTGCCAAGCAGAAAGCTTTTCAGCCTGTCACTAGCCCAGGTCAATGCTAAGGCTTCTCTTTCGATGTTAGCGTAGTTCCCCTCTGCAGTAGTAAGGGTGCGTGAGATATAGGCAACAGGCTTTTTAACCTTACCCTCGCTCTGCAACAATACTGCACCGAGACCCTGGGTTGACGCATCGCATGAAAGAAATGTTGGTTTAGATGAGTCATACAATGTCAAACACGGGGCTGAAGTGAGAAGTTCCTTGACCTTTGTGAATGCTTTCTGTTGTGCTGATCCCCATACAAAGGCATTGTTGGTACTAGTGAGACTAGTAATTGGTTCCATAATTTTGCTTCTATTAGGAATGAATTTTGTCAAAAAGGTTACCATGCCCATGAATCTTTGAACTTCTTTAACGTTCTTTGGAGGTAACATATCTATAATAGCTTTAACCTTCAAAGGGTCAGGAGTAACACCTTCTTTTGACAAGATAAAACCAAGGAAAGTCACTCGGTCACGGAAAAATTCTGATTTTTGTCAGTTGAGGGTTATACCAGCAGCTTCTAACTTCTCTAGGACTCCACGAACACACTCATTGTGTTCAGACTCTGTTTTGCCCCAAATGAGGATATCATCCATATGAACAATTCAGTTTTTCAACCCTTCCAGGATTCTACTCATCCTTTTCTGGAATTCTTCCGGTGCTGAGGTCACACCAAACGGTAATTTACGAAACTTGAACCGTCCAAATGGGGTAATGAAGGTGGTAAAATCTTGGGATTCTTCAGCTAAGCTGAGCTGCCAAAACCCATGATTGGCATCGAGTTTTGTGAAAAATTCTGCCCCACTTAGCTCAGCCAATGATAATTCAATTCGGGGAATAGGGTGGAACTGCCGTTTAACGCTCCTGTTAAGCCGGGATAGGTCAACACAAATGCGCACCCCTCCTCCTTTTTTGACGGCAACAACCATAGGAGCGCACCACTCCGTTGAGTGATCCACTGGGACTATAACTCCTTTCTCCTCCATATCCATTAGGGCTTCCCTCACCTTTTCCTTCAGAGGAATAGGGACAGCTCTTGGTGCTGAAATCGCATAAGGTGTAGCATTTTCTTTAACTTCTATTTTATACTCACCTTACATATTGCCAAGACCTTTGAAGAGATTAGGAAATTCCTCTAACCAATTAATCTCTGTATGTACAGCATATATACTCTGAACAAGGTTGAGATTTTCTCACGCCTTTCTGCTGAGGAGCGGAACTTCAATGTCCTCAGAAACAAAACCTCTCTCTGAGACTTCACGATTCTTATACCTTAACTGCAAGATAACGGTACCCAGAATATTGAAGCGGTCCTTCTTCTTGGCGCTAAACACTGAGTTTTTAGTAGAACCTAAAGAAAGTCTTGCTATAACATCTTTGAGTAGATGGACGGGGATCATAGTCACATCCGCAGCAGTGTCAAGCTTGAAAATGATAGGTTTCACTTCAATCCCGTCACAGCACACCTCCAGCTGTTGTGTCCAGGGGTCATTTGTCGCATCTGACCTGATTTCACCTACAAACGATTCACTGTCAGAATCTGAGCACTCAACACCTCGAGCATGCTTAGTAAAGTTCTTCTTACTGAAACACATTTTGCTGTAGTGCCCAACAATGCCACAGGCGCCACATTTTGCCTTTCTAGCCAGACAATCAGACATTTTTCCGTGCCATTCACAACCACAACGGTTACAAATTTTTTGTTCGTGCTTGTTTTGGACACTTTTCCGTGGCTTATATCCAGGTTTCTTTCCACCATTTCTCGTAACTTCTGAAACAGTTTCGCCTTTGAGATCTTTTTTCTGTCTCAACAGTTCCTCATGCTGTCTGAGGCTGCAAATCGCCTTTTCAAGGGTAAGTGCTGGGTCTAACTGTGTGACGGTATATGGGAATCCCGTCCATCTTGGATGCTGGCTCTTCCCGATCTTTTTGACACGCGGCTGAAGAGGCGGTTGATTCGCGGAAACGAATCATCAACTCCTGGAGGCATCGCGTTATAATCTAACCATTTGTCTCCGGGGGCAGCTGTCACACTGCCTCCCTACCTTTCTAGAGGATGGAGAGGGGGAAACTACGCTGTATGGGCGGCGTAGTTAAACCCCTCATCCATTACATGGTAGCAGAGCGTGGTTGGTGGGTATGAGCTGGATTTTATCCTCGGTACCCCCTCCACTTTTTGAGAGCTTTTCCAGAAGGAATAGCTCTGATGTTTTCCAGAAGGAATCCTCTTTTTAATACCCCTTTGTTTATCAATATACACTTCGGCCATTGGATTTTCTATTTTTATCAAATCAACCTCATGATTATTATTGCAATCAAACCTCATGATTGCTACTATTAATAATATCAAACCTTATGATATTATTCTTAAGGCTGTTATGCCTGGCGTTCAACGCCTATTTTTTGTAACTTTTCCCCTTGTTTTCCCAGTTGTTCCATCTTATGATGGGGGTTAATCACCCAGAGGTTGTTCAGATGAACTTTCCTGAACCAGAACCTCTGACAACTACTTTTTTCTTTCCTTTTTGTCCAAGTGCGCCAAGTGATATTGATAGGAGCTAAGTTCTCCACCAGTAACAATTCTCAGTAGTACCATTACGATGGAAGCTGTCAGCTTTGGAGTTTTTCAGATGAATCTTCCTGAATTAGAACTCCATACTACTTTCAGTCCCGTGTCTAACTTCACATACTTCTTCTTCAAAGAAGTATGTTTTTAAGGGGAGGAGTGTGACGGTATATGGGAATCCCGTCCATCTTGGATGCTGGCTCTTCCCGATCTTTTTGACACGCGGCTGAAGGGGCGGTTGATTCGCGGAAACGAATCATCAACTCTCGGAGGCAACGCGTTATAATCTAACCATTTGTCTCCGGGGGCAGCTGTCACACTGCCTCCCTACCTTTCTAGAGAGTGGAGTGGGGGAAACTACGTTGTATGGGCGGCGTAGTTAAACCCCTCATCCATTACAACTGCAACCTGTCACTAACTGACGCTTCATTCATCCCTATAATAAGCACCAGAAGAATCATGTCATCGTTTAACTCACCCCACTCACAAGTTTTTGCCAAACTGTGGAGATCGGTGATAAACTGTTCCGCAGTGGCAGAATTCTGGCGATGTTTCAGGAATTTAGCTCGTTCGTATATAATATTACGTCTGGGGACAAAATATCCATCAAATTTGGCGAGTGTGTCGCTGTAAGACGTTGGTGCCGGGGAAAACAAAGAAAAAATCTCTTCAGCCCGTTCCCCCATGTTATAGATTAGTACATCTGTCTGCCTTGCATCTGGTGTGGAATCTAGCCCACTTCCCCTTCGAAATCGTTGAAAACGGTTTTTCCATTGAATCCACTCGTTAGGTAGAAAACTGAACGGTCCAGGGGGTGGCAAAGCAAGGTGGACTGAAGGAAGAGGGGCTGCAGCCCGCGCCTCCTGCCCACCAATGATAGGTACATCGTCGTTAGACATCGTCAAAATAATCTCGTGTGTACGTGAATCAATCACCGAAACCAAAATCTTAGCTGTCCGACCCTCCTGAGAAGAGAGATTCACTCACCTACAAGAAGTGTACATGAATATGGACTCCAAATAATACCGAGATCTCAACAAAGAAACGCTGCCACCATGTTTTGTTATTTCTCTGTCGGAAACGCTAGGTCTCTAATAAATTAAAACACTGACACGTTTGAACTAATTAACGACTTGAGCAAAGATCTATCGTCTCTCGGTACATGTTAACAAAAATGTAGTGATGGGCAATTCGAATGAAGAATCGAATGCGGCATTCGATTATTGAATTCATTCGGATATTCGGATGTGAGATTTCAAGTATTCGAATACTTTCGCATTCCTATTGTAGCAAAACTAGCGGTATCTTCGCGAAGCTCAAGATACAGGAGGATGGAACTGCGACAAGTGAACCTGCGACCAATGCGAATGCCCAAGTACCTACTGTCACAGAACAACCATAGCCGAGACTTACATACGAACTATCCCATTCCATTGGTTGTTTTTCATTCGAATACTTTAGCATCTGTACTGCCATTGGTTGTTTTGCATTCGGATCTGTTGGAGGTTTTCCCACTCCTTTTTCATGATCCAAACGAATCATTCGAATGAAACGAGCTTCATCCGTGTAACTAAAGGTTTGTTCGGACAAGCAGTTCGTAACCGTTCGTTACTGGGCACGCCCACTTTTGGCTGATCGGACCGAACTAGTTCTGAAATTTTGCGAACTAGTAGTTCGCTGTTCGGACGTGGTAGTTCGTAACTTTCAGAACTAGTTCGATTGGTTCTGAGTTTTCTCCAGAACTTATAGTTCGAATCTTGTTATCACCTCTTATCGTAGCCCGCCCACAATCAAATCGTTCAAATCAAATTCAATCAAATAGTTGCTTGTCGTGAGTCCCTCCCGGGAACACTCCACCAGCAACTTTAAGCTCTCACCAATATCCTCATGTAAAACTTACTTTCCGCTAATAAACATCTGAGTGGGGAGACAGGCAACAGAATCCAGGGAACACAACCTGGAGCCCCACTACCAACTCCCCACAGGGAGTTGGAGGGAGAGGCCTCCAGTTCCTATATAACCCTGGATCCTGGAGCTTTAGCTTCATTCGACACTTCCTCTAACCAGCTCTCTCTTCTCTCCTCTACCTTGCTCCTCCTCTCAGATGATCGGTGGATTACCGCCGCCTGAGAATTTACCTCCTACCTCTTGTCTAGATGATCGGTGGACTACCGCCGCCTAGACAAGCACCTCTCCTCACCTAGATGATCGGTGGATTACCGCCGCCTAGGTAAATTCCCTCACTCACCTCTATCTCCTACCAAAGTCGTAGATGATCGGTGGACTACCGCCGCCTGCGACTTTTCTCCTTCACGCCACCGTGATGAGAATTTAAATTCATCACAGTGGTGAACCCGACGTTCATCCAACCTTCTACCCTCTCTTACCACCTCATGTGTCGCCCCCAGTCTAGTTCAGTTCGGTGTCCCCAATTTTAAATTCAAACTCAGCTTAAACAGTCAGTGTAAATTCGCAATTTTTGGCCCAACCTCACCGCTCAACTCCAGCTCTCAACTATCCGCCACACGCACCTCCGCTCCCGCCGATTGCGAATTTGAAATTCAAAACTAACACATTTTGAGTTTTAGTTACAGCCATGGACCCGAACTCACCGACGCCGCCGCTCCTCCGGCCTTCCCTACTGCAGCCGCCGACCGCTGCGACAACTGACGCAGCCGACAACCCCTTCACCAGCCTCTCGCCACCCGGCTCCTCCGCATCCGCCACCGCCGACGTCACGACGGCCTCGGCGTCATTCCCGCTGTCGCTACCCCCCTTCTACACGCACGACCCCGCGCTGTGGTTCTTCCAGGTCGACGCTGCGTTTTCTGCCGCCAACATCCGCAGCCAGCGGACCCGCTACTCCCGCATCATATCCCTGCTGCCGTACGAAATCCTCCTGCAGACGTCAGACATCTCTCCCGACGCCACGGCCGCATACGACGACCTCCGCAACCGCCTCGTCACACTATATCAACCTTCGAAGATCGCACGTGTCGCAGCGCTCTCCCAACCACAGCACCTCGGCGACCTGAAGCCCTCCCACCTCTACCGCCGTCTGCGCCATCAACTGCAAGACGTGATGACGGCCGACATCGCGCGGACCTTCTGGCTGCGAGCCCTACCCCACCCCATGCAGATGGCACTCGCCAGCCACCTCGACGGCCCGGACGAACCACTTTTACGTCTCGCCGACACGGTCCACGACCTCACCGCAGCCGCCGGCGTCACGGAAGTCAGCACACCCCGCACCTCCACCCCGCGGCGGGACCGGACGGCCTCCCTCCCTCCACCGGCGCCGCTCTCTCTCCACCGAGCGCCGGCCTACCCCCTCCATCGACCACCGGCACCAGCGCTCGCCCGAACGCCGCAACATTTCCCCCCCTCAGCAACGCAGGGGAAAGTCTCCAGCCGCAGCGACCCCCTCCACCTCCACTCGGCCCACCAGGACTGCCTACCTCCCAGCGGACCCCCCCCACCGATGTTTCTATCATGTTAACTTCGGTGGGGAGGCCCGGAAATGCCAGCCCCCCTGCTCCTTCCCCTCCAAGCAGGGAAACGCGGACGCCCGCCGGTAAATCCGGCGGGCTCCCCTCCTCGCCAACACGGGGGGGACCACACACAACCCCTCCCCGCCCGCATTCACACCACCACCACCCAACCACGTTACCCCTCCTACGCAACGGCTGCCAACCTCCCGGCCGCGCCTGCCAGCGCCGCCAAAACCCTCACCCCTCCATCCACTGTTCCCCTACCCCGGAACGGCCCCTCCACGCCCGCCTCCAGGGCAGCCCCCCTTCCGGCCACCACTCACACCGCCGCTACCGTTCCCCCACCCCGGAACGGCCCCTCCACGCCCGCCTCCAGGGCAGCCACCCTTCCGGCCGCCACTCACGCCGCCGCTACCGTTCCCCCACCCCGGAACGGCCCCTCCACGCCCGCCTCCAGGGCAACCCCCCTTCCGGCCGCCACTCACGCCGCCGCTACCGTTCCCCCTCCCCGGAACGGCGCCTCCCCACCCACCACCAAGAGGACCAGCCCCCCAGCCAACACTACCGTTCCCCCTCTCCGGAACGGCAAAGGACCACCCCGCGTCTCCTTCGCAGGGGACCAACCGCCACCGACACGTCCGCCCATCACCTCGGACGGCACAAGCCCCTCCCATCCACCAGACCCCACCGCCTCCGCCATTTTACCGCACTCCACCCCAGCTCACCAGCGCCTCTTCCTGAAGTGCGCTAAGACAAACGTCCCGTTCCTCGTCGACACAGGGGCGGCGCTCTCCATTTTTCCGAACAACATTCTCAGGCGACAGGCGCGTTGTTACCGGCAACTCCTCTACGCCGCCAACGGTACCACCATCCCCTCGTACGGGACGTACCGCTCATCCATCCACATGAGCGGGCTCGCGTACGAGTGGGAATTTACCGTGGCGGACGTAGAGAAGGCAATCCTGGGGGCCGACTTCCTCGCTTATTTCGGCCTCCAGGTTGACGTCCGTAACGCGCGCCTGATCGACCCCTCCACCCAGAAACCAATCCCCGGTTTTATCCACACGGTCGACCGCCCTCCAACCAATTTCGAAACCCTCCTCCTCCACTACAAACCCCAGCGCCGCCCCTCAGCACATATCTCCCAAATTCAACACTTCATTGAAACCTCTGGTCCCCCAATTTCAGCCAAAGCCCGCCGCCTCCACCCCCTCCAACTGTCCCAAGCCCGGCGGCATTTTGACAAACTCATTGCGGATGGCATTATCCGCCCCTCCAAATCCCCGTGGGCTTCACCGCTACATATTGTACAGAAGCCCAACGGGGATATCCGCCCCTGCGGCGATTACCGCCGCCTCAACGCCAAGACCACACCAGACCTATATAACGTCCCCCACCTCCGTGACTTCTCCTCCCACCTCCACAACACAACTATTTTCTCAACCCTTGACATCTCCAGAGCCTTCCACCACATAAATATCAACCCGCCATCCGACGTACCTACCTAAAACCGCCATCATAACGCCTTTCGGCCTTTTCGAGTACATAAAAATGGGTTTCGGCCTCAGGAACGCGGCCCAGACATGGCAGCGTTATATGGATAATATCCTGCGGGGACTACCGTTTGTATTTTGCTTCTTGGATGACATCCTGATCGCCTCCCGGAACCCAAAAGAAAATCTGAAACACCTCAAGCAAGTCCTCGACATCTTCTCAGCCGAGGGGCTCAACATAAACACTCAAAAATGCGTCCTCGCCCAACCCTCCGTCCGCTGCCTCGGCCACCAAGTCTCATCCGACGGGATCAAGCCTCTCCCAGACAAAGTCCACGCTCTCACGGATTTCCCCCAGCCCCGCACCGTCTCAGAACTTCGCCGTTTCCTGGGTATGTTAAACTTTTATCGTAGACACATCAAACACGCTGCACAACACCAACAACCACTCATACACGCTATCCCACAACCGGCCAAAAAGAACGATAACCGCCCCATATCCTGGACCCCCGCCCTTACAACCGCCTTCCAAACTTGTAAAAAGGACCTAGTACACGCCGCTCTATTAGCCCATCCCGACCCCCACGCTCCCCTCTCCATCACAACCGATGCGTCCGACTGGGCCATCGGGGCAGTACTCCACCAACACACCGGCGCCACCCCCCAACCCCTCGGTTTCTTCTCAAAAACTCTGTCCCCAACTCAAAAAAATTACTCCACTTTTGACAGAGAACTCCTCGCCATCCACGAAGCCATCAAGCACTTCCGTGACTTCGTGGAGGGCAGGCAGTTCTCTGTCATCACTGACCATAAACCCCTCACACATGCCCTCCTCCAAAATCGTAAATCCGCCTCCCCCCGTCGCCTCCGGCAACTCGAATTTATCGGACAATTTACGTCCGATATTCGTTATTTGCCGGGGGCCGACAACTGCGTAGCAGACGCGCTCTCCCGCCCCACCCCCGCGCCGGTGGCGGAGTTACTGCCTTTCCCTTCCCCACAAACCCTAAAATCACATCAACAACCCGATTCCGACCCAGCCCTCTCCAACCTCATCTCCGCCTCCAAACTCCAACAGCTGCCGCCCCTCGAGCTCTGGTGTGACGTAACGGCCGACTCACCGCGCCCTTACGTCCCACCCGACCTCAGGCGGCAACTCTTCCTCCACTACCACTCCCTCCACCATCCCGGCATCCGGGCAAGCCGAGACCTTATCAAAACACGGTACTTCTGGCCCCACATGAATACAGATATTCGTACCTGGGTTCTAGGGTGCCAGAAGTGCCAGCAATTTAAGGTCTCGGCTCACCCCCATGTACCTCCTCAACCCATTCCCGACTCCCTCCCGTGGGAACACGTTCACCTCGATCTGGTCGGACCTCTTCCCCCCTCTGAGGGGAAGAAATACTGCCTCACGATGATCGACCGTGCCACCAACTGGGTTGAGTGCATTCCCCTCGCCCACATCACCGCGGACACCGTCGCAACGGCTTTCCTCACCCAATGGGTTAGCCGCTACGGTTGTCCGCGAACAATCACGGTCGATCAAGGGAGGCAGTTCGAGTCCGCCCACTTCTCAGATCTCCTCCGTTCCCTCGGGATCCAGAAAATCCGCACCACTCCTTATCACCCCCAATCCAACGGGAAAATAGAGCGGTGGCACTCGGTCCTTAACCCATCCGGTGCGGATGGCATCATATGATGCCATGGTGGTTTTTCGTCCCGTGCGGGTGGCATCATATGATGCCATGCCTCTCTTTGTGAGCCTCTCCCTTCTAATCGTTCCGACCGTTAGGTTGTCGGTCTTTACCTGCCTCGCACAGTTGCAAGCCCTTCAGTGAATAATGAGAATAAAAAAAAACAATAATGAGAATAAAAAAAAACCGCAATGTCAAATATCAAACATGAAAATTTTCAGGATGGGGCGTTACATCACTTTTTTTTCCCCGCATCGAATGGGTTAAACAAGCCATCTCCACATCAGCCACATCCCCCTCATGGACCAAAACCCTCCCCTACGTATTACTCAGCCTTCGCACTTCCGCCCGTCCTTCAGACAACACAAGTCCCGCACAACACGCTTTTCGAGACCCTCTACGTTTACCGGCCGACATTTTCCCTCCACACAACACCCCGTCCATTAACAGGGAACCGCTCCACACTTCAACACCGACAAACGACACCACTTACCCCAAACGCTTTTACACCGCCACTCACATGTACTTGAAAGAGCCCGTCATGCATAAAACCTTTCAGCCCCTTTATGCCGGGCCCTTTCAAGTCATCCGCACAACACCGACCACCGCGACCCTGCTAATGGACGGGAAACCCCACACCGTACCGTTAGCCCGCTGCAAGCCCGCCCCTGTCCTCCCTCAACCAACATCAGCCATCAGTCTCCCGCCGTCCGTTTGCCATGCAACACTGCTCCCAACCTCACCTGTCACCCCCGTCGCCGTTTCCGGATTTCGATTCGGATCCGGAAATGGCGGCCATACTCCGGGACGTTTTCGTCCCGGACCCGCTATCCCCCCTACCCCCTTCGCCCGGGCCGACCTCATCGCTTCCGTTTGTCCCGCAAAGGATCTCCGGATTACCTCCCCGGCCCCGGCGGTGGAAGTACCCCCAGTGGCGTATACTGCACGAATTTCGCGCAGCACAAGCCACCGGGGTACACCCTCCCTACACCCCCATCGACCCTCTAATGGCCCCCCTTCTCCACGAATTTCGCCTCGCCCAACTCATGCCACCCCCACCGCCCCTTCCAAGCAACAAACCCCCCGTCTTAAACAAACCCCCGCCCCCCGAATTTCAACCCCCTCTTGCTACCCCCCCATTTTCAATTTTCGACCCCCCAATTTCAAATTCTCCCCCACCAACACCCCAACCCACCAAACCCACAACACCCCCTCCCCCCCCAACACCGCCGGGGATATCCGCTATAGTTTCCGCCGGGACGAAACGGCCCGGGCGGCGAAACGGACGGAGGGAGCGTCCCCGCATTCCCCGCGTCCCGGCGGCCAAGTCCTCCGCCCCGCTCTGAGCAATCACGGCGGGGCCTTGAGATCTCGGGACAGTGCTTGTGTCTTATTTCCCCACACGCACTGTACCGAATCTCACAGCCCCGCCGTGGCCACCTCAGCGCAGCAGCCAACTCACCAAGCCACCCACACACTTCGCTACATTAAACCCACATCATTACACCACACTCACTACATTTCACCACACACTCTCCACACCCAGGGAACGGCGAACTTCAACACCACATATTTGTACCCAACCCCGTTCCACTCTGTAAAAACTGTCCAAATTTGTAAATACCAACCTTGTACATACCAACCTTGTAAATACCAACCTTGTAAATACCAACCTTGTAAATACCAGCCTTATAAATATTAGTCTACTATGCCACTGTAATTATTGTGAATATCATTCAACTACACCACTACTATTCTGTTCTATACTTCTGCTCTATACTGTTCTAAACTATTCAACTATTCTTGTATCCCCTAAACTTTGTACATACTCCTTATCCTACTTATACTACTTAGACTTACCACTACTTATGTTACTTATATCTTATATTACTTATCCTCCTTATACTACTTAGACTTACTACTACCTATGTTACTGCCTCCTAGAATTAAGTCAGCCCTGTCACGTTTTTGCCTTCAGCACCACCGATTGTTTGCATCAGCCCTCAGCCTCTGTCACCTTGCGCCTTCAGCTCCTCAAACATTGGTTCGAACTGGGGGGACCTCTGTCGTGAGTCCCTCCCGGGAACACTCCACCAGCAACTTTAAGCTCTCACCAATATCCTCATGTAAAACTTACTTTCCGCTAATAAACATCTGAGTGGGGAGACAGGCAACAGAATCCAGGGAACACAACCTGGAGCCCCACTACCAACTCCCCACAGGGAGTTGGAGGGAGAGGCCTCCAGTTCCTATATAACCCTGGATCCTGGAGCTTTAGCTTCATTCGACACTTCCTCTAACCAGCTCTCTCTTCTCTCCTCTACCTTGCTCCTCCTCTCAGATGATCGGTGGATTACCGCCGCCTGAGAATTTACCTCCTACCTCTTGTCTAGATGATCGGTGGACTACCGCCGCCTAGACAAGCACCTCTCCTCACCTAGATGATCGGTGGATTACCGCCGCCTAGGTAAATTCCCTCACTCACCTCTATCTCCTACCAAAGTCGTAGATGATCGGTGAACTACCGCCGCCTGCGACTTTTCTCCTTCACGCCACCGTGATGAGAATTTAAGTTCATCACATTGCTGTTAGTTTGTTTTGCTGATACTTTTTAACATGTTTAATGTTTTAGGGCTGGGGGTCATTCTGTGAATTCCGACACGCAAATATGCAACGTTTTTCATTGGTTACTACACAGTTACTACCTTCTGTTGTAGCAACCATAAAGAATATCGCACTCGAAAGAAACAAGAGTCAATAGCTACGTTTTTCATTGGTTACTACACAGTTACTACCTTCTGTTGTAGCAACCATATGTTGATGGCGAGTTCTATAATAAGTACAGTAAATGCAACATTATACTTGTAGAGTTCAGTGAAATTGTGGCTTTCATTTTTTCTTGACATTAAAACACTATATCTAATTTCTCCCTTGCGAGGGAAAAACATTAAACATGATTTAATGTTTTTCCCTCTCAAGGGAGAAATTATGTCACTTGAAAGTTTGTATCAATAAGACACGTCATAATTTAGTATACTAATTTCGCAAAGTCAGAAATTCACATGTTTGTAGTGACGTCTTAATAATATTCACACAATGAATCACAATATTAGAACTCACCCCGGGCCCAGTGCTGCCTACCCAGGCACGAGATGGCCCCGTTCGCTCTTAAGATCAGTTCAAATTGCACACCCAATCAGCTCGATGATCCTAGAACAATGTCCCGCTCGATTGAATAATGATCCTAAAAGAATAATCTCAAGATTAAGAGCTACTGAGCATGGATCAAGAGTTCCGTTCATGACCGAATCATGGCCTCATTTGACGGTATCCTTATATGGCGGTCAAACATTTTGAATTTATGTATGTTTGAAGTTTTTTGTTAGTTTATTATGGATTCTTCAAGTTCCAGTTCCAGTGAAGATCCAGACTTATCCAGACTTTAGTTCGGATGATGAAGTGGGGTTTTTATTTGGTATGAGGCCTAGGCCAAAAAATGAAGATTATGTGGACAGCGTTGTACCCAGATTTAATGACCAGGAGTTCTTAGAACATTTCAGAGTCAGTCGGCATGTTTGGCGAAATCTTGCGGATAGGTACGAACAATCTTCGATATGACGGTGTTATCACGGTTATCACTTCAGAACTAGTTCGCAATCCGTTCGGAGAGACGGAGTTAGAACTATAATCCGCCCCCCTTTCATCCCCCCCCTTTCAAGTTCGATAACGAACTAGTTCGATAACGAAGTGGTTCGTAACTGCTTGTCCGAACAAACCTTAAGTAAGATCAATGAAAAATCAAGTTATATTTTACCTATATATTCCTGAATTTTCTATTCTAATGTCAGTATAAAATAATTAATTTTTTTTAAAATTCAATATAAATCCTATAATATTACGTTACTTATTGATTTAGTTCAAAATGGCGGTGGGGTTTCCCTCCACATTTGAATGAAATCATTCGAATGATCATTCGATTATCAAAATCATTCGAATACTTGGTATTCGATTATTGAAATCATTCGTTTCGCCCATCACTACAAAAATGTCCCCTTATCACTTATCCATCCCCCTTATCACATGGATCCTCCAAGCAGACCGCATGGAGCGCTCAAGTGTTTTGATTCCACAAAACTCGCGTTAATTCATTTCACAGCTCTATAACAACGGAACCAAAAATCAGCTGTGAGCTAGGCGGCCATATTGGGATCTCATGGATAACGGAGATTAGCGACTTTAACTTGCCGTATTTCGGGTGTTTAAACTTGAGCCCCCTCGGTGGAAGGGTAAATGTCCCGGGTTTAGTTCCAAGAACCGCCACCACGTTGTGCTTCAAAATGAGCCAATCCAATATTCGGTTTATCTCTTGAACGGGTCAACCGATTTTCAATCTGTAAAATGTTCTGTAATCGTTATAAACAACCACAAGTGCGGACATTCAGTTTTGAATTTTAAAATTTTTTTTTCATGGAGTTCCCGAAATTATTTTACTTAATTTCAACCTTTTTAAAGAAAGCAACTAGTACTTTTGTAGGAAAAAAATCGAAGAATTCAAATCCGCTTTCAGATTGAAGATCGGATCATTAGATCGAACGGCATCTGGGAAAATCACTATAACAATGGGGCCTATTGTTAGCCCTCTAATCCTCTACCTGGGCCCACCTTGCAACGATGCCTTCCCTTTCCTGTTGATTTGAGCTAGCAGGCGGACTGGGTTCACATCTAGGAGTGTATTTTTCCTTCTACGTCTATTTCTTCAACTACAAGATTTGCTTGGCAGAAATAGTTGGCTGCTGGATCAAATCAGGATACAGCCAAATTTTGGCTGAATCCTGTCAGGGTATCAAGAAGGGCGTTTGGTTTTTAGCATCTGACTGGTATCTAGTTTTCTTACTATGATTTCATTTTCTAAATTATTACTTTCTAAGTACCTATGTGACTGGAATTTCCATAATAAGCCATTCAGTAACTAATGATTTGCAGGGTTCTCATAGTCCACCAAACCCTATGAAGCCATGAAAAAAATCGCCGTAAAATGAAGGAAGTTCAATAAAAGGTTCAGGCAAAATTGCACTCGATAACTATATATTGCCACAACTATATATTATCAGTTTCCAGGTTCATAATTGACGCCTATGGAAATATCACTGACAACGACCGAAGATAACAAATATGTTGAGAATCATCAATATAATAGCAATAACAATAATTCAAATGCAATAAAAATATCAATAGAATAATAATAACAAGAATACAAGTACATGAAAAATAACTTGCTATTGGAATAACAATAACAAGAATGTAAAAAAACGAGAGTGCCAAGGATTTTTCATTTGAGCTGACGAACGGGACGATTTCAATGAATTTTATCCAACCCATTTATATTATATTGGTCCAACCCGTGCCTATCCGAAAAATCTGCCACCATTTTTCGGGTACTTATGGGCGTCATAAGGAATTGGCTACATAATTATATTTCCATGTGTTCAACAGAATACTACCGTTAAAATGTGGTGAAACTCATATGGAACCTTCAGTGTTTCATTTTAGATCCACCCTCCAAATTTGAATTCTTTGCTACGATTATAAGGTACATAGTTGTGGGCTGTAGAAGGATTGCACGTTCGCGCATCCGCTAACAAAGCAGTATTTTTTAAATGATTTTGAGTTGGCCTGCCCTCTAAATTTCAGCTCGTGACAGCCATTTGTTTTCTGGCATTCATGGCCTTCATCAGGGATTGTACACAGACAGACACGGAAAAATGTTCCTTGATATGTGAAAAGCACCATGGAGCAGAATATACATAGGTATATGATAGGGGATGGGGACTCCAGTGCATTTGTCAAAATTTCTTAAAATGTTTCGTATGGACGCAATATGACAAACATTTAATGCGCCAATCACGTGATCAAAAATTATACGAAACGGCTTTGTGGTTTGCAAAAAGATTCCCGGACTTACTCTAAAAATCGTGTAGAAGAGGCATGACGGCATGAAGAGACATTGTAACATTAGGCAAGGCGACGAAAAATTACATATAAATCGACCACTAACTTATTACACAACGGTTTCTTACACGACGTTTTATTACCTTATTATTCACCTTATGCTTCATAAATAACTACAAAAAATTAATTACTGAATTATTAGATCCCGCGCATTTTTATGAAACATTTCCCTTGCCGGCTCCAGTACTCGATTTAGGGCTTTCCTGGGGGTGGTCTACGCAAAAACGGGCATCTATACAGGTAAATAATAAACCGTTGTGTAATAATTCGCAACGTTTAATAATGCTGTCGGGAAAGTGGGGTTTCAGGGATCAAAATGGGTGAAAATCACCAAAATTGCAAAATCTGACCCAAAACCTGCAATTGTGTAGTGACTGGTGATGTAAATGTAATTTTTTTTTTAAGGTGAGCGATTTCCAAAACGGCAGGTGGTTTTAGATGGGGGGGAGAGGGGTTCAGAAATTAATGTAAATGACTAGAAGTTGAAAACAACTGCAAAAAGTCGCTTATACATATAGCCACGTTGCTTGACGAATCTTTTTATAATACGGGTATTATTTCAGCTCTGTTCCCCACTGTCGTTTTTTCATCAGAGCGAGATTAATCTGAGTAAGGGTTGCTTGGTCAAATGCCTCACATTTATTTATAATATTGATATCTCCCCTCCACACACCTTCATATTACCAGTACCTTTGTGGATGGGTACAGAGATGCCACTCAGATCCCTATGAGTGTGAAAACCAAGTAGCGGGTATAACGGTCACGAAGAGCCCTTTATTGTTTTTTATAACTTTTGGAGCACCCATCATATTCCCTTTCGGCATGTGGATGAGTGGTCATTAAATTAGTATGTCCCGCTAGCAAAAATTGTAGCGGTATTTCCCAAAGCGATGCGATTTGCCCTAAGTTCGAACTTGTCTAAGTTCGCCTTCCCTTTGAACAAGCTGATTGCCTGTCGGCCAGCGTATTACCAATACTGTTGAGCATAATTCGACGGCTCGAGATCAGAAACGTTGGGTTACCTTGTTGAAAAAGTTTATTGGTGGGAAAAATAAGAATAAAAAGTTGCAAAAGTACCTACCAACAAACTCCAGCCCCTTCTACGTAGATGGTATAATGAACCGTTGTGTAATAATTTACCGTTGAGTAATGATTTACCGTAGTAATACCTAATTTACCCAACAATAATACTTCAACGTTTGTTCAAGTTTCACTACCTACCACCAAACTCCAAAAGAGCCATCATTTTTCAAATTAAATAATATCACAGAACAACCAACTCGACTTCATACTCCGCCAATATAATCAGGTGATCCCTACCAATGATTGGCCGTATTCACAAATTCCTATTGTGGGCGCGTCTCTGGTTACGAGATTTGGTTTGAATTGTATACAATTTCATTCACACAGGAGTCGAAAATGCCTGTCGGTGCAAACTTCGGGGCCTTACTGTGAACGAACGGCTGGACGTACGATGCTCCGGATGGTCTTAAAAAACTCGCAAGTTCAAGAACTATTTAAAACCGTAAAAATATTTACGTAAAAAAATGGTATAGGCGTTTTGAAAATTTCAACCCCTATTTTGAACCCCTTAGAGATGACTCACAGTAACGTCGAGCTTCGAGGACCAACTAGACGCCGAACGGAACCTATAACCCGAATTTCATCAATTTTTTTTCATGGTAACTAAGAAAAGTGGCCCGTACGGCGTACGGCGGACAGACAGAAATATTTTGGTTTATTATTTTCAATAATGAACCATTGGAATCGAGCATGAAAAAAAAATTCTTACCCCCCCTCAAAATTTGATGGTTTACGTTTCAAGGTATGTAGAATCCAAAACTGCAATAAAAATATTTCTGTCTGTCCGCCGTACGCCGTACGCCGTACGGGCCACTTTTCTTAGTTACCATGAAAAAAAATTGATGAAATTCGGGTTATAGGTTCCGTTCGGCGTCTAGTTGGTCCTCGAAGCTCGACGTTACTGTGAGTCATCTCTAAGGGGTTCAAAATAGGGGTTGAAATTTTCAAAACGCCTATACCATTTTTTTACGTAAAAATTTTTACGGTTTTAAATAGTTCTTGAACTTGCGAGTTTTTTAAGACCATCCGGAGCATCGTACGTCCAGCCGTTCGTTCACAGTAAGGCCCCGAAGTTTGCACCGATAGGCATTTTCGACTCCAGTGTGAATGAAATTGTATACAATTCAAACCAAATCTCGTAACCAGAGACGCGCCCACAATAGGAATTTGTGAATACGGCCAATCATTGGTAGGGATCACCTGATTATATTGGCGGAGTATGAAGTCGAGTTGGTTGTTCTGTGATATTATTTAATTTGAAAAATGATGGCTCTTTTGGAGTTTGTTGGTAGGTAGTGAAACTTGAACAAACGTTGAAGTATTATTGATGGGTAAATTAGGTATTAGTACGGTAAATCATTACTCAACGGTAAATTATTACACAACGGTTCATTATACCATCTACGTAGAAGGGGCTGGAGTTTGTTGGTAGGTACTTTTGCAACTTTTTTCACTCCTCATCAACAATTTCTTTTCAGAACTTCATTATGTGTGTTTCTTTTTGTTAGGTACTGTTTGTCATCGGCAGAATTATTTTAGCAACATTTAACTCGTGATTTAGGTAGGTACCTAGTAACGAGTACGGGGTTAGGTACTAACCTACGGAGGGTCTGCGATCTACATAATATGCATAGAATAGTACATATTATATTATATAGACGGGTTATCTATACATAGAGCTGTGATCTGTAACAGAAGGGTATTCTATACAAAATAATAAACCGTTGTGCAGGGATTTGCAGCGTTTTATTGCAGTTTTGGATTCTACATACCTTGAAACGTAAACCATCAAATTTTGAGGGGGGGGTAAGAATTTTTTTTTCATGCTCGATTCCAATGGTTCATTATTGAAAATAATAAACCAAAAGCAATTTTCTAAAAAATTAAAGTGTGCTCAAGAAGATTACGGCCCAAATTCCCTTCAGTCATACATTTGTACTTCGCAATGTTCTTAGTTACCATGATCCGAAATTAATGAAATTTGCTTTGTAGGTCCCGTTTGGGGTCTAGTTAGTCCGCGAAGCTCGGCGTTAGTGTCAGTCGTCCATAAGGGGTGAAGAATAGGGGTTGACATTTTCAGAACACCGGAGCACGAAAACTTTCAGTAGAAGGGCATGGTTTTTTTCGTTTTTAAATTGATCTTGAACTAAAGCGTTTTTTGAGACCACGCGCAGCTTTGTACTACCAGCAGTTCGTTTTCACCGAAGAGGTTCGTCAACATGATCGTGAATCAAACGGTATAAATCTGGCCCAGATATCATCACGAGGGATCACCTGATTATAATCACGGATAGGTAGCTGTATGAAGTCGAGTTGGTTGTTCTGTGATATTATTCCATTTGAAAAACGCTGCAGAGTCCTTGTCACATGGGTTTATTATTCTATTGGACGTCTACAGAAATGTTGGCTGTTCATTTATTGTTTGTTTCATGTAACATAATTGAAATAGCTACTTCTGGTGGTTTCCACCAATTTTAGCCCCCAAAACATACTCATTACATTCTCTATTGTCGCCAAAAATGAGATCTGGCCCATTAGTTAAATCTATCCTTAAATCATCTACTAGACCGGTGGATTTCGAGGTGTGCGCGATTGCACTTCTCGCGCACGCTTTCAGCCGCTTTATAACAGAGTTGGTTAACATTTTAGAGTAAGTCCGGGCCTCTTTTTGCAAACCAAAAAGCCGTTTTGTATCATTTTTGATCACGTGATTGGCGCATTCAATTTTTGTCATATTGCGTCCATACGAAACATTTTTAGAAATTTTGACAAATGCACTGGAGTCCCCATCCCCTACCATATACCTATGTATATTCTGCTCCATGGTGCTTTTCACACATCAAGGAACATTTTTCCGTGTCTGTCTGTGTACAATCCCTGATGAAGCCCATGAATGCCAGAAAACAAATGGTTGTCACGAGCTGAAATTTAGAGGGCAGGTGCAGGTCGGGTCACTGATAGTCCCAAATCAAAATCATTTAAAAAATACTATAAGCTTTGTTAGCGGATGCACGAACGTGCAATCCTTCTACAGCCCACAACTACCTTATAATCGTAGCAAAGAATTCAAATTTGGAGGGTGGATCTAAAATGAAACACTGAAGGTTCCATATGAGTTTCACCAAATTTTAACGGTAGTATTCTGTTGAACACAAGGAAATATAATTATGTAGCCAATTCCTTATGACGCCCATAAGTACCCAAAAAATGGTGGCAGATTTTTCGGATAGGCACGGGTTGGACCAATATAATATAAATGGGTTGGATAAAATTCATTGAAATCGTCCCGTTCGTCAGCTCAAATGAAAAATCCTTGGCACTCTCGTTTTTTTACATTCTTGTTATTGTTATTCCAATAGCAAGTTATTTTTCATGTACTTGTATTCTTGTTATTATTATTCTATTGATATTTTTATTGCATTTGAATTATTGTTATTGCTATTATATTGATGATTCTCAACATATTTGTTATCTTCGGTCGTTGTCAGTGATATTTCCATAGGCGTCAATTATGAACCTGGAAACTGATAATATATAGCTGTGGCAATATAATAGTTATCGAGTGCAATTTTGCCTGAACCTTTTATTGAACTTCCTTCATTTTACGGCGATTTTTTTCATGGCTTCATAGGGTTTGGTGGACTATGAGAACCCTGAAAATCATTAGTTACTGAATGGCTTATTATGGAAATTCCAGTCACATAGGTACTTAGAAAGTAATAATTTAGAAAATGAAATCATAGTAAGAAAACTAGATACCAGTCAGATGCTAAAAACCAAACGCCCTTCTTGATACCCTGACAGGATTCAGCCAAAATTTGGCTGTATCCTGATTTGATCCAGCAGCCAACTATTTCTGCCAAGCAAATCTTGTAGTTGAAGAAATAGATGTAGAAGGAAAAATACACTCCTAGATGTGAACCCAGTCCGCCTGCTAGCTCAAATCAACAGGAAAGGGAAGGCATCGTTGCAAGGTGGGCCCAGGTAGAGGATTAGAGGGCTAACAATAGGCCCCATTGTTATAGTGATTTTCCCAGATGCCGTTCGATCTAATGATCCGATCTTCAATCTGAAAGCGGATTTGAATTCTTCGATTTTTTTCCTACAAAAGTACTAGTTGCTTTCTTTAAAAAGGTTGAAATTAAGTAAAATAATTTCGGGAACTCCATGAAAAAAAAATTTTTAAATTCAAAACTGAATGTCCGCACTTGTGGTTGTTTATAACGATTACAGAACATTTTACAGATTGAAAATCGGTTGACCCGTTCAAGAGATAAACCGAATATTGGATTGCCCCTGACGGTGCAGCCATCTATTGAAAATATTTCTTACTAAAATCCGTGACATTTACCCTTAAGCTCGCACAGAGCTCTGGTGAAAGACAGTGAGCGGTAAACATCGTTAATTTGCAACCTCTTCCGGGTTAAACTCGTTTCAAATTTTTGGTGAAAGTGGGCTTAAGTAGACTTGGCAAATATAATCCCGACAAGCAACAACCTTTACGTTTAATTTTCAAAGATAAGCAAGATGCTCTTCTTGCCCTGAAGTCAAAAGACGTATTTTAACATGGAACATGTTTTTATGGGCTTAAACCAGGCTCGAAATCGTCCAGTCCAAGGGAACTTCCGTCCTCTCCCCGTTGCCCGCACAGTTCTCCCCATGGAATAAAGGGAGAAGGAAAGCTCAGTCAGTGTTATAATCTGTGCTCAAAATTTACCATCATACCACCAACACCATCTGTTGTGGTTAAGCCGAACTAACATAGTTCCATGAAATGACGTGATCGCTATCTGTTAGCAGGCCCTCACAATTCATCCAACATCTTCAATTTATCATCTTCTATTTGTTCCTGACCTAAATTTCTTTGTTTTTGTTGGGTTGCTGTTGTTTGTTTGTTATTGTTGTTGTTGAGGGCAAGCACTCAGCATATAATTAGTATTGCATACATAACTACCAAAGAAGAAAGGTTGGTAAGATCAAAGACAAATAATGGCGGACACAGAAAACACTACTATACTACGTACAGAAGGGACACTCAGGGTGGGGGGTGGTTGCCAGCATACAGCTCCCGCGACGCGGAAATTAGTGGCCAATTGCTGAACTAGACACCCCGAATCCTCGCGCATGCGCCTGACACCTTGGTTACCACCGCTCTCCTGCTTCGTTGCTACAACAAACCCCCGCCACCTTTCCACCCCCCCACCCCCCCCCCCCCCCCCCCGCACCACATTTCCATCCGCCTCTCTTCCACACCCTTGGTAAATGTACCAGTCTGGCAAAGGACAGACGAGAAAGGATGAAATTAATACAATTAAAGCAAATGTACAGTAAAACAATAATAGAGAGTTCCTAAAGACTAAAGTCGGGAAGATGTGTTCGGATTTATCTCAACTGCGCATGCGCGTCGCCCAAGTTCAAACTTATTTCCTTAAGTTCGACTTATTCGGCCTTATACATAAGGCGCGTTATCTCCCAGGGCACAAACTTTAGGAATCGTCTTTAACCTTACTCAGGGGTAACAGTGCACAGCTTTTTGCCGCGTTTTGTCGTTTTTTTTAAACGCGTCATGTGTCGTCGGTCCTCGCCATCGCCAGCGTCTTTCAAAGTTACTCCAAGCGTCTTTCAAAGAATTTGCTAGATTGTTGCGATATCAACTTAGGATAAAAAAGTGAGAATACCTACCTATGCTATGTAATGGAATGGATTTCGCGTTGTGCTAAGTTAAGTGACGTTACTTTTTAATTCACTCCTACCCCCACCACTTCTGTCAAACCGGACTTATTGGTTAGCATCCAAAGGCTGCTCGCCTTAGATGTGGCCAAAAGATATGGCCGTTCCCTAATGAACTTATCTCTTAGGAACTCTCTATTTATTCAATATTGACATCACAGTTCGTGGATAGTTGATATCATTAATTTAATTGCATTCTAATTATCTATTGTCGTCACAATAAAATTGTTCGACCATCGTCAATATTGATTGACTAGTTATTACAATTCGAACATATATTGACATCACAGCTCGTGGATAGTTTATATCAATTTAATTGGTCACATTCAGGACGGGAAAGCAAAAAAAGGAAGCTGTTGGATGAGTGTTATATCGAACGTCACATCCGGTAGCGGCGCACTTTAAATTCACAACCCAACTCATACTTCTAGAAAACGAACGACTTCAGTTAAGGAAAAATACGAATTCCGTACACGAAAGCAGTATTTTCAAATTTCACGAGCCATTACCTACGTAACTTTTATTACTAACCTCGTCGCACGTTAAAACGTAGAAAGTTTCTGTAAGTTTGTGTGGTGAACTTACAATAGGGTTTTCTTCACAGAAAACCAAAAAAAAAAAAGAAAGGAATGAAAACCTTCTCGCGCGTTAAAACGTAGTACAGTAGTTTTCTGTGGTTAAAACGTAAAAATTGTAGTGATGAAATCGTATGTGAGAAACAAGAAAATACTAATGGCGGAACGGAGTCGGAGCGCCTACATGAGGTGGTGGGTGGTGGGTGGGAGAAGACGTGCGATCGCAGCGAATACTGGTCGTTAATAGCAGAACCGTGAACTAGCACCAGTGTCATGGGGCTGATGGCGGAGGCCAAGAGCCTAGGAATACTGATACTAGGGATGGGATATCGATATCGATATTATCGAAACATCGATATTTTCCTTCCGATATCCGATATTTTCACTTGGATAATATCGGAATATCGATATTTACCTCCAATATTATCAGTTGTTTTGATAACAAGAAAAATCCTCAAATTTGGTTTTAAACTTGTGAAGACGTAAGGAATGAACCCAAATGTGAAGATATCTCATTTTCACAACATGTACCTAGGTAGGTACAAAACAAATTGAATATTATTTGAACAAAACTTCAAAACTACTTTATTTTCATATGATTATATTTACTACGTAGGTAAAAAAACAAATTGAATACCTACCACAATTTGAAAAAATTCGAAATTATTTCAATTTATATTATGTATATAGGTAAAAAACAGATTGAATGCAGTTTGAGCAAAGCCCGCAAATAACTTCAAAAAGAAAGAAAAAATTGTATAAAAGTTAAAAAAGAATTCTTCCCCCTGTGAAGGAAGGAACAGAAGTTTTGTTAGATTTATGATCTTGAACACTTAGGTCTTCACTATAATGCTTCACTATAATATTATTGAACAGAAGTTTATTCATTGTCTCACCAGTAAGTCTGTTTCTGCTTGGTTTATCTGTTTACTGACTACGCTACGGCTTACCAAATGTCAACTTGTCAACCTAATTTTAATATAACAATGTGTGGCTCATAGAATACTGATACTACCGCTTACATTTTTTTATATGGTATTTCTATTTTTTTCGATAATATCGGATATCGATATTTTTCATCCGATATATCAATATCGATTTTTTCATGATATATCAGTTGATGTCAATATCGATATTTTCTTTCGATATCCCATACCTAACTGATAGAACGTTCACAAGTCGCCCATGCCATCACCCTGTCAAGCTTTGTGGGAACCTGCATTCTTGCGCCAAATGATTATACTACCATAGTTCACCTCAACCCCACTGCACGGAGCACTCGCCAAATCATCACTCATCTGGCTAGGTCAGAAAGCAGAAAATCAAGATCGAGGAGGACAGGACACAGTCAGGAAGGTTAGACATTTGCAGGTTGCACAGCGGTTGCAGTCAGATTTCCTTCCCAAGCGTGTTGGCACGATCAGAAAAGTGGCTTCAGACAGTTCCCAGACCGTCAGAAACACAGAAAAATACACCGCGAACGAAGCTAAAGAAAATTCAATCAAAAAACTATTGAGTTTGGTCCTTCCTACTAGATGGAGGACAGCTGATTCTCACTGAGAGCTGGAGGTGGTGGTAACATTCTTTAATTTGTTGAAGTGGTTGGTCTCCCAGCAGTCTAGGTAGAGGTCAACACCTACCTACGCGCCGTAGGTACTGTCGATCTAGGTAGAGCTGTCAACACCTATCTACACGTCCTAGATGTTGAAACTGATAACATGGAAGAAGAGAGATCTCTCTTCTTCCATGCTGATAAGATAGGTGGGATAAAAAAAGTATTGGCTTCTGATACTGGGAAAACTACGTTATAATATATCAGAAAAAAAGTATCGATATGTATCGATATAAAATATACGAAAGGTAAGCGCCATGGAAGAAGGGAAAGGGGTTTTCCCTTCTTCCATGGCGCTTACCATTCGTATATTAGCGAATTTTCGAAGAAAAGGAAGCTATTGTTCTCGGTCCAAAATTTTTAAAACTCGAATTTCCGAAAGATTTTTACCTATACCAAAATCCGTTTCAGACCATCCTGAATTCCCTGCCGAAAGACACCAAAAATTATATGTATATATATATATATTTATATATATATTTATATATATATTTATATATTTATATATATATTTATATATGTATGTGTCATTCCAGACGATAACTCTCGAAAGAATTGAGATAAAAACTTCAAATTTGCACGAAAAATCTGTCTTGGCAATCGACAGGCTAAGTTCGAAGATGGGCAGAATCGGGTCACCCTAAGGGGGAGTTTTGGGGAGTTTTAGGGGGGGAAAATTACCCATAAATTCCCAAAATGAAAAAGTCTGACAAGTGACACCTCATTTTAAAGGTTTTTGTACGCTGAACACGATGGTGAAATCAGAATTGCGATATCTCATTCCATTCTCAAACTGGAGCACTTTGAAGATGAAGGAACGTGGTTATTTCTTGAGATGTTCTTCCTGGTTCGTCTGCTCTAATCTGATAACGGAATGGGATATCGCAATTCTGACTTCACCATCGTGTTCAGCGTTGGAAAATCTACAAACCGAGGTGTTACTCGGCAAAAAATGGAACAAAAAATTTGTTACGTAGGTACCCAATACCTACTCTTCTGGTATTCAAAACATTTTTGATTTCCCCCTCCCCCTCCTTCCACCCCAAATTTTACTTTGCGTAAAACTACTCCTGTTTTAATTTTGTATGGTATCAAGTTGGGAAAACATTGGCCGAAAATTAATTTTCAGAAAATTTTAGGCGGAGGAGGAAGATGCCGAAAACTTCGAAAATTCGCTCTTATAGCCATGCTGCATGACTGTGGTTTTTTTTTATTCTACCTTAGGTGTAGGATCCATGAGTGAAGTAGCTCAACAACTCACCAGTGTTGCCAATTGTTTAACTCCATTCCTATCCTTCGCCTTACCACTTGCATTCTCTCCATAAAAAACATCAGAATCCAGAAGCAGTCATATAAATAACCACATTATTATTTTCCAGTGTTGTTACATTGTTTTTACCCTCCATTAACATAAGCTAGCACTTTTTTGTTGAGTTATTTTGGCTATACTTATCAATCATCAGTCGAACATAAACAGCAAACACAAACATTAAAGATGGCGAACATACCGAAGACGCATGAAGGTAAATTCTTTTTCTATCTTCTTTCAATTTGTGTTGACATTTTTTATGGTCAGCTCATTCATGAACTTATATGGACTGTAATTTTGGTTTATTATTCAGTTTTTCATTTTGTTCTTCATGCCTGAATGCTCTCCGAATCATCGTGCTTCAGGGAGTTCTGAGATCTCAATCCAAGCCCCATCATGGGCCAAGCGATTCAAAACATCCGTTTTTTAAATGTTGTATTCCATAACTTGCTGTTGTCTAAATCTCGGTTATGGTGCAGATCTATCTACCTTTTAGTTCGGATTTGTACACATTTTCCAAGTGTTAGGTTGGGTACGTCTTGCAGTTATACATCGTACTTGTTACTACGTGGTGACCTTATTGTGGTGGTGGGCTAGATAGGAATAAGTACGTATTTTTGCATTACTGTCTAGTTACTTCATTCATACCTCTCGTAAACTATTCATGACTTAGTAATAAAAAATTAGTGCAAGCCTGGTCATTCAGCACGTTTCATTTAGCATTGCGACTTCGGAAAAAGCTGCTAATTGTTGCACAGCGATTTATTATTTACCTGTAGATCAACAAACTTGAAAATAACTATCATTCTTTGAATGAAAATTTATCACAGAACAACCAAGCAAGTGTTCCCTAGTAATGACATCTGGACCGGATTTATTCAGTTTAATTCATGATCATGTTGACGAAGCTTTTCGATGCAAACGAACGGCTGGTCGTACAATGCTCCGGGTGGTCTATTTAGCTCAGGATCAATTTAAAAATGTAAAAAAAACCATTCGTACCCTGATGTTGAAAGTTTTCGACTACGGCGTTCTGAAAATTTCAACTCCTATTTTTAACCCTTCATCTCCTAATTAGATGACGGTAACGCCGAGCTTGGAGGACCAACTAGACCCCAAACGGGACCGACAGACCAAATTTCGTTAGTTTCGGTTCATGGTAACTAAGAAAAGTGCGAAGTACGGCAGACGGGAAGAATTTTTTAAATTCCATTTCGAGTTCTACATACCTTGAAACGGAAACCATCAAATTTCGAGGGGGCTAAACTTTTTTTCATGCTCGCTTCCAAAGGTTCATTAATGAAAATAATAAACCAAAAGGAGGAGGCGGTTCTCAGTGCGAGTACCCATGACCCATGACTTCTGTTTAAATATTATTTTCTCGTTTTAAAATGAAAGTAAGATTCCATTCTAAGAATTTTGAGGCCAAGAATTTTTTCTATGAGCTTTAAACGTTTCGGCAACTAGTGACGTCTTTGTACCCCTCCCGCCTGGGCGGGACCACCTTGCCCGATGTGACGTCACTTGTTTGCGAAACTTTGGAAGCCCATAGAAAAAAACGCTGCAAAGTCCTTGTCACATGGGTTTATTATTCTATTGGACATACCTACAGAAAGGTTGGCTGTTCATTAATTGTTTCTTTCATGCGTAATAATCGAAATAGCTACTTCTGATGGTTTCCATTAATTTTGGCCCCGAAAACACAAATTAGGTACGCTCTTTTTTTTCTTTTTTTTTTAACTATCTTTGATCATTGGTAGTGCCATTTAATCGTCCTGAACCACGTCTTGACACTTTTCACAGTGTTATTATACACACTGATGGTGATTTCAGACGATTTCCCAGGTTTTTGACTCATAAAAAATCAATTTTGGGAGCTGAACATTTGGTAGAACTCAATTTTCCACTCTTTGGTCAAAATTTACTTCATATTCGGTCTTCTCGTCCCCCAAAACATGGAAAACGATATCTCAGAAGCTCATGTTACTGACATGTTGCTAAAACGCAAAAAGTACCTACTTTTACACACATTTTCACTCATAACGCCCCTGGGTGTATTCTGATCGGGCTGAAAAGTTTCGGGACACAACTAGGGCCCAAATGGAGCATGTGTGCGAAGGAACGATTTTTTTAGACCGAAAATGAAGCCTGTAGACGTGATACGGCGTACGGCGGACGGCGGACGGACATTGCATTTTTGGAATCTACGCACCTTGAAACGGAAAAGAAAAAATTTTGAGGGGGTGTTATAAAAATTTTTTGCTGAGCGAATACATAGGTGTATTATTCACAGAATAATAAACCAAAAACTATTCATTGCTGCGAGTGCGGTTGGTCTCTAAATTCTTGGAATGGAACCTATTTTTATTCAAAATATAAATTGAAGTCGTGGGTACCTACTCCTCATTCTACATGTTTGTGTTATTTATTTTTATGTTTGTCCAGCGATCATTCCGAAACTACTGGACCGATTTCGATTAATATTTTTTCACATAAAAGAGGGATCATCCCTCGGTGGTCTATTACTAGTTTTTTTCATTAAAAAACGCTGCAAAGTCCTTGTCACATGGGTTTATTATTCTATTGGACATACCTGCAGAAACGTTGGCTGTTTATTTATTGTTTCTTTCATATAAAATAATTGAAATAGCTATTTATGGGGTTTCCCCAAATTTTGGCCCCCAAAACACGAATTAGGTACACTCCTTTTTTTTAAAATTATCTTTGATCATTGATAGTACCATTTAATCGTCTTGATCCACCTTTTGACACTTAATCCAGTGTTATTATACAAATTGATGGTGATTTCAAACGATTTCCCAGGTTTTTGACTCATAAAAAATCAATTTCGGGAGCTGAACATCTGGTAGAACCTCAATTTTCTAGTCTTTGGTCAAAATCGACTTCATATTCGGTCTTCTCGTCCCCAAAAACATGAAAACGATACCTTAAAAGCTCATGTTACCAACATGTTGCTAAAACGCAAAAAGTACCTATTTTTATACACATTTTCACTCATAACACCCCTGGGTATATTCCGATCGGGCTGAAAAGTTTCGGGACACAACTAGGGCCCAAATGGAGCATGTGTGCGAAAGAACGATTTTTTTAGACCGAAAATGAAGCCTGTACACGTGATACGGCGGACGGCGGACGGCGTACGGCGGACGGACATTGCATTTTTGGAATCTACGTACCTACCTTGAAACGGAAAAGAAAAAATTTTGAGGGGGTGTTATAAAAATTTTTTGCTGAGCGATTACATAGGTGTATTATTCACAGAATAATAATCCAAAAGTAGTAGTAGCTCAGTAGGTACACTCTTCAATTTCTAGTGCTTTGACAGACATTGCACGATGTGACGACTGAAAACAACCTGCAAAAGACTGGATGCCCCAGTAATGCCAGTCAGTAGGTGCCTGCTTGATACTTCGAGCTGTATTACTGAGCTAGGAATGGGTCGCTATTGGCGTTGGCATATAAAGTATACTTCAATAAAAACGGAGTTATAATGTAACAAAGTCTATTTCCACGAAAACAATGAATACAAAGTTAAATCGATTTCGACGGTTAGGTCATCATCAGTAACAAACATGAACCACCAAACAGTTCATGTTTGTTACTGATGATGACCTAACCGTCGAAATCGATTTAACTTTGTATTCATTGTTTTCGTGGAAATAGACTGTTATATTATAACTCCGTTTTTATTAAAATGGGTTTCCACAACTTCGTCGCGAGTGATTTAATTCGTAAGGTATACTTCGCTATAAAAGTATTTTGTCCGTCCGGCGTTCGCACTTTCTAGTTTCTGTGAACCGAAATTAATGAAATCAATCATCTCTAAGGGGTGAAAAATAGAGGTTGCAATTTCCCCGAACACCGTAGCTCGAAAATTTTCAATATAAAGTTTTTTTTTTTAAACGTACTGAAGTCGATCTCGAACCTAGGAGCATTTTTTGGGACCACCCAGAGCATAGTATTCAACTTACAGTATCTGTGAATCTCGGTAATTCCATCTCAGAGAGATAGTAGTGTTTTACTGACACTTATACAAGCAGAGTTCTAAGCAGTTTGGGTGCAATAGGTAACTCGTTTAATGAAAACGAATAATTACCCAGTTCCTAGCAGCACTCGAACTGGCTCGTGAGCCGCTGAGATATTTCATACCGTAAAGGTTTCGAAGTTTATGAAGTTTGTTTTGCACCAGTTGTTGCTTTGAACATACCTGTTCACTGTTGGCTGAGCTCTTTAACTTTTTTATCATCATATCAGCAATGGTTTTTACCGACGGATTGCCACTGCTGGAAAAATGGGGAACTCGTTGCACTCGTCTCAGTGCTTAATCTGAACAATTTCTGTTGGTTGTGTAGTAAAGAGAATATACTAGACCTGAATAAAGGCTTTATTCAGCGTAATTTAGCTACAATATTAAAATGGAATTTTCGTAAGGCAAATGGTTTAAAGGCATCCTAGCAACATTAAAGAAACGGTAATAAAAACTGTGTCATAATCACGACATTCACCCCCTCTTCGTTATTCTATAATATAGTCCTCCAGATATTTCGGGCGCCGATGCTCTCGTCTAGATCGTCTGACGGTGATTTCGTTCTCTTCTTGATCTCGTGCGTCGGAGGAAGCCGGTAGCGCCGATGAAGGTGCTGGTGAATTTTCCTGAAAGGATTGGGGCGAAGATGTCCCTGGATCTTGTAGAAGTTGAGGAGTGGGCGAGTGAAATCCCTCTTGCATGGGCGGAATCTCTACGCCTTGAGGAGGCATTGGAGCCAAATGACGGTTTGAGACTGCTACCTCTCTTCCATCAGGAGTGCGAACGTAAGAATATTTGGGGTTAGATTCAAGCAGTTCGACTTCGGTTACCGCAGGGTCGTATTTGCTGCTCATCGAATGGCGCTTGAGCAAGACTGGTCCGGGGGAGGTGAGCCACGAAGGAAGGTATTGGCCAGAGGCAGATCTGCGGGGATGAATGAACATCCGCTCATGTGGAGTTGCATTGGTGGCAGTGCTGAGTAGGGAGCGAATCGAGTGAAGAGCTTGGGTTAATACTTTTTCCCAATCCTTTGTCTCGAGACAAGCTGATTTTAGTGCTAACTGTACAGATTTCCATATGATGGCATTATAGCGTTCCACCTGTCCATTGCCTCTTGGGTTATAGGGAGTGGTTCGACTTGTAGCTATGCCTCTTGAGGTCAGAAATTCCCGTAGTTCAGAAGACATGAAGGATGCACCTCGATCGGAGTGTACGTAACTCGGTAGTCCGAATATTGCGAAGAGTCTGGTAAGATTTTGGATTATTGAGTTTGCTGAGACGTCTGGGCAAGGAAAACCGAAGGGAAATCAGGAAAATTCGTCTATGACCGTGAGAGTATATGTGTTTCTGGAAGAGGAAGGTAAGGGACCTTTGAAGTCGAGGTTCAGTCGTTCAAGCAGTGCAGTAGCCTTTATGAGGGAGCCCTCCGACTTATGGAATCTCGGTTTTAGCTCAGCACAATCTCTGCAGTTGGAATTAACTCTCTTGACGTCCTCCACTGAGTAGGGGAGATTTTGGGTACGGACCCAATGTGTCATTCTAGTTATCCCAGGGTGGCAGAGGGTTCGGTGCAGTTCCTGCAGGCTTGAGCTAGCAGAGGTCGAAGTTGAGCGCGAGAGGGCGTCAGCAACTACGTTTTCGGATCCGCGGCGGAATGTTATGTCGTAGTGGAAGCACGCAAGTTCAAGCCGCCCACGCATGATCTTTTCATTCTTTTGCTGTGCCTTCGGTTGTCAAACGTGAAGGAGACTGAGCGCTGGTCTGTTATTAGCCTAAAGGGTCGCCCAATGAGGTAGTGTCTCCATTTCTGGAGCGATTCAACTATGGTGGCAGCTTCCTATTCGATAGCTGGATAATGCTGTTCTGAAGTGTTCAACGTTCGAGAAAAGAAGGCAACTGGCCGTCCTTGCTGTGACAGAGTGGCCGAGATGGCAAAGTCGGAGGCGTCCGTTTCTACGACGAGAGGTTCGTTGCCATCGATGGCTGAAACTACAGAGTCTGCGATTTCTAATTTTAATGATTCAAAAATTTTGCACAGAGAGGGAGTCAGAGGGAATTCAGTATTGATAACAAGGGGCCTAATTTTGTCCGAATATTTAGATATCCACTTTGCATAATGGGAGAACATTCCTAAGCATCTCTGCAGTTCCTTTGCGTTTTTGGGTGGAGGGAGGCTCATGAGAGGCCGAAGTCGTTCTTTATCTTGGGTGTTGTTCGAAATCGTATAACCGAGTAGGTTTATTGAGGTTTGATTGAACTTGGATTTGTCTTCGTTACTTGTCAGATTATATTTTTTAGCGGCTTTCATGAATGCCTGAAGATTTCTATCGTGCTCCTCTTGTGTTTTCCCACCAATTGTGACATCGTCGAGGTAGGCATACGTCTCTCTTAGCCCTTCTTTCTTTATGATATCATTTATAGATTTTTGGAATTCGGGGACTCCATTTGTGACGCCAAAGGGAATGACCTTGAATTGGTAAAGAGCTCCGTCGACTTCAAAAGCAGTGTAAGGTCTGTCTCCCTTGGGAATGGGTATTTGGTGATAGGCCGACTTCAGGTCTATCGTGCTGAAAAAGTTATTCTTGGCAACTTGGGTGACAATTTGAAGGATGTTAGGAATTGGGTAGGCATCAAGTTCTGTGAACCGGTTGATTGTTTGTGAATAATCTATACACATCCTACGTTTACGATTTTCTGGTTTTACTACTAGTACTTGGGCCCGCCATGGTGACGTGCTCTCCTCAATCAGTCCTTCCTTGAGAAGGTTTTCCACCTCAGTTCTAATAAACTCTGAATCTTCATCGGAGAAACGCCGAGATCTTACAGCAACTGGTTTGCAATTAGGCGTCAGGTTCTTGAAAAGGGAAGCAGGAGGCACATTGGCAGTCGCTACACCACAGACGAGAGGTCCTTCTGAACCGCCGAGCTGCATTTCGAGCGACGTATGTTTGTCTAACAAGTCATGTCCAATAATGACATCTGCGCACAAATTTTTCATTATGAGGAGTTTTACTCCCCTGTACTCGCGCCCAAGCATGCGAAGATTAACGTGACAACATCCTTCCACTTGGGATTGGAAAGAGGTGCTGGCCATAGAAATCTTTTCGTTGGAAGGGAGTTTGATTGCTCCGCACTTTGCTATTAGTGAACTGTTGATGAAACTGGACGAGCTACCAGTGTCGATTAATGCCGTACATATCACTCCATTGATCGTGACCTGAACCATCGCTCGGCCCAAACTTTTGGAGGTTGGTTGAGGCCGCAACGACAGCGGATGTGACATCCTCTGACGAAGCCGCCGTCTTTGGCCTCCCGAATCGTTTGTTGGGAGACGCTGCTGAACGGCAAACTGAGCCGTAATGCCCTGTTTTCTTGCATTTGCAGCATTGGGCGTCAATAGCAGGACATTGCGAACGGTTTGCATGACGCCTGTACCCACAGTAAAAACATGATGAAGGGGTTTTGTTTGAAGCAGCAGCAATCTCCGATTCGGAATTCCTTTTATCTGCGGGTTCGGTGGCATTGATGGATGGAAAGGGAAATTGTAGTAAAGAGAATATACTAGACCTGAATAAAGGCTTTATTCAGCGTAATTTAGCTACAATATTAAAATGGAATTTTCGTAAGGCAAATGGTTTAAAGGCATCCTAGCAACATTAAAGAAACGGTAATAAAAACTGTGTCATAATCATGACAGGTTGGAACGTGACTTCCAATCTGATTGTGATGATTTGTCTATCCCAAGGTCCCCAAACAGCCCCCCCAGCATAATATTGTATAATATAATTATGTTGCTTTATAAGCAACATAATATAACTAAGTTGTTAATGAAACTCAAGATTGACGTTGAAAGTGAATGAACCATTTGTGACTACATACTCATTGTATTAATTCTCATTCTTCTCTCTTATTTCCCAGATATCGAAGCTCAGATCCGAGAGATACAGTCTCGGAAGAAAGCCGTTACAGATGAAGACGGTGTGGACAAAAGCGGAGTTGGTCTTGGTGAAAGCGGCTATTTTGATCGTGATATTTACGGTGGAGGTGGTAAATTCGAAGGATACGTAACATCCATTGCGGCCAACGATGAAGTCGAGGTTTGTACAACATTTGATACCAATCCTACCGTTTAATGAACAATTTATTCACTGCTTGCTTACCACCATTAATTTTTTTAAATTCTTCTAGGATGATGAATATGAACCTTTGCCGTTTTCCAACCAAAACAAAGGACGAGCAGGGTATACTGCACCGGCAGCGCTTCTCAATGATGTTGCCCAGGTTTGCCTTCATATTGTTTGTTATATTGAACTTGATACATATTGATTTTATGTCCATTTTAAATTAAAGGGATAGCTGGCAGCTGACTTGACTAATCAATTAATTTATTGGCAAAAACTATGAAACGATCCGTTTTATTTTCTGGTGGCACCACCCCCCCCCCCCCCCCCGCTTCATCGTGCCCACCAGACGTTTGAATTCACTAACTTGATCGTTTGTTCCTTGCAAACTTCAATTTCCAATGTGCTAACTGTTTTTTTCTAGTACAGCTTGTAGTACTACCTTCCTACACACCTCAAAAGAATTAAGGGATCACTTTTCCTTTTAGATGTCAAAAACTCTAGATCAATCGGACAAAGTTCACATTATATCTCGTGATTAGGTACGTAATGGAGATGGGATGGACCTTGTTTTTTTTGTTTTATCTCAAACACCGAGAACGTCCAGCGATATCAAGCTTCGACACGAGCCAAAACAGAATGAAATCTGATCGTTTTCCTCAAAAGTCCACTCAGTATTCAAGAGAAATTCCATCAGTTCGTGAGTCTTACAGCTTTTTTTATTCATTTTGTGACCGATGGAGGCTGCTGGCACCCTTAGACGATCTCTTTCGGAAATTGATTTGTCCAGAGCCGTGACACTGCTGGAAGAAGGCTATTCTCAGCACGATGTTGCTCGGCGTCTTGCGGTAAGCCAATCTGTGATTTCTAGGCTTTGGAACCGGTATCAGGAGACAGGTTCACTTAACCGAAGACCGGGGCAAGGTCGTCCAAGGGCTACTTCCCTCAGTGAAGACAGATTTTTGAGGGTAAATGCTCTTCGAAATCGGTTTTCCACAGCTAGAGAACTCCAAAATGACCTGAGTAGGAGTACTGGAACAAGGGTGTCTGATCAGACTGTTCGGAATAGGCTGCGGGAAAGTGGGTTGCAAGCTCGTTGTCCTGTAAAAGTGCCACATCTTAAAAATCGTCATAAAATTGCTAGAGTCGAATTCGCTCGAGAGCATAGGAGGTGGCAGCTGAGACACTGGAGCCGTGTAATGCTCTCAGATGAGTCCAAATTCACTTTGTTTGGTAATGATGGGCGTGCGAAGGTTTGGCGAAGAGGAAACGAGCGTTTCGTCCCTTGCTGCTTGCTCCCATCATCACCATTTGGAGGTGGTTCCCTTATGGTATGGGGAGGCATAACAATCCATGGCCGAACCGAACTCGTGGTTCTTCGTGGTGGCACTTTGACAGCTCAGCGCTACATCGAAGAGGTTTTAGACGTTCATGTTCGGCCCCAAGCTGTCGCTGCTGGTGCTGATTTCATCTGTATGCAGGATGGAGCCCGACCACATACAGCTAGAGTGGTGAGAGAGTACCTAACTCAGCACAATATTCACGTTTTGGACTGGCCAGCTGTAAGCCCCGACCTCATTCCCATTGAGCACATATGGGACCAGCTAGGGAAGGCCATTCGACATCGTCCTAATCAGCCAATAACTTTGGAGGAGCTTGAAGAAGCGCTAAGGGAGGAGTGGCAACGATTGCCACTAGAAAACATTCGTAGACTTGTTCGGAGCATGCCTCGCCGTATACAAGCTGTAATCACGAGCCACGGAGGTAACACCAAGTATTGAAGACAGTAAAGTTCGAAAAATTACGTTTTGGACAATTTTGTTTCTAAGTTTTTCCTTGCTTGCCATTCCTGTTTTGGCCCTTTTCATGGTTTTCTCAGTCCCACATTCACCCTACGCTTTGGAAAATTGTTTTCACCTAGGAAATGTGATTCTTAGAACATAAATAACAGAAAAAAATTATTAAACCTGGCAAAAATAAAACAATTTAAAAACCGTTGTCAGTTCATTCAGTGATCCCTTAATTCTTTTGAGGTGTGTATTATAATTTGTCATTAATCATCATAATTGAAAAATCAACCTACCTGATGGGGCAAGTTGATTATGATTATATTAGGTAGGGATGAGATTTGTTAATAACTGGCAGCAACTCTGTTCTGTGCTTAGAGCATTTCCGTCTGTTATGTTGTCAGCCCTGCCCTTGTCGACTTCTCCGCTCGACGACTCGGAGACGCCATTTAGTTTGAAGATAAATATCTGGTGGATGGTTAGGGCTGGGAGCGGTTTTTACCCACCGAGGCGTGACAGCGCCCTCCGCAACTGGCGAAACAGGAAGCTGTGTGGGACGCACAGTAGAACCTCGATTAACCAACATGGCCGGGGTAGTAGGTGTGTCGGATAATAGAAAAATTCGGATAACCGAGGGAGTTGAAAAATTGTTTACGTTTTAGGTACTGGTCGAAGTGGTTTATGTACACATGTATTGTGAAAAAAATAATAATACATAATAAAAAACGCTGCAAAGTCCTTGTCACATGGGTTTATTATTCTATTGGAGTTCTAGAGATTTTTGTTAGCTGTTAAATGTATTGTTTCTTTCATGTGGAATGATTGAAATAGCTATTTCTGGTGATTTCCACCAATTTTGGCCCCCAAAACATGAAATAGGTACGCTTTTTTTTTTAAGATCATCTTTGATCATTGGTAGTGGCATTTAATGGTCTTGATTCACCTGTTTACACTTTTTCCAATGTTATTGTACACATTGATGGTGATTTCAGACAGTTTTCCAGGTTTTTGACTCATAAAAAACCAATTTTGGGAGCTGAACCTTTGGTAAAACCTCAATTTCCGCGTCTTTGGTCAAAATCGACTTCATATTCGGTCTTCTCGTCCTCATAAACATGGAAAAAGATACCTCAAAAGCTCATGTTACTAACATGTTGTTAAAACGCAAAAAGTACCTATTTTTATACACATTTTCACTCATAACACCCCTGGGTATATTCCGATCGGGCTGAAAAGTTTCGGGACACAACTAGGGCCCAAATGGAGCATGTTTGCGAAAGAACGACTTTTTTAGACCGAAAATGAAGCCTGTACACGTGATACGGCGTACGGCGGACGGCGGACGGACATTGCATTTTTGGAATCTACGCACCTTGAAACGGAAAAGAAAAAATTTTGAGGGGGTGTTATAAAAATTTTTTGCTGAGCGAATACATAGGTGTATTATTCACAGAATAATAAACCAAAACAGCGAGAAAATTATTAATAAACCATGTGAGAAAATTATTTTAAGTCAAACATTGTGGTAAACAAATACGGGCGGAGAACGATGGTCGGTTGACGGTTAATCGAGAGTCTAATCGAGAGTCGGGACCTATTATCGCAAAAAAAGTCGGTTAATAGAGAGCCAGTTTCTCGAGAAAATGTGTCGGTTAGTCGAGGTTCTACTGTAATTAACAAATCTCGTCGTAATTAATCACCAGAAGACTCGTTGTTCTGAGAATTGCTCAGGTTCAGATGGCTGTTGGGTGGAGGGATTGTGTTGAGGTAAAGGCGGCCATTGGGAACTGGTGTCACCCCCAACTCTATTTACGACGACTGCCGACGCATTGGGGGGGGGGGGGGGGGGGGAGATTTTTCGATAAGAGTAAGCCGACTGGTGGCGAACCCACATTTTCGTCAGTAGGTACAAAAAAATGCATGTGAGGGTTATGGTACACTGAAAAGCACTGTGATTACTCGATGAGAGTAATCTGTGAGGCGGGGGCCCCGCATTTTCATCAATTTGAAAATTCATGTAAGGGTTTTGTGGTTTGTAGAGAGTGGTCAGCCAACCTTTGGGCGGATGGGAATATTGCAAAGTCATCGCACAAACCTCAACCGCCGAGTCCGATCCAAGGACTGCAGCTAACTGCTTTCGCCTGCACCTATCACGAAAACTGAACGCAACATGAGGAATAGGTGTGAATGATGAAATGAAGACGATAATGAAACTGAAAATAACAAACTGATGAAAAACACTGTGTGATGATTGAGCGATTGCAAGAACTAGGTTATGCTCCAAACAAACAAAAGAGAATGGAGATGGCAAACCAAGGAGCCGACGAGGGGAGGGCTGCCAACGTAACAGAGGGAAGTTTCCGTCTTTCTACTTTCAAACTAGCACCTTAACAAATCTCTACCTACCGAAATATAATATCATCGCAATGTAAAAGGAAGAAGTAGGTGGTAAATGTGCGAAAAATTGAGGCCTACCAAAAAAAAAATCCCTTATTATGTGGGGGTGGGGGTGTTTGAGAAACAAATTTCAAATGGTCGTCCACTCAGTTATCACTCACAATTCGAAACTCAACTTGGCGCACGTGGTATTGTCCATCACATGTGCAGTGAGCAAAAATGTAGTTTTAGCGAATTTTCAAAGAAAATGTAGTTATTTGGCTTGTTCCAAAATTTCAGAGATGCTCCCTATCTACTGGAAAACCCTCCAAAATCCGTTTTATGCATTGGATATCTAAATTGTATGTTTAACTCTTTCATTTATATAATATGTGTGTGTCATACCTCACGATAAGTCTCTAATTTCCTATGTAAAAAAATTCGTTCTTGCGCTGAAAAATCCGTCTTTGCGACAGTAAGGATGAGTTTGTTATCCAGCCCAATTGCACTGTGCGCAGCAGTCCAAATTTACCAATGTTTGGTTTTAAAAAAACCCCAACAAAATTCAGCAACATTGGCATGTGGGGTGTTGGCTAACATGTTTTTTGGGGTGCTGAATCGATTGCACTAGTCTCAGACCGATTAGGCGCACCCAGTATACCAAATTTACAAAATTGTAGTCTAAAATAAATAATAAATTGCATATGTGTTCTATGTAGACATGTGAGGTGCCATTTACAATTTTGGTTTTTTATTTTCAATAATGAACCATTGGAATCGAGCATGAAAAAAAAATTCTTACCCCCCCTCAAAATTTGATGGTTTACGTTTCAAGGTATGTAGAATCCAAAACTGCAATAAAAATATTTCTGTCTGTCCGCCGTACGCCGTACGGGCCACTTTTCTTAGTTACCATGAAAAAAAATTGATGAAATTCGGGTTATAGGTTCCGTTCGGCGTCTAGTTGGTCCTCGAAGCTCGACGTTACTGTGAGTCATCTCTAAGGGGTTCAAAATAGGGGTTGAAATTTTCAAAACGCCTATACCATTTTTTTACGTAAATATTTTTACGGTTTTAAATAGTTCTTGAACTTGCGAGTTTTTTAAGACCATCCGGAGCATCGTACGTCCAGCCGTTCGTTCACAGTAAGGCCCCGAAGTTTGCACCGACAGGCATTTTCGACTCCTGTGTGAATGAAATTGTATACAATTCAAACCAAATCTCGTAACCAGAGACGCGCCCACAATAGGAATTTGTGAATACGGCCAATCATTGGTAGGGATCACCTGATTATATTGGCGGAGTATGAAGTCGAGTTGGTTGTTCTGTGATATTATTTAATTTGAAAAATGATGGCTCTTTTGGAGTTTGTTGGTAGGTAGTGAAACTTGAACAAACGTTGAAGTATTATTGATGGGTAAATTAGGTATTAGTACGGTAAATCATTACTCAACGGTAAATTATTACACAACGGTTCATTATACCATCTACGTAGAAGGGGCTGGAGTTTGTTGGTAGGTACTTTTGCAACTTTTTTCACTCCTCATCAACAATTTCTTTTCAGAACTTCATTATGTGTGTTTCTTTTTGTTAGGTACTGTTTGCCATCGGCAGAATTATTTTAGCAACATTTAACTCGTGATTTAGGTAGGTACCTAGTAACGAGTACGGGGTTAGGTACTAACCTACGGAGGGTCTGCGATCTACATAATATGTATATAATAGAATAGTACATATCATATTATATAGAAGGGTTATCTATACATAGAGCTGTGATTTTCACTCCTCATCAACAATTTCTTTTCAGAACTTCATTATGTGTGTTTCTTTTTGTTAGGTACTATTTTTCATCGGCAGAATTATTTTAGCAACATTTAACTCGTGATTTAGGTAGGTACCTAGTAACGAGTACGGGGTTAGGTACTAACCTACGGAGGGTCTGCGATCTACATAATATGTATAGAATAGTACATATCATATTATATAGACGGGTTATCTATACATCGAGCTGTGAGCTGTAACGGAAGGGTATTCTATACAAAAATAATAAACCGTTGTGCAGGGATTTGCAGCGTTTTTTTTTTTGGTCGCTGAATCGATTGCGATTGGTTTCAGTACGTTCAGACTGCATCAAGTGATCAAAATCCCATCTTTTTTTGTTCAAAACACAAATAAAAATTACATAATTTTTCTGCACAACATGCTGCTCTGGTCTCATCAAGTGCCCTGTCAGGCCGTAATGAGTGCTCTGGCACATCGCCATATGATGCTGCCACAGCCGTCCAAATAGTTATTCAGATTACATAGCTTATGTTAATAATGATTGACCATTAGTTTATATTCTTGATTTCCCGAACTATTTCTTTGAAAATTCGCTCCTTAAGCGATGCTGCATGACTGGACTTTCGTAAAAATGGGAACCATATTTCACTGCAGCTTTGGATCTTATGTGACAAACCGCCACCTTTGACGACTTCTTGTTCATGCAAAAATCTGCACAAAATAAGTGCAAACTTTCCACAATTGAGGTTTTAGGTTTGTTATTTCCTATGCGACCTTAGTTGATCACATTTGGTCGGTAAAGGTTCCGTCTAGCTGCTCAGCATAGGTTGTTTTGATGCTCGAGAAATTTTGGGAGTAGAAGGTACGTTTGAATCATCAGTTCGTCTGGTCCTCATTGTATCCTCACGAGCTCTGCCCTTACGTGCTGCTGTAACCACTCAAAATCACCTAACTTAGCTAATGATCTCTGTTCTGGGAATGGGATGAGTGTAGCTGTCCTTCGACCTTTTACCAAGCAATTATGGGAGGATGACGGTTGACGAATCATTACAGAAGCTAAGTTCTCCGACAATCTATTCCACGTCACTTGCCATCCCAAACCACATTGTCCTTTTTTCTTGGATTTTCATTCAACTGGCAATCACTTGATTTTTGCCCAGAAACTTATAATACCTTTTATGGCATTGAGTAATAATAAATCTTTACTGTTTCGCAGAGTGAGAAGGACTACGATCCATTCGCAGACCGAAGAAGGCCTACCATTGCCGAAAAAGAAGATGAATACAGACAGAAACGGCGTAGGATGATCATTTCACCTGAACGGGTTGATCCTTTCGCAGAAGGTGGGTGCATCGTTTTATTGCGCTCCTATATCTTGGAATAGTTAATGTTTACCATAGTTTTCAACAAATACTATTATTGCGTCAAGCACAGGCCAATGTCTACTAATGAAGGCAGCTCAGGCAGTATTGGGGTTTGATTTGAATACAGTGAGCAATAAGTAATTACCACTCAGCCCAACATAGTTTCAGGACAGTGGAGTTATTTTAGGGACGCTAAGAGAGATCACAGTGTGCAGATGCCTGTTTGGGTGCATACAACCCCACTGGTTTGCCTGCTTGGTTTAGTGTTACTGCCATGGAAGATAACCCAATCTCAGTGGCAGAAACAGTTGAATTTTGTGATGTCCTACTTTAAGCCCTCGAAAGCTTTAACCACTTCCTCTGACAAGGGGAAGAGTGGGGGCTAGATTAATCCAGCCCCAGCTGGTGGGGGGCGGGTTTTATCAGAGTAGTGAAAAATTCATCGTGAATGATGAACAGAGGCCAATAGCTCGTTGAAGAGCTTGAGACGAATCAGGCATGTGTAGAGCTAACAAGGCTTGACCCGATTCGGGATTTGGTTGTACTGAACTATTAGAGATATCCTAAGACTTGATGGAAGTGGCCGAATAAGAGTATTTGTCCTATTACGTGTAAAGTTGTACTTCTTCATCAGTTCTTGAAGCCCTGAAGGTTGTAATCATGTTCTTGCTGGTCCCTCCCGCATATAGTGACATCATGAAGGTATGGATATGTACCTTGTATCTTTCTGGCTTCAATTATTGCGTCAATCATCTTTTGGGAGCATGGAACCCTGTATGTATACAATCCTGAGGTCGATAGTGCTGATCACTGAGTGTTTCGAGACCTTTTCAGCAACAGATTCTACTGAGGAGGAGGGGAGGGTATGCATCCAAATATGTGAAACGGTTGATGGTCTGTGTGTAGTCAATGGCCATCCCACGCTCCTGGCCATTGACCACAAAAACTTGAGCATGCCATGGGGAGTTGCTTTTGTCGATGATATCAGCTAGAAGTTAGTCGATGTCAGCTTTAATAAATGGTGACTGATGACGAGATTGTGTAGCTATTGGTTCGCAACCCGGCATGAGATTGGCAAAGAGGGAAACCAGAGGGACTGCAGCATAAGCAAGACCACGCAGCTGTAAGGGTGGTAATTCACCCTAAAAAGAGATTTCAACAGCAGAATGATTTTTGAGCAAATTGTGACCAATGAGCACGTCAGCACACAGCTCCTTGGGTACTAGTAACGTGAGATTCGAATGTTTATTCCCTAGCAGCTCAAAAGTGAATGTACGGGAGCTTTGAATTGGCAGACGATGCCATGTACACTGAGCCAGAAAAAGGCTTAATGACGAGATTGAGTCTTAGGACCACCGATTCTTTTATAAAACTAAGTCCTGTGTCAGTAGGCCCGCTAAGTAACCGACCATTGAGGTTTACAGGGGTGACAGCATTTAACAAGCAACCAGGAGCAGCTGCAGTCACCATACTAAAAAGGGACCCCACAACTGCTGAATTTTGGGTCTGGTTGTTCAGGTATTTGCGGGATTGGCATACCTTCGAGAAATCCCGTCTTTCACAAGTTTTACAATTTATATCTCTTGCTGGACACTCTGAGCGAGGGTGATAGTCGTTGCCACCGAAAAATCATTGTTTGTAAGGTGAGAATTTTTGTGAAGCAGTTGCTAGCCCATTGAGATTATCGTGAGCTGCATGCCGAGATATGCGTGAGACTGCTGTTCAGCCATTTCCAGAGAACTAGCTTGAGTGTGGGCCTGCTCTAGAGTAAGAGTGAGGTTCTCAAGCAACCTTTGCCAAATGTAGAGCTAAAGCCATACCTCTTGTGAATGCATCCCTGATGAATCCCTTATGTTGTGCTGCTGTTACTGCTTGAAAATTGCAGTCCTTAATGTTTTTAGAGTCTCTGAGTAGCAATCAAGCGTCTCTAGGTTTCTGAAACCTGGAAGCTACCAAATGACGAGCAAATATTTCGTTCACGAGTTTTATGTAGTCATTCATTGTATTCATGTATTAACTATGACGATACAATCGCAACTCTTGAAAATGAATACATAAAACTCGTGAACGAAATATTTGCTCGTCATTTGGTAGCTTCCAGGTTTCAGAAACCTAGAGACGCTTGATTGCTACTCAGAGACTCTAAAAACATTAAGGACTGCAACTTTCAAGCAGAGTTGCGATTGTATCGTCATAGTTCGGGCAGGGGCTGACAAAACAGAAGACGTTTGTGCAGGATGAGGAATAAGGTGTAACTTACCGCCTTGGTGATTAAGGCTTTAATCACCAACAAAATCTGGAACATGTACAAGAATATACACAAGAAGATCTGGAAAATATAGAAGCTACAGCGTAAACTGTTGGTAACTAAGGGTGGTTTTTATAACTATAGAGTTTACCAGGAGAGCGTCGGAAAAAATCAACACTCACACTCCCAGATCATTTTCGACTCAAGGAATTCGAGGTTAGATGGCGGCACCGGGTCTAAGGAGACCGTGAGTTGACTCAACATCGGTGAATTCGTGAACCTTTTTTTTATCCAACGCCCGTCTCATTCATTCGACGTCTTGCTGCCCAATATTTTTCACACACTGTTTCCTCTGGCGTGGACCCACATATGCCTACCAGTGCAGGGCACTCCATGATATTTCAGGCGTCCATGGCTTCCAGGTTGCACAATGGACAAACTGGCATGTCGACTACCCCCATCCAGAATAAATGCCTTTGGTGGTAGTCACGACCAGTGGAAATTCGTGAACCTACCACCACTCAACCCAATCCTCGTCCATTTTGTTTTGTTCGCGTCTGTTGATTAATTACCCTTGTTAAATTGAGCAGCCTTTAAGAAGTTATTATATTCAACGTATTTTTAGTAAATTCCCGTAGATGTCTTGCCGTTATACATTTGTTCCACGTTTTTTCCTTCGCGGAAGTGTGGTGGAATTTGTGGGGGGGGGGGGGCTCCTACTAGCCGAATCTATCAGCAGATAAGACAAAGTGGAGTTCTCCCCGTTATTTTTAAATCCTTTCTTAGGTTTGGATCAACAGCTGCAAACAGGCACCTGCACACTGTGATATCTCTTGAGCGTCCTGACTAATAAATAATGCTGTTAGTAACAGTAATCCAGTCCATGGCTTTGTAGGGTTACTGATGATTTTAGTATTCTGAGAACTAACTTCTTAGGGCCAGTTGCACCGCAGTGAGTTATTCCTGAGCTAACACACAATCGTTATATAATAAGCAAATTCAGTGAAATGGCCGTTAACCATCGCTGGATCGGGGATCATCTAGAGAACCGCGGATTCTACTACAGTTTCAGCCACAGGTCATCAGTCAGTATTTTCAGATTCAAGCAGTGCGATGATGACATAAGTTTTGTTCGCTTTTCAGTGCGCAGCTCAGTAGGTTATGTCGGCGCTTCCACGGAAGTAGTAGTATTTCGTACCCATTAGTCTCTGCTTGACTATCATGTTGTTGGGGTATGTTTGTATGAATGTGTGAGAAAATGAGTGAGAGAATGCTAACCTTATATCTTGCACGCTCTTGTAGCCGTTTTGTGTTACTTGTGCAGCAAAAAGCTTCCTCCCCATCTTGAATGTACGGATAGAACTGTCTCTGATGATTGATGTTGATGACACAGTCGATGAATTAGTAGGCAGTTTGATACAGCAGATATGATTGGTATTTTCAGTACTCAGCAATGTCTATCACGTGTCCGTAATCAAACTTATATGTCGTTGCCTGGGGATTGAAGTGTGTACTTTAATTTGAAAATGACGCCAGAGAGGCTCGATCCAGCTGCTGCTGGAGTCGTTTTCAATTTTAAGTACACACTTCGGTCTCCAGGCAGTGACATATAACATAAATATACACTATTTCAGATGAAAAGGGGATTAAATCGTTATATTGCCACTAAGGGCAAAATACGTTATTATTTTATTTTCGGTGAACAAACCATCGTCAGTAACACTCATTAACTTATTAGTTTGGTTGCAGTTATCAGTGTATTTTATTTTCAGTGGCAGTAGATAATGTTTTAATAACTCCACTTTTATTTGAAATGGATTTCCACGTTTTTGTCTCAAGTGATTTAGTTCGTCCATTATTTGGTTATCTTTGCAGTGCACATCTCAACCATGCCAACTTCCTGTTCTTTCCTGATTTTCTCAGTGTTCAGGCATATCGTTCACTGCCAGTCACTCCATTCTATGCACAGTGGGGGTGTGGTTGTATTTCCCCGGTTGGATCATAGTTTTTTTGTTTTGTTACGCACCGTGTTGAAGTTGGCCTGATTGATAGTGCATAACACTGTGCCATCACTTCATATATTTACCTAGTCACTACCGGCTGAATTTCAGGATGTGAGAAATTATCGTGTTAGTACTTGGTGACAGAGGTATCAAGGATTAGGGAACGTCTCTTCGTCATCGGTTGTTCCTTCAACTGGAAGCGAGAATGATGAGGTGTCGGTATGTGTTGGATGATGCGTTATGTACTTTGTTTTGGTACTGCGTCACCGGCACATATTTGGTTGGGCATGAGGATTTTCTGAAACATAGGTACATACTTCATCTGCCCTCTTCCAGTTATGTGGTATTGTCCTATCCATTTTTATTTTCCCAGCTACATAATAAATAATAAATTGTTCTATGCATCTTCAAGCTTTTTGTGAGTTGAACTCTGATATCCAGGAAGCTTTTTGTTGCACTTCTACTTTAAGATAAGACCGGCGGAAATGTTGTTACACGTTACTAATAGAGGGTTTCTTTCTTTGAGAGGTACAACTCTCTCCCAGATGCCTGATGGAAGAACTGCACTCCTCTTCAGCAAGGATTTTCTTCAGAGCTTAACTTCGGCGAATTAAAAATAGAAAGCAGTTAGCGCTAACGATCAAAAGTCGGCCAACAAACGCATTTGTAATGTTGATACCTCCGCGACATAAATACTATTTTGCAAATTAAAGTCTATTCAGTTTTCAAAATATTCAGTAATTAAACAGTTGCATATAAAACAAATGGATCGTAAAACATCTGTCTAGTTTGGGGAATAAGTTTTGAAATCCTGCTTAGATATCATGCTTTTATTAAAATTGGAGCGGGGGTATCAATAAATCTTCGATTGTGTTGAAATCACTTCTCTTACATAATACCCCTCAGACGTATTATATTGACGAACACTGTTGCTCAACTTGAGAAAGTCATCCCTCGTCCAGACCAAACCTACAACTCACACACCCCTGTTTTGATTATCTTTTTTTACATTCTCTTCTCAGTCAGGTTATTTACGTTTCTTTTAAACATTGGCTTACTCTCCGTTTTGCTTCCTCACGCTACAAAGCTATACAGTCTTAATAATATTGTCTAGATTTTTACAATTCCTGGGGAAGCCTCACTCAATTTTTCATTAACGCTAACTTACCCATCATGACAAACTCCTTGACGTAGTTGAGTAGAGAAACGTTGAAGAAAACTTGATTATTCTTGCTTGGACCCTAATGGGTTTCTGTCAAATTTTCAGTTTCTCTCACTATGGATTTTAGCGAGTTCCTCGTGGTAAAGAGGTCCACGCAAACATCTGGTTTTTATTTCTGTACCTTTTTTACTCTCTTTGCGAGCGAATGTGTGTGAATGTGGATGGTAGACACTTATTAATCGCCCCAAGCTATTTGCAGGTTGCTCTCGCTGAGATTTTGGATTGTTGAAGAAATGGAGCTGAGGACAGGCCAATGCGTACGTATGTATTAAAGTTAAAAATCAATGCATTGAGTTTATCAAAGGTAACATCAGTATTATGTAGGTATACATCTTGCTTCAAAGTGACCTATGTAAAGTATCATCTCTCATTTTTTAATTTTTAACTAATATTTCTCTGTGCATTGTTTAACCTAATAATTCATTAAAATATTGTGTTCACTGCATTTTCCAGATTTCTATTTTACATTGTTATTTTAATTGCAAAAAGTCATGTTTGGTGAGCTGTTCAACGTTTCAAGCATGAAGGCGTGTTGCCAATACCAAGTTCATTGATAATTAGGCTTCATAATTTTTTCTTCCTTACACCAGTCGTCAGTTCTTTCCAGCTTCCTATTATGGTTCTGTATCCTCGTTATGTTACAGGTACTAAACAAGCAATAAATTTGTGTTTTTCAGGTGGTTTTGATGTTCTACTTAACCAGTATAATTGATAAACTCAGTGCATTGATACGGAAAGTCCTCAATACCAAAAGCACCTTCATGATAAACTCTAACCATACCTACAGTTTATGGGAAAGAATTCTCATCGATTATTCTCTTTCACCTACAGTCCTCACCCTTAATTGTCTTTCTTCAGTCTGCCATTTTTGGTTTTCTTTAAAATATATGTTGACAGTGTTGCATTGAGGACTTTAACTGTGATGGAATTAGATGGGCACGGTTCTCGGCCATTGGTTGATGATGATTATACTATACGTTCCTTGTTTAACACTCGTTTTTTCTTTTTCTGTGCATAAATTATAGGCGGGAAAACACCCGACATCGGCTCCAGGACGTATACGGAGATTATGCGAGAACAGATGATCAGAGGAGAAGAAAGTGAAGTGAGTGAAACTATATTATTTAAGGCATTCCTAAACTATTAATTTATTCGTTACTGCATTGGTAACATATTGAATTTACGTTATAGTTTGTTGAGGCACAAGGGTCGTGTTGAAAAACACTTGAACCAGCGTGACCATCCATCACATTCTGTTTTTGTAGGTCCGGAGGAAGATGGTGGAAAAGGTGAAAGAGGGAACGTTGAAGGTTGTGCAATCAAATGGAGATGCTACCAAGGCAAAGAAGAGGGGGCGCTGGGATCAAACTGTGGATTCTGAAGGAGTTGCTGCTAAGAAGAAGTCTGCTGAAGCTACCACTCCCACCACCTGGGATAAAGATGAGGTAATCTAATGAAAAGCATTAGATACTATGACAGAGTGTTAGGAGAGTGACTGTGGACCCTCGAGAGTCCCCCTCCTAAACTAGCGATATTATCACCAGTTAAGAAGATATAGCAATCAGCCTGACCAACCGCATCTCCTCTGGAAAAACAAACGATACGAGAACAGCCACCGTCACACTCCTCCCCACATGACATACTTCTGCGTACAGACGTACGAGAGGGAAAAGGGCGGGGGGGATTGAAAAGTAGTATGAAGTTCTGGTCCAGGAAAGGAAATCTGAACAAATTCAAGATTACCTAACCTCCATCTTAATGGTAGTACCTCAATAATATTTACGGGTGGAGAAGAATGCTCCTACGTACGAGTGTTAGCGGAGAAAAACTTTGTCAGAGGTTGATGTCCGGTGATAATCTGGGCGACCTCTAGATAATTAACCTCCATCGTTACGGTGGAACAACTTTTGGGACTTGTAAATAGGGACACGGCATTAATAGTCTTCAGATGAGCTCAATATATATATAATACGTTTATACTGAGCTCTAAAGGGTGAATGGCGAGGGGAAGGGGATAGATGTATGCATTATAAAAGGGACAGGATGTTTGAAAAGGAATCCTTCTGGAAACCTTTGGGCTTATCCTTCTGGTAAACCCTCAAAAAGTAGATGGAGTATGGTGAGTTACTCAGCTCATACTACCAAACGTGACGGAGTGAGGAGAGGCGATGAACCCTCGAGAGTCCCCCCTCCTAGACTAGTGATAATATCACCAGTTTAGAAGGGATAGCGATTAGGTTTCAGCCTGACCGACCACCTCTTCACTGGAGACACAAACGTTTCGAGAACTGGCCACCGTCACTGTACTGAACTTGGCATATCGTGGTGGGATGTATTTTTCTGTATATCTGCTTACAGAGTGTGCAGGCATACAACTTCAGTACAGGGATTGGGGTATCATTAGTTGTTGTTATTATATTTGTACTAGGGTATTATATTTGTACTCGTATCTTTATACACCTTATGATTAGATTTTTCTCTTTTAGAAATTGGAATTGTTGAACAACACAATCATGATACATAATGAACTCGCAAGACAAAATTTTTTTTTTATAAGACCATCTCGAAACCAACCTAGGATACCATATTAAACAGTTATGATAATGCCTCAGAGTCATAATCTCAACACCTTAATTGCTGTTCTAGTTAATAAATAGATTATGATATGCCTGTTCTGTATTCCTTAGCAAGCGACACCGGCTCAAGTACGTTGGGATGAAACCCCTGGTCACCCTAAAGGAAGTGAGACTCCTGGAGCAACACCGAGCACTAGAATGTGGGATGCTACTCCTGGTCATGCCACACCCGGGCATGCAACCCCTGGAAGGGAAACTCCTGCTCAGGGCACTTCTAGAAGAAACAGATGGGATGAAACACCTAAAACTGAGAGAGGTAATAACATTGAAAATACAACACTTTCAACATGGCCAGTTAATTGATGATTTCAGTCTGGCTTTCCATAGGAAAACTAAGATAAATCATCTCCTTTATTCTAGAAACTCCTGGACACAGTGGTTGGGCCGAAACGCCTAGAACGGACCGAACAGGTGGCGCTGATCTCATTCAGGACACACCCACTCCTTCAGCTAGCAAGAGGAGATCCAGATGGGATGAGACACCGTCGGCAACACCAGCAGGTGCCATGACACCCACGACTCCTGCTGCCAGTGCGACGCCTCTTATGGCACCTTCCGTCACTCCCACTGGCCAAAAGGCAATGGCTATGGCCACTCCCACCCCTGGGCATCTGATGACCATGACGCCTGAACAGCTTCAGGCATACAGGTGGGAACGCGAAATTGACGAACGTAACCGGCCATTGACAGATGATGAATTGGAATCCATGTTTCCTCCTGGATACAAAGTTCTTCCACCTCCAGCTGGTAAGAAATACTCTAATGAACTCCTACTTGTAGTGGGCTCTTGTGGTGACTTGTTTAATAGTTAAACCTACTGGATAAGTTATGGCTGGTAAGGGTTCTGGCCAAGAACTTCTTAACACTTTTACATAAATATAATGAAGAACATTTCGATGGGGGTTCTGATTCTTTTGAAACGGATGAAGATGGTAGGTACTCAGTTTCTGTGCCATCAGTAAGCAGTAAGCTGATGTGATCAAAATAAAAAACGCTGCAAAGTCCTTGTCACATGGGTTTATTATTCTATTGGACATACCTACAGATGTTTGCTGTATATTTATTGTTTCTTTCATATAAAATAATTGAAATAGCTATCTTTGGTGGTTTCCACCAATTCTGGCCCCCAAAACACGAATAAGGTACGCTCCTTTTTTTTTCTCCATTTAATCGTCTTGATCCACCTGTTGACACTTTTTCCAGTGTTATTCTACAAATTGATGGTGATTTCAGACATTTCCCAGGTTTTTGACTCATAAAAAATCAATTTCGGGAGCTTAACATCTGATAGAACCTCAATTTTCTATTCTTTGGTCAAAATCGACTTCATATTCGGTCTTCTCGTCCCCAAAAACATGAAAAACGATACCTTAAAAGCTCATGTTACCAACATGTTGCTAAAACGCAAAAAGTACCTATTTTTACACACATTTTCACTCATAACACCCCTGGGTATATTCCGATCGGGCTGAAAAGTTTCGGGACACAACTAGGGCCCAAATGGAGCATGTGTGCGAAAGAACGATTTTTTTAGACCGAAAATGAAGCCTGTACACGTGATACGGCGGACGGACATTGCATTTTTGGAATCTACGCACCTTGAAACGGAAAAGAAAAAATTTTGAGGGGGTGTTATAAAAAATTTTTGCTGAGCGAATACATAGGTGTATTAGTCACAGAATAATAATCCAAAACAGGTAACCTACTACCTACCACTCACTACCTACTTATTGTAGGTAGATATGACTCGCTGTGAGATCATTCAATAATGAATAAATGAATCAGAAATTTGACAAATCATTGGTATAAGTAGGTACCTACATATTCACGTAACTTAAATGTACTTATTCTACAATGAATGGTAGGTATTATTTATGTTAGTATGTTAATGCACGGATTCCAGTGGAAAAATTAGGATGATTATTTGCATTCAAAACAAGTTTATTAGAATATAATGTTTTTCTTATTGATTGAAATATAAAATCAAGATGTAAAACGTGACAAAACTTCAAGAGAACATACTTGAAGCAAAGGAAAACGTTATTTTGTTAGAATCACTGGGTTTAATGTATTTGTGAATGAAAGAATATGACAGTCGGGCGGGAGCGTGCCGCCGGGTGAAAAAATTGCCTGGCCTGGGGGGGGGGGGGGGTCGCGATTTTATTAGCCCCCCCCCCCCCCCTCTCTATTTATGAGCCGGACCCAAAAGGTTAATTTATCTTACAGGTTACATCCCAATTCGAACTCCGGCTCGAAGGCTGACTGCTACTCCTACACCAGTAGCTGGCACTCCTACCGGGTTTTTCATGCAGCAGGAAGACAAATCCGCAAAATATGTAGACAACCAGCCCAAAGGAAATTTACCATTTCTCAAACCCGAAGATGCTCAGTACTTCGATAAACTTCTTGTTAGCAATTTTTCTATCCATTTTACATTAACAGTTGATAACATCGTCTATAATATCATCAATTTCCATGCCTTCCTGCTTCACGCTGGTAGCTTTATTTTTTAATTATATTTCTCTCACTTTCAGGTTGACGTTGACGAAGAGTCCCTCTCCCCAGAAGAGCAGAAGGAGAGGAAGATTATGCGCCTCCTCCTGAAGATCAAGAACGGAACACCTCCCATGAGAAAAGCAGCTTTGAGGCAAATCACAGACAAAGCTCGGGAGTTTGGCGCAGGCCCCCTGTTTAACCAGATCCTCCCCCTTTTGATGAGCCCAACTCTGGAAGATCAGGAGAGACATTTGCTCGTCAAAGTTATCGACAGGATTCTGTATAAGCTTGATGACTTGGTTCGACCTTATGTCCATAAGGTGATTGAATTTTCTCTTTATTCCAATCAAAGTATCTTTCTTAAACTACAGATCATTCAAAAGGTAAAGCTGCCTGATCAAAAATTATAAGTACAGCGTGAGGGACACCCATTCATCAAAGAAACCTCAGCGCCTGTATTAAGCTCTCAGTATTATAGTTTCACTGAATAGTTTCGCAACTTCGTATTTCAGATTCTTGTCGTCATAGAACCACTGCTTATTGATGAAGATTACTATGCCCGTGTGGAGGGTCGAGAGATCATCTCCAATCTGGCCAAAGCAGCCGGTCTTGCCACCATGATTTCTACCATGAGACCTGACATCGACAACATAGACGAGTACGTGCGTAACACGACTGCGAGAGCTTTTGCCGTTGTCGCATCAGCTTTGGGTATCCCATCACTGCTACCTTTTCTAAAGGCTGTCTGTCGTAGCAAGAAATCCTGGCAGGCTAGACACACAGGTACTTCCTGCAAATCATTATTATCGTCGTAAAGGAGAAAGCAGTAGTTTTGCAAACTTTTTTTGAGCTCTCCTGTTAAATTTCTGAAATGTAACGTCGGCTGTTTCTTGGCCGCGGTCTTAGTTGTTGTATTGAAAAAACGCTGCAAAGTCCTTGTCACATGGGTTTATTATTCTATTGGACATACCTACAGAAAGGTTGGCTGTTCATTTATTGTTTCTTTCATGCGTAATAATCGAAATAGCTACTTCTGATGGTTTCCATTAATTTTGGCCCCCAAAACACAAATTAGGTACGCTCTTTTTTTTTTAAACTATCTTTGATCGTTGGTAGTGCCATTTAATCGTCCTGAACCACGTCTTGACACTTTTTCCAGTGTTATTATACAAACTGATGGTGATTTCAGACGATTTCCCAGGTTTTTCACTCATAAAAAATCAATTTTGGGAGCTGAACATTTGGTGGAACTCAATTTTCCTCTCTTTGGTCAAAATCGACTTCATATTCGGTCTTCTCGTCCCCAAAAACATATAAAACGATATCTCAGAAGCTCATGTTACCAATATGTTGCTAAAACGTAAAAAGTACCTATTTTTACACACATTTTCACTCATAACACCCCTGGGTATATTCCGATCGGGCTGAAAAGTTTCGGGACACAACTAGGGCCCAAATGGAGCATGTGTGCGAAAGAACGACTTTTTTAGACCGAAAATGAAGCCTGTACACGTGATACGGCGGACGGCGTACGGCGGACGGACATTGCATTTTTGGAATCTATGCACCTTGAAACGTAAAATAAAAAAGTTTGAGGGGGTGTTATAAAAATTTTTTGCTGAGCGAATACATAGGTGTATTATTCACAGAATAATAAACCAAAATGGTCATTCTGTTGAACCCCACTATTGAATAATTACTTCTTGTTGTCGATTATAATCTTGTAATGTCGTCTTCTCATTGATCTGCGTAGGTATCAAAATCGTTCAACAGATCGCCATCTTGATGGGATGCGCCATCCTGCCCCATCTGAAATCCTTAGTGGAAATCATCGAGCATGGGCTGGTCGATGAGCAGCAAAAAGTCCGAACCATTACTGCCCTGGCAATGGCCGCTCTCGCCGAAGCTGCAACCCCTTATGGTATTGAGAGTTTTGACTCTGTTCTTAAACCATTGTGGAAGGGTATCAGGACCCATAGAGGCAAAGTAAGCATCTTGCCCTGTCTTTATCATACTAGTTTGTTAGATGCCGATATCCCCATTATTCGAAATCCATTGTTGGCGTTTTATCATTTATTGAATGGAGGTTTCCACCTGTTTTGAATGCATGTTGTCTCGTGTCTCTTTGATAAATGAAGAGTTTGTACCTATCTGTAATTCTCTTTGAAACCTTTTTTACTCTACACTAAACCACCTACGGTTCAGAAAATTTAATCAAATATGTATAAAAATGTTGTTGTAATAATCGAATTTGAAATTCGGGAGGGGGGAAGCTGTGTGAAACGCTCTGATTGGTTGACGAGCGTGTGACATCACAGTTCTCAAATCCTCATGGGACAAGGCGATTTCCATGGTTCTCATCAACTAAAAGCTACATTCATGTAACAAGTTTCCTTTTCATTACTATCCGCGATGCTTCAACATCTACACATTAGAAGTGACAACGCATTACGATACTGTATAACAAAAATAAAATACCTCGAAGAAGAAGAATGGAACCAATAATCTAACAAAAAGTTGGATTGTGGATGCAGAAATCAGGAAGTTCGTGGTGCTGTTCCTTCATGTTTTGTTGTTATTTCGGAAAAATGTTGTACAATCATACTAATATTGTATTGTGCCAGCTGGTTCATTGTTGTGCCGACTGGCCAACAAACCCGGAAAAAGTGGTTCGGTTCGTAAGGAGAAAAGCTGTAATATCACTCACCCTTAAATCTATGTAAGTTTGTGGGGAAATCAAAAAATTGTATCCTCCAAAATCGCTAACTAAACATCCTTTAGGTTTATTGTACGTATCTCATTTTTTATAAGTAGAGCTTTTCCCACCTATAAGCATACAGCATGACGTTTGCGAACGAGCAAAAGGTACCATACATTTGATTGTCTCAAATTTTTGTGAGACCGTCCACCCCCAACTACTCTGAACCACAAGTAATATAATGAACGGTTGACTTCGAAGCAATATAACGAATTTTGTAGAAATACATAGTTGGGTAGGCAGGTAGGTGAAACATACCTACCTATTGTTCGAAGATCTGAGTCTGTCAAGGTCAGCAATGTTGGGAGGTCCATCACTTTTCCTTACTCTACTAACTTAGGTCAGGAATTTCGATAGTAGGTAATTAGTAAAATTGGCCTAGCCGAGTGATTGTGGCGAAGTGATAGGCGCTAGGATAGAATACGCTTGTGGTAGAATACTATAGGTGAACAGTACCTACGAATCATGAAAATCACTGGGAAAAAGGTTCAACAAGAACTCATTGCGTTTTGCACCCACCTGCGAATCAATTCTTATTGCTGGCAAGTTGGTTAGGTACATAATTTTATAGACAACTAAATTAGCGACTTGTAGCAGTTGATTCACACAATTAAGGCTTACCTCGTAGTATTCTTCTTAAACTCATTAGGTATTACAGATTAGAACACAAATTATTATTTTCCAATTCTCTGCTCCCTCACTCTCTGATCACCCAACGCCCAGCTGGTTGGGCATAGGATGGGAATTTATGTACCTATATAATAAGACTGACCGTACCCACAGAATAGCTACCTACTGCATCCCTCCTCAAGTTCATTAATTTAATTGGCAGTCTCTTGATTTCATTGGCGTCTTGATTTGGCGACCACTTCTTGTTGTTGGAACATTCTCCTCGGCAGTCTTCTTGCTTGGTGAAGAATCACTCACTCCCCATCTGGGCAATAGGCCCAGGAGACAAGCTCTGTTCGGACTGAATGGCAGTTAGAGGTTCCTGCTGATGTTCTGATGATGGTATCGCTTTGAAGAACGAAGCATTCCTCGTGATTGGGCCATTCTCATTAGCCATCCTGAAAGAAATATTTGGCAGGAAAGAACGGAAGTTGCTTCTCAACAACACTAGCTGGAGCTATTCGGGTGGAACTATGAGGTGTCCCTGTACTGAAGTAGCTGTCCTTATGACACTCTTTTTGATGACGACTGATCTGATAGTTTTATTCGCGCTAATCATAAAGTGCTCAGCTCTACCATCAACCACAGACCAAAGACTAGCCGCTTTATGATGCTTGAGTTTTTGCAAAATGTCGAGAAATCTGTTAAACGGAGGGCCCCCTCTGTTCTGATTGAGTTAGGGATCCCATACGGCGAAAATCATAAATAAATGTTTGCACACAACTCCCCCAGTCAAAGCGCTTATCTGTTAGCAATGGGATATTTGCTGTAGTCGTCTATGGTTACCGTCACATATTTGTTGTTTCCACGTGGGCCTGAAAAATCCATTCACAGATTTCCCCAAGCTCCGGAGGGGATTAGCGTGTCTTGGCAGGATATGCATCTCGCAACTGTTTCTTCAACTATCTATCCATTCTTGGGAACTATGCTTTGCTTCGCAGTTACTCTAATCGCAGTTAATCCCATGATGGCCCCTGTGTGCAGGTTTAACCGCAGTACGCAGCAGTGATGATAAAAATAAAGAAACCTCTTAGTATTATACGATCAAATGTTTTCAGTCAAAGTTGAAAGGTTTTTTCGTTTTGGTTTATTACTTTCAATAATGAAACTTCGGATTTTGAGCATGACCCCCCCCCCCCCCCCCCAACAACAATAATAATTTGATGGTTTCCGTTTCAAGGAACGTAGAATCCGAAAAAATTTCTATCCGTCTGCCGTATTTCGCACTTTCCTTATTTACTTGGAATGCGAATTAAAGAAATTTGGTGTGTGGGTCCCATTTGGGGTCTAGTTGGTCCGCGAAGCTTGGGGTTATTGTCAGTCATCTCTAAGGGGTGAAAAATAGGGGTTGCAATTTTCAGAACGCCGCAGCTCGAAAACTTTCAATAGAAGGTGTAGTATTCTTCTTGAATAACGCATTAGTATTACAGATTAGAACATAAAATATATTTTCCAAATTGTCCCTCTTACAATGCCTCATCCAACGCTCAGCTGCTTGGTCATAGGGTGGGAATGTAGTTACCTATGTAATAAGCCGGAGTGAACCCAAAGAATAGCTACCTACTACACTCGTAATCTTCACTCATTTCATTTCGAAATTCCCAAGTTTCATTTTTGACATGAACTCGCACAGGCTAAACGAACTGAGAGGTGGTAAGCTGAAGGACGACCTCTCATACCCATTCTTCACTCAGGGTATTTTGTCCATTATTGGAATTATTGTTGCATCAATATTGAATACATCATGAAAAGTTGAATGAGCAGCACCAAAAACGTGTGAAAATAACCAGCGATTCAGTAACGTGCAGTACACAGGGGAAGTGGGTGGTGGATTGAGACTAAAGACTCGAGAAATGTGACGTCCCGCTCGGTTAGTCGGCGGAGTCAGCTGAAGTGGGTGTTTTGGCGGGCTCTCAGAAATTCAAATGTAACTTACTTTTATAAAATCACTGGTGCGTCGAACAAATTTTTCTTTCAACATTCGTCTGCAGATTCAATTCCACTTTTGATTTCCACAATAAAAAAAAAAAGGTGTAAGTCCTCATTGGAGGTGATGGGCGAATGTGAAAGAGAGGGAGGAGGATGATGTTGTTCCTTGGGTGATCTTGTCTAATCCAGGCATGGAAGATCGTCCAGTGATGCCCAAAGTAGTTATTACTGGAACAATATTTGGTTGCTCTCTCCACTGCATCTAATTACATAGAAGTTCACTTCAGTACCAGACGAACTAACACACCATTGAACAAGCGGTGTTTTATCAATGTATTGTACCATTGAACAAGCGGTGTTTTATTAATGTATTGTTGAATGAAATTTTTCTGTTGGTTTCAGGGTTTGGCTGCTTTCTTAAAAGCCATCGGTTACCTTATCCCGCTTATGGATGCTGAATATGCTAATTACTATACCAAAGAGGTGATGTTGATTCTTATCCGAGAGTTCCAGTCTCCTGATGAAGAAATGAAGAAGATTGTATTGAAGGTAAGTTCCATGAACTGGGTTGTTGTGTTGGGGAATAAGTAAATGTAAATTTAAGGCTAGTTGGAACGAGTTTAGTTGCAAAATTCACCACCACGAGGCAGTACCAAAATGAATCAGTTTTGTTCTACTTCTCATTTGAGAACGGAGCGAGATATTTTAATTCGGAAAACGGATTTCTCATCAATACGAATCCGGGTAATTGATTACAAAATTGTGCAAAAAATGTTTCTCGCTGTCCTAAAAAACAGTTTGTTCAGTTTTTGAACGTGTTTAGGCCAACGTATTATACCTACAGCGATGTAAGCGGTGAGTCATCATTATTTTGATTTGGAAGAAGTTTTTTTTTTTTTGCTTGTTTGTTCGTTAGCTAACTGAATAGGCCTGATAGGGAAGAACCTGCAGGTTTCCCCTTGAAACGTCGACCCCTGACCGGATTCGACTCAACGAGAAAAGGGGGAAGCGTCGGGGCAGATACCGGTAGTACCTTCGTCTCAACCAAACGATCAAGTCCTTTGCTGCCATTTTTTCGTCCACATCGTCGTTCGCGTCGGAATTCCTCTAGCGATTCCTCCTGCACTACATACTGCTTACCAACTGCAATCGCGGATAATAATCGCGGAATTTTGCGAACGGTAAATAGTCCAACATTTACCCACGTTCATCCTGATAGGCGGACGCGCCTTTTGGATGGTGGCATCCTCCTACGCCACGTGGATGAGAATCTGGACGATCCGGTAGAAAAGATTCTTCGAACCTCATCAAGAATCCCTGGAGGTATTCAGCTTACACAGGTCAGCCCGTTTTGCCCTATCTTGCATCTGGAGCCTTTCACCAAATTCGCCAATCACGGATCTGCTTACATATTTAGTTTTGAAGAGACCTTTTTTTTGTACACAGAATTTTGGACATCGGAGAAGACCTTTATTGTTTCCCTTTATTTTATATTTTATATTTTCTAATTTACTTTGAAGGAGCTCCTTTCGTTTTCTTAATTTATTTCAATAAACCATAATTAAGTACCTACATACTAATTTTTTGCTTCAGTTAGCAGCACCCAAAAACTCCGCACGATTTATAGTAAAGGTAGCTCGCCAAGTGATTAGGTACCATAACACCAATACCTTGCCCTTGTCAGGAGCTAACATTGGTAGGAGAGCGTGGTTTGCGGAGTTTTGCCACAACCAAATCTGATTTACACTGTAAGGATTGGTAGGTGCTTATTAATTTTTGTGTAAAAGGTCTACAGTATTATATATTAAGATTGGGAGCTATTTTCTAAACTCGTACACTGTTGTCTGAATATATGTACGCTACCGATTAATAGGGAGTCCTTTGTATTCTTCTTTTTTTCTTTTTTTTGCTTCCGAGTCTGCGAAGCAGCGAAAGCCTTGTGTTCACTTTCGTGAGCCAAAAAATTTTTGTCTTCAGAAATCAAAATTTCCACTTGCATTTTGCGTTTCAAAGCCTACTGAACAAATTTGGTTCCGTATCTGTCGGTCTGTGAGTCTGTCCGCATTTCCTTGTTACAGCCATAACTTCCACGATTTTGAATTGATTCAGCTCAAATTTTGAGGGATGGTGCGGATAAGGCCCCTTGAGGTCCCATACAAATTTCAACATGATTGATCCAGCGGTACGCCCTGCGCATGCGCTAACGTTAAATTCAACAAACACGCATAACTTTCACAATTTTGATTCAATTTCGCTCAAATTTTCAAGGGTTGTTTGGACAAGGCCTAGTGAGTTCCAGTATGAATTTCAGCATGATCGGACCCTCGGTGCGCTCTGCGCATGCGCTGGCGTGAAATAGATTCAATTTCCTTGTTACAGCCGTAGTAACCAAAGATTTCACCCAATTTCAATGTAATTCTCAGGGATTAAGCGGGTAGGGCCCATTGAGGTCCCATATAAATTTCAACATGATAGAGCCAGCGGTTCGCCCTGCGCATGCGCTCTGTCTGTCTGTCTGTCCTTCTATGCACGGCCAAACGGCTCGACGGATATCGACCAAATTTGGCACGAATATCCAGTAGGCTCCCAAGTTGTGCAACGTCGCATTTTCAATTCCCTGACCATAGCGGAACTATGGTCGACCATGGTCAACTCCTGAATGGCTTGACGGATATCGACCAAATTTGGCACGAATATCCAGTAGGCTCCCAAGTTGTGCAACGTCGCATTTTTAATTCCCTGACCATAGCGGAACTATGGTCGACCATGGTCAACTCCTGATGAATGGCTTGACGGATATCGACCAAATTTGGCACGAATATCCAGTAGGCTCCCAAGTTGTGCAACGTCGCATTTTTAATTCCCTGACCATAGCGGAACTATGGTTGACCATGGTCAACTTCGTTAATTGAAATGGTAACCCCTATTTTTTATCGCGTATTCGTAATCTACGTGAAATTCTATCTACGGTCGACCCTTCGGACTACCCCCGCGGTCGACCATAGCGCATCCATGGGCCCCTCCATGGTCGAATCCCGAATTGCTCAACGGATATCGACCAAATTCGGCACGAATATCCAGTAGGCTCCCAAGTTGTGCAACGTCGCATTTTTAATTCCCTGACCATAGCGGAACTATGGTCGACCATGGTCAACTTCGTTAATTGAAATTGTAACCCCTATTTTTTATCGCGTATTCGTAATCTACGTGAAATTCTATCTACGATCGACCCTTCGGACTACCCCCGCGGTCGACCATAGCGCATCCATGGGCCCCTCCATGGTCGAATCCCGAATTGCTCAACGGATATCGACCAAATTGGGCACGAATATCCAGTAGGCTCCCAAGTTGTGCGACGTCGCATTTTTAATTCCCTGACCATAGTGGAACTATGGTCGACCATGGTCAACTCCTGAATGGCTTGACGGATATCGACCAAATTTGGCACGAATATCCAGTAGGCTCCCAAGTTGTGCAACGTCGCATTTTTAATTCCCTCACCATAGCGGAACTATGGTCGACCATGGTCAACTTCGTTAATTGAAATTGTAACCCCTATTTTTTATCGTGTATTCGTAATCTACGTGAAATTCTATCTACGATCGACCCTTCGGACTACTCCCGCGGTCGACCATAGCGCATCCATGGGCCCCTCCATGGTCGAATCCCGAATTACTCAACGGATATCGACCAAATTTGGCACCAATATCCGGTAGCCTCCCAAGTTGAACGTAGGCGCATTTTTAATTCCCTGACCATAGCGGAAATATGGTCGACCATGGTCAACTCCTGAATGGCTTGACGGATTTTGATAAAATTGGGCACAAATACCCGGTAGGCTATGGGATTTTTCCGTCGTTTGTTGGTTCCACGATACTGCGTACAGCGAATCTCGGATAGCGAGCGAAGCGAGCGGTCAGGCTAGTTATGTATAATGGACGTAATGTATTATGGAAGTCATGTTATGTATAATATGTATAATATGTATATTTCATGTAATGTTATGTAATGTAATGTAATGTTATGTAATATGTATATTTAACGTTATGTAATGTAATGTAATGTTATGTTATTTTGCTTCCGAGTCTGTTCTATTTTATAATGGGTCACTCTGATTGTGACGAGGAAGCTCCTGTGCCATCACCTTGGCAGTGTATTTTAATTTTTATGTGATACTAACCAGCACGTCCGAGCGTTCATGATCCTTAGTATCTTGCCTTTTTTTAAATTGCTATCGAGATTTTTGCGTTGTACGCACGATTTTATTGTGCCTGGTAACCCAAGATTTCTTAGGTTCATTTCAATTGATTTCCTTGCGTTGTGCATTGTTTTTCTTAGGACTTAGACTCACACACGTACGTGTGTATGTTAGTCTTTCTTGTCGATTCAAGTCCTTGTTAATCCCAATCATCCTGTTCCTTCGATCTGTTTTCCTTGACGTCTTGTCATTATCTCCTTTCCATTCCGATTCTGAGGTTCACTCATTTATTCATCAATCGTCAGGGAAACTACAATGGAGTTTGATACCAAGATTAAAATGCTGAAGAAGAAATGGAAGGTAGCCGGTTGGGAAGTTCAATCGATTCACAACTATGCTACAAGGTGTCAAGCGGAGCCTTCTGTTATCACGGAGTTTAAAGGACGCTTTAGAACTATTGAAAAATATTATTCTAGATTTGAGGAACTAACTGACGAGATTGACAGCGCCTACGAAGAGGAAAGACAACGGTTATCGTCTGTGGCTGCCGCCGATTCTTTTGAAGAGTTCCCTACTAAGTCCGACTCGTCTGTTATTGATGCGGTTCGTAAATATTATCTTGACTCTCATGTACAGATGGAGAGTTTGTCAACACCTCCCGTACCCGTAGCATCTGTCCCGCAGTTTGCTTCGGTCAATGAAGGTAGCACTACCTTTTACCAACGCAGTTCGAGCCACTTACCCAAGCTAACGCTGCCGAACTTCGATGGTGATTTAATCAATTGGCCTGAATTTCGCGATTCATTTGTTTCGATCGTTCATAAAGATGACACCATCACACCCACGGATAAATTCCATTATCTCCTGTCTTCAGTATCGGGCAGTGCTAGATCTGTCATCAGTCACTTACCTATTGAAGACGCGAACTATAATCTGGCATGGGCCGCTCTTAACGAATCATTTAACAACGTTCGAATGCTTTCTGTCCCATATCTAAATCAGATTTTATCGTTCAGACCTCTACAAGGAAAGCCAACGGTTACCTCCCTTAAATCATTTCTGTCCGATATTTCGGACAGTGTTGCAGCATTTAAATTGTTAAAGATCGAAAATGAAGCGGATTTTATTTTATTTCATTTAGCGGCTCGATGTTTAGACCAAAATACCAGAGAGCTGTTTGAACTAACCTTACCACAAAAGGAATTTCCTACCATAAACAGATTGGCAAAATTCATCCGCGAACGTTCAAGTGCTCTTCAACTGGCCGAAAATAATTTATCCTTTCAACAATCATCCTATTCATCCCTGTCCAGCGACAACAATTACCGGAAAATAACGAGCCAAAGTTTTCCAAAAAATCGCAGAATGCCGCTAAAACATCTTTATTAACCAATGCCAAGAAATCTACAGGTAGTTCATCTGATTCACAGCCCGCATCAGGTGTTACCAAGAATTCAAATTGCGCCGTGTGCGAGGGTTCCTGCAACGGCGTTTCAAGCTGCCCATTGTTCTATTCGTCATCAGTCAAGGATCGGTTAAATCTCTTGAGTACTTGGCGAGGATGCAAAAACTGTTTGGGTGACTCACATACTACCTCAAAATGCACTTCCAAGTGGCATTGTAGGTTCTGCAAACATAGGCATAACTCCTTGTTGTGTTTAAAGTTTTTTAGCACTAATTCGAATCCCAAGATCCAAGACAGCTCTCACCATCCGCCTGATTCTCCCAATAATTGCTCGGAGCGAAATTTGACGTTCACAACATATGATGCCAAGGAAACTCAAGTTCTATTAGGGACTGCTTATGCCGAAATTTTGGACTCGCGAGGAACTTTCCAGCGGGTTCGGCTTGTGATTGATTCTGCCAGCCAATTCTCTTATATAACACAACGATGCCTAAATCGCCTGGGTTTTCGTATGAAAAGAGTTACCCGTAAGATTTCATGTCTTGGTGGTACTACGTACGAAGGTGCAAGAGGTACTGTTTCATGCACTCTACGGCCCAGGAACACTCTATCAGTTAATTTATCTACCGAAGCAGTAGTTATAAAAAATATACAAATAAATAACTTCGTTTTTGCCCAACATACCTGTTCCACCCAAGATATGGAAAAAATATTTGTCATTTGAACTTGCCGATCCAAAATTCTTTGAGCCTTCGTCCATCGACTTTTTTCTACTTGGTGCGGACATGTTTAGTGACGTCCTAACTGATTCCATTGAAACTGCTGGTAATAATTTGCCTAAGTTGTTTTCATCGATTTTTGGATTTGTTATTATCGGTAAGTTCTCCGAATCTCAGTCCGCTACAGCCCATACCTCACTTTTAACCGTAGGAGGAATCAACGACTTGAGCTTCGAGCTCGAAAACTTCTGGAAAATTGAAAATGTTCATGACACTAGCCTATCCAACCCAGATGATGTTGTGGCAGAAGAATTCTTCAAAAACACTCACTACCGTCTTCCGTGTGGTAGGTATGTCGTTCGTTTGCCATTTAAGAACCCCCATCACATTCCTGACATATCTTCATCCACTTCAGTTTCAATGAAGCGCTTTCATAATCTAGAAGCAAAGCTTCATCGGAATCCCGAATTGAAGAGTCAGTATTGCGAGTTTATGCGGGAGTATATTGACCTTGACCACATGGAGGCGACTTCGAATAAATCGAAATATGTTATTCCCCACCATGGAGTAACGAAAGAAGATCGCAACAAATCGAAATTAAGGGTAGTATTTGATGCTTCGTGCCCCACTGCCAACGGTTCCCTAAATGACCATCTTTTGATAGGGGAATCTTTACAAAATGACGTTAGAAACATCCTCATCAATTTCCGACTTCACAAGATTGTGTTTGTAACAGACGCCGTTAAAATGTACCGCCAAATTGTGTTGGATTCTCAGGACCGTTTATACCAACATATTGTCTGGAGGTTTGACCCTAACGAATCGTTGCAGTTGTTTGAACTGAAAACCTTAACATACGGCTTGGGATGTGCGCCACATATTGCATTGAGAGTCTTCAAGCAACTGTTTCTAGATGAAGGGGCAACCTTTCCTTTAGCCGCGGAGGTCCTATCCCGTGATGTATATATCGATGATTTGGCGACTGGTACTGATAGCGTCGAAAATGCTTTAAATCTCCAGAAACAAGTAGTTGGCTTGATGAAACGTGGAGGTTTCAGCCTAAGTAAATGGGCGAGCTACTCCCCAGAAATACTTGAGGCAATTCCCAACGAGCTAAAGGGTGATTCATCGGTTCAACTAGCTCTTAATAATGACTACTCCCTCAAAATTTTAGGGCTGCAGTGGGACCCTAAAAAGGACACATTTGCTTTCAAAATAAGACTGCCTGAGACAATCATATACACTAAAAGAGCCATTTTGTCCACGGTGGCCAGGATATTTGACCCCATTGGTTTTTTTGTCCCCTGCGGTCCTACTTATGAAGGGATTTATCCAAGACTTGTGGAGAGAAAAATTAGGTTGGGACTCAGGGCCTCATTTCTTTATGGACTGAACTTATGGGACTAATTCCCTTACTGTCAGTGGAAATTCCCAGATTTATCTGTGCAGACCGACCCTTTGATTACCAAATCATAGGATTTTGCGATGCCTCCAATAAAGGGTATTGTGCAGCCATTTATTTGCGGATTATCACGAAATGCCAGACTTCCGTCAATTTATTAACAGCCAAAACGAAATTGGCACCTGTGAAGACCACCACGTGTCCTCGTTTAGAGCTGTGTGGGGCCCATCTTTTGGCTAAATTATATAGATCGTTATCCGGTTTTTTAAGTGTGCTTCCCAGGTCAGATCTAAAGCCGTGTTTTTTCGCGGATTCATCTATCATAATGGCTGGATTAACATGCCTACCTTCAAATTGAAGGTATTCGTAGCTAACCGGGTGGTGGAAATCTTAGAAAATACTCCCGTCTCGTCATGACATCACGTAGATGGGAGATGGAACCCTAGTGACTGTGGTTCACGTGGCATTCTTCCTAAGGATTTAATTCATCACGATCTATGGTGGAGGGGACCACCTTGGCTTTCCCTTCCTATGCCACACTGGCCTAAGCCCCACATTCATTATGATAATGACTTACCCGAATTGAAACACCAAGATTTTGCCCCCGTCCCGTTGACTTCATCTGCTTTGTCTCACATCGTTGATTGGATGTCACGTTTCTCTTCCTACGAAAAACTATTGAGAGTAGTAGCGTTGATCATCCGAGTCATCAATAATAGAATTACGACTGATGTTAAAGATTCCGGTCCTCTAACTCGACTAGAAATTAACAGAGCCTTCAATAAATGTGTCAAACTTGTGCAGCTGTACGGATTTTTTGATGGAAATTTGAACAACTGTCCCAGAGTAATGGAGCGATATGCCTCGTTAAAACTATTTCTGGACGAAACCGGACTTCTGAGAGTAGGAGGAAGATTATCTAATTAGCACGCTAATATCAAGGCAGTACACAAACACCCAATCCTTCTCCCAGCCAAATCCCACTTTTCCATACTATTGGTAGACTTTTACCGTAAGGCGTACCTACATCCAGGACCAAATGCACTCCAGGCACAGCTTCAGTTACGCATCTGGATCCCTTCGATGCGTCGCCTTGTGAGGCAACGAACTTTCATGTGCCTAAGATGCTACAAATCTAAAGCTAAACCTGAAATACCTTGTATGGGAGATTTGCTGAGGTTTCGGTTGAGGGAAGGCAGAGCCTTCTTGCATGTGGGCATCGATTTTGCCGGACCCTTCTGTATGAAAGAGTCCAACAGGAGGAAGGCCCGAATCGATAAGATATACCTTTGCCTGTATGTATGTATGGTTACAAAAGCCATACATTTAGAGGCTGTGACCAGCCTGTCGTCAGAAGCATTCTTACCTGAAGCAATCTACACTGACTGCAGATCAAATTTTGCCGGTGCTTCAAGGGAATTGAAAGAATTGTAGAAATGGTACAAAGAGGAGTCTACCACTCAATCCATTTTAGGATTTGCCAACAAAAACTGAATTAAGTGGTTCTTCAATCCCCCCTATTCACCCCACTTCGGTGGATTGTGGGAGGCGGGCATAAGATCAGCAAAGAGGCATCTTAAGTTAGTAGTAGGTGACACCCCTATGACTTACGAAGAGATTAGCACCTTGTTTTCCAAAATTGAGGCAGTCTTAAACTCTAGACCTCTATGTCCATTATCCAGTGACCCAAATGAGAATGACTTCCTGTCTCCCGGTCACTTTCTCGTAGGAGCACCGCTTCTTTCGAACCCCGACCCTATCCTATTGGATACTCGTACCCACTTATTATTGCGATGGCAGTTAATCAAGAGGATGTCAGAAGAGATATGGCAACGTTGGCGACTGGAGTATCTGTCCACCCTTCAAGCCCGTTCGAAATGGACCAAATCTGCCAACAACCTCAAAGAAGGAGATCTAGTCAAACTGAAGGACGTCCCACCTCTCCAATGGCCCATGGGCAGGATTGTTGACACCAGTCCAGGCAAGGGTGGAATAGTGAGGGTAGTCTCAGTCAGCACCCCCACATCTACCTACTCCTGGTCCGTGGCCAATCTCGTTCCACTCCTACCTCCCCAATCACAACCCTACAGCACCTAAATGGTAAACCCTACGGGTACCAGGTGAAAATTTTGGTGGCCAGAATGTTTAGGCCAACGTATTATACAGCGATGTAAGCGGTGAGTCATCATTATTTTGATTTGGAAGAAGTTTTTTTTTTTGCTTGTTTGTTCGTTAGCTAACTGAATAGGCCTGATAGGGAAGAACCTGCAGGTTTCCCCTTGAAACGTCGACCCCTGACCGGATTCGACTCAACGAGAAAAGGGGGAAGCGTCGGGGCAGATACCGGTGGTACCTTCGTCTCAACCAAACGATCAAGTCCTTTGCTGCCATTTTTTCGTCCACATCGTCGTTCGCGTCGGAATTCCTCTAGCGATTCCTCCCGCACTACATACTGCTTACCAACTGCAATCGCGGAATTTCGCGAACGGTAAATAGTCCAACATTTACCCACGTTCATCCTGATAGGCGGACGCGCCTTTTGGATGGTGGCATCCTCCTACGCCACGTGGATGAGAATCTGGACGATCCGGTAGAAAAGATTCTTCGAACCTCATCAAGAATCCCTGGAGGTATTCAGCTTACACAGGTCAGCCCGTTTTGCCCTATCTTGCATCTGGAGCCTTTCACCAAATTCGCCAATCACGGATCTGCTTACATATTTAGTTTTGAAGAGACCTTTTTTTTTGTACACAGAATTTTGGACATCGGAGAAGACCTTTATTGTTTCCCTTTATTTTATATTTTATATTTTCTAATTTACTTTGAAGGAGCTCCTTTCGTTTTCTTAATTTATTTCAATAAACCATAATTAAGTACCTACATACTAATTTTTTGCTTCAGTTAGCAGCACCCAAAAACTCCGCACGATTTATAGTAAAGGTAGCTCGCCAAGTGATTAGGTACCATAACACCAATACCTTGGGCCTCCCCTTGTCGCGAGCTAACAGAACGTTTTCAAAACGTGGCTTAATAGGCACTTGCATTGGACTCTATAGAATACAAATCCGTTATCAGAATTTGTCTAAATTGACTGTAGCTATCGGATTCTCGTTTCAAGGACGGGTCATGATCGGGAGCTTCAGACTGTGGGTGGGGGTAGTGGAAGTTCTTGGCCACCTCAGACCTTCCCATTTTCAACTTCCCTGCACTGACATTGAGTGAATTGGATGTAGAAGTAATTTGGCTCAGAAAGTGTGTAAATGTTTGTTCACTTTCAAAAACGTGTAGGTACCTAGTTTGTTCAAAGTTTGAACATTATTGAAAAACGGCCCTTGTTACACTTAAACTAGTTGGTTCAAAGTGTGCACATTTTTGCCCATTGTTTAAAAACAATGGGATGAAGTTAGTGTTGGTTGTTGTTGAATCACTTATACCTAGTCATTAGTTGCACGTTGGTTGCATTAGTTGCTTCGGAAACAACAACAAAAACAACAAATCCCTGTCCACTTTTCCAGTATTTCCAAATTTTGAACATTTTTTAAAGGTAGCACATGGATACCTAGTCACTAATTTCTCCTGCAACTAGCCTTTACTAAGTACAAAACCGAGTAGCTATCTATTAAATTTTAAGAAATCTTGTAGCAAACGTCGTAATAGCGTTTTTACAATTTGAATTATTTAAAGTAAACTAGTTGGTTTGGAAAGTGAACATTTTTTGCCCCCAGTTTAATAAACAGTTGAGTAGGAAAGTATCTGTTCAAATGTTGAACATACCGGAAAGGAGGCCATGAACTGAACAAGTAACCAGCTTCTATAATAGGAAGAATAATAGGGATAACCAGAATAGGAGTAATAATCCATCTTCCAACGAGGATTCCTTCTTGAAGAGGGTTTATCGTGCCTCTTCCGAACCAAAACTTCTTCCCAGGTTTTTTCTGTTGGGGTTGTTTCGAAGCGTTCCTAGGGCTCAAAGTCCTACGATTCTTCTCGACCCTATTTCTCATGAGCACAGCTGCATGTATAGTCCGTGCACTAGAATAATGCCCTCCGACCCTGCCATCTGATGGAGAACGTAGAAATCATTTTCAACTCCGAATTCCCCGTTTTTTTGTTTGTTTTTCCCCTGTCCAGTGGCAGCACTTTCCCCCTGTAATCCTTTTCCAACTGAGTGTGAACCTTCATAAAAACTTACCTTTTTTCGTTATAAAAAATGATACTGTCGTAAAAGCCATAGGTACATACCATAGTGAATGAATGTAGCATTTTCCCGATTTTTGTAAAATCGGACCCCTGAGCGTGACTCCTTAGGGCGGGCGCACATGGGCGACTTTTTGTTGCGCAACTGTTTCGTGTTTCCGACGAGGCCTATGCATTTGAACCAAGGTGCGCACACAGAGCGACGCGACAGCAACGCAACTTTTCAGTTGCTCTGGCCGCCGACAGTAGGGCGACAAAACTGTCTCCGTCTCTTCGCCCCTACCATAGTTTTGATCTACGCGCGCACACGAGCGACAGTTTTGTTGCCCTCTAGGATTATATCTAGAATTAATATCTAGTGCCTAGTGCAAAAAGGTACATATTTTCTCTATTGTTGGCAAAATGGCAGGGAGGGATGGAGATATCGACAGCGATTTAGTTATAAGTGAAGTTGAAAAGAGGCCGGCGTTGTTCAATAAAACTTTAAAGGATTATTCGGATGCCAGTTTGAAAGGCAAAATGTGGGAAGAAGCTTGCACAAATGTGTTGTCTTCTACGATGGGGGCAGCTCTCTACAGACCAAAGAAAACATGCAGGTAAGTTATGTATTAAAGTGGTTTTTATTAATATAGAAAGAGTAAAACACAACAAAGTTTATTTTAAATTAGTAAAACACAACAAGTGTTTATGTGATAACATTAGATATAATCAACATAACATTAGTATATCTAACACAACATTAGATATAATGGGTTATTACATTGTAGTTCTTCAAATATCAACGGGAATTTATCTTTATTCAATCTTTCAGACAATAGCGGGTGAACCCAATATTTTCTTTTCCTTTTATTTTTCCTGCGTCGTATAATTAAAGCACAAATCACTGCAGTCTGTACTAAATCCATGTTCACTGTACTACGAAATCAACGAAAATGAATCTGCTGTAAGGCAACAGTTGCTCATCGTGTGCGCGCTCTCGAAAGCCGAAGCAACTCGACAGGGACAAAGACAAAAACAGTTGTGCAACAAAAGTCGCCCGTGTGCGCCCGCCCTTAGAGCTGACAGACAAACTCGTCTGTTACCATGGTGAATGAACGTAGCATTTTCCCGATTTTTGTAAAATCGGACCCCTGAGCGTGACTCCTTTGAGTTGACAGACAAACTCATGTGTAATAGGATTTTTCTATGAAATGTTTTCTTGAAAATTACGAGTACATACTTTTTTGAAAAGGTACAATGAGGTAAATAAGGAAAATTTTTTGAAGGTAGGTAGGTATAAAAGGAAAGATTGGAAACAAATGTTATTTTATTATTTATTTATTTAGTACATATTATTATTTATTTATTTAGTACATATTATTATTCATTTATTTAGTACTTACGTAATTTAACTGTGGTATGTAAAACTTCTAATCAGAAAAATCCGAATCCTCATCGGAACTGCTATCTGTATCAGAAGCCCCCCCCCCCCCCCTCCCCCCATTAATGATGAAACTATCGATCTCCGATTCGACTAAGGACTAACTAATTTTTCTTCGAACTGCACATTATTACTCGTCAACCACGAAATTACATCTCCCTTCAGAGTCGAACTGTTAGGTCTTTTGTTGGTCTGCACACAATGGTATTTAGCGTTGTCCATCACCACGACCGAATCCGCGGGTAAAGTCGGGAGGAACTTGAGTGTGAGCCACTTAGAAAAATTGTCGAAGTTCATCGAAGAATGGTAGTCTCCAGATCTGGACTTGTTTGGTGTAACAAACAAAGGTCTCGCCCGATCTGATGTTGTTTGGTTTCCAGCTTCGTTCATAATGTTGCAGACTGTTCTCGCCGAGTCGCCCGTCTCTGCACTAGTCACATCGCGAACGTCGTATTTCGCGTCATCCTCTTTCTTCTTCCTCGTAAAATACTGGCACACATTGTACACGATTTCTCGTGCCTGACTCCTTAGAGCCCTGCCTCTTGCAACAGCAGGTGTTCGGTTTCTTGCTGACGATGAATGTTCATCTTCCATCGCGAGATTTCTGTAGGCGACACACGGAAACTGACGGGTACGGGGAATTGTGATGATACTCACAGTTCAAAAATAGGATGACGGGGATTGTGATGATACTCAGTTAAAATAAGAAGGGTTAATACGACGATATAGGTAGGATGGTGAAACGAAAAGCAAGATGCAAACGAGGAAAACACGATACGGGAACGGAATGAGCTGGCTTGGAATGGCAGCATGGCTGTCAACATAGCAGAGTAAAAGTCCCAACATTGCATCCCACTCAGGCTGCCAAGCCCTCAGCTTCTCCCATCCTCCTATAGAGTTCAGGGTCGGAGGGAAATATTCTCGTGCACGACCTATAAAACCTAATATTCCTTATCCTAAAAATAAACATTGTTTTATTCACCTACATAAAAATATTTTATTATTATCGTCGAGATGTACCTACGTTTTCTAGGAAGCCCTCAGTAGTAAGATATACTTATTTATTTGATCCGGCCAGAAGAGGACAACACAGCCGAGAATGGAAAGAACCACATTCAAATCCGTTTCAGACCTTCTTGAATCGAAATCCGCTAAAAAACGACAGGAGTGGGTGTGTGTGTGTGTGTGTGACAGAATCTTGTGTGCGCTGCCCAGGCCGCAATTCTCAACCGATTTGCGTGGTTCTTTTTTTGTTCGATGTAGAAAACTGTCTAGTTGTGCCCTACTTCGCGGGAATTTCGAAATTTATTTCTGCAGGGGGAAATGGGGAGTCTGCCGAAAAACGTGGGGGTTTCGACAGTGTCGTGTGCACGACCCAGGGCCCAGTTCTCCACCGATTTACGCGTTTCCTTTTTTTGTTCGACGCAGAATTCAGTGTAGTTGTGCACTGCGTCACCAGCATTTCGAAATTTATTTCTATAGGGGCGGGAGAGGGGGAGAGCGCGGGATTTTCTGCAAATCCTGTCTCTGCTACCCCTATTCTCAGCTTTTGAAGTTGCCATACGACATACGTATATAAGAAACAATAGGTATGTAGCAACCTAATCTTAGATCAATCAATCAATTTATTCACAGTATTCTTGGGGCATTGTTGATGATAACATCACCTGGGCTAATATAGGTAGTCAAATATACTACGTAAGCTGTTCATATCGCACCACTAGTAACGAAATTAGGTAATTAAATTTCTCTATGAATTCATCATTATTATACATACTTCCGTACGTTCTGCAGTGAGTGAGAGTGATCTATACACCATCATAAGGGAGGGACGTCCACTGTATGTAATGCATGTATGGCATGTATGCTGTACGGGATGTTTGTTATATTTGACTCCTTTTGATTACTTACTTCAAACGTGGACAGTTTTTGGTCAAATTTACAGGCATAGGCGTGATGAGTCCGAGCATTATTACTAGTGCCTATCTACCTAAACGCATTTCGTTTCAGATACGGACGACTATTCTGTATATGTACTTTCCGAACCAACTTAGTGCAACAAATGGCTAAGTATGTAGCCACTTTTCAAGAATGAAAAATCAAACCAATCCCTACCTACCAGTTTAAACCTATTTTTGAAGAGGGGCAAAAATTAGCAGTTTTTCTGTGCATATTTACTGCTGCATCAAATTCATTGGATGACAGGGCAGGGAAGTTGAAAATTGGTATGTAAGGTGTCCTAGAACTCGGAATACCCTTATAGAGATACCCAGTGACCACCGCTCTAGTTCGTGACCTTTGCCACCACGTCCTGGAAGAAGGTTCTTATAATGCAAGAACATCAATAAAGCCACTTTCGAAAATTTTCAAAATTTCAACATTGCTTACCTCAGTTTTTTGAACAGTGGGCCAAAGTGAGCACACTTCCTGAACCTACTGTTCCTAGTGCAACTAGTAACTAAGTGAAATACCACTTTCCAAAAATGATTGAAATTTGAACGCTGACTGAACTTACGAAAAGTGGGCACATTTGCACATTTCCAATTACTGTGTGAAGAAATATGTGCATAAGTAACAGCTTTTGAACACTGAACATTTTAAATTCTGAACACTACCACACAGTGGTAAAATACGCTCAACTTTTTAAATACTGAAAACGGATTTGTATTCTGTAGAGTCCAATGCAAGTGCCTATTCCGCCACCATTTGCAAATATTCAAAATTTCTACAAACGTTTTTGGAACAGTGAGCAAAAAATGTTTGGACACTTTTTGAACCATTTACCCGGAATTTTACTTGCATCTCGATGAGAAATCCGTTTTCCGGATTGAAATATCACGCTCTGTTCAAATGAGAAGTAAATGAAATGTGGTCCTGATGGTGCTGCCATCCCTTATCATCTCTTATCACAGATTCTCACTGAAACATTGTGACATTTACCCTTAGTGAACATAATTATTCTCATGAATCATCAAGGATTGGTCCTATGTCGGTAGGTAGCGTCTTCTTGCCGTCTTGCCGAAATAGTTCCTTGTGAAGGTGGATAGGTTTACAAATCCATCTCACTAAGCTCACTGGTTAATTTTGTTTCTGTGTCTATCAATGTAGCAGTGGAAACAGACAACCTTTCAATAACTACTATTTTCTTTGAAATGGGTTTCCACGATTTCTTTGCGAGTGATTTAGTTCTTCTCATCCACTTTTCTCGTCCACAATTCCACTCATGTGTACGTTTAAACCTCCCTGAACAAATTTGGTTTCGTGTTTCTCAGTCTGTGTGTATGTGTGCGCCCGCGAATGTCTGCAACACACGTGACTTCCACCTTTGGTTTTGGGTCGCTTTTTGTATAATCATTTTGATGTCACATGATTTGAGTGATGCGGAAGGTTGGTACACGAACATTCTCGTATATTATGTTCACCATAAATTAGACCACGTTTTCTATTTAGGAGTTCAGGGAGTTATAGTATAATAAGTATTAGTTCCAATCATTTCCGTTTTATCATTTTTATACGATAATACAAGCAACCAACGTTGCAATTGAAATAAAATTGTCGACATCGTAGGGTAACAAAAGAAATCAATACGTTGCCATTCCAGCTGTGGCTCTCGTATGGGCATAGACCTACATAACCCAGGGTCAAGCCTTTCGGGTAGGCCAAAAATTTTATTAGGTATGGAGAAAAAAAAACCTCGCAGCAAATTACTACGCAAGCCTTATTATTCAGCTGTACAGTTGCCCGTTCTGCGTAGATCCAGTGATCTACGCAGAACGTGGACGTTTTCTGTGGACAATAACTGCCCTCGTGCTCCCCCCAGGAAAGTCCTAAATCAGGTACTGGAGCCCGCAGTTACAATTTCATAAATATTTCATCTGTCATTAAATATTTACTGTTATTCATGAAGCATAACATTAATGACTAAATCACTCGCGATGAAATCGTGAAAACCCATTTCAAAGAAAATTGTAGTTATTGAAAGGTTGTCCGTTTCCACTAATACAGGAAAAATACACTGTTACAACGGTTTCGTTGATCAAACCATCGTCAGTAATGGTTTGAATCATTGTTTATATTTCTAAGGATAGTTTGATCACCGAAACCGGTATAACAGTGTAGTTTTCGTGTATTAGTGAAAATAGACAACCTCTCAATAACTCCGTTTTTCTTTGAACCAGCTCGATTTCATACAGTCATGCGTGATTATAATCAGGTGTTCCCTAGCAATGATATCTGAGCTTGATGTAACCGTTTCATTCACGATCATGTTGACAAAGCTTTTCAGTGCATGCGAAGGGCTGGACCTGATCTCAGCACGGGAGAATCGCCTTCCGCCATGATTGCATCGGGGTCACCAGTTATATGGCGTTTGTCCTACAGTCTTGTGTATGTTTAGTGTAGTCTGGTTCTAGCGAATTAGTAGGTGATTCAAGTACGAATTAGTAGGTGGTTCAAGTACGAATCAGAAAGTAATAACCTGGGTCACGCACATTTGAATTGATACTGTGGGTAACCCATAGCTACCCAATGGGCTGTAGGTGCTGGTTATGTGAAGATGTGATGTAGGTGAAAATGTGGAAGGAAAATTAATTAGGTAGGTATGGGGATGTGTGAATATAAAGGATTGCAGTTCCTTGAGGTCGATGTGGCGATGCGTGGGTGGGCCCATCTGTTGAAGTAGAAATTCTTGTAGATATGATGGTGATCGTGGAGACGGACAAATGCAGGGAAATTTGATGGGAGTAATGAGGAATTTGAATGAGAAAAGTATACTAATAATTATTGCCAAGAGGCAGTAGTTATTATGGTACTCAGTAAAGCAAGAAGTGCTGTCCTAGAGCTATGGTAGAAGTGTGCCAGTACTCTCGGCTCGGGAATGTGGAATCTAATCTCTCGGTGGAACCGTTCCAGGCCACTCAAGTTACCGACACTGATATACTGATACACACAGTCTTGGAACCGTCTTACACGTTCCTGATCCGAGAGTATCGGAATGTACTTCGGCACTTGCACCTCTCTAGAGCGTTCTCGATCCATAGCAGTCCTATTTCGATATGACGGCCTTCTCGATCCTGTTCCGATTTGACTGACCGCCTTCTCGATCCATAGTGATCCCGTTCTGATTTGACCGCCTTCTCCTCGATCCTGTTCCTGTCGTCGGAACTAGCAATAGGTACCCACAGAAAAATTTTGGCGGATATTGCTGATACCAACCTACTACTTGATTTAGTGAAAAATTCACAGCGTTTGAAATGTTCAAAATTTATATTTATGAGTGACAGCAAATTGTTCTAAATCAAGATAATATAGACTGGGAAAATATGAAACATGTCAACTTGGGGGTCAACTTACTCGCGTGTCACGTGGGATCGGTAAGCAGAACAGGATTGATAATTCAGAACTGTTACACTCATGGAACTGGAGCAGGTAGGAACAGTTACAACTAAGATCAGTATCGGTACACCTCTAGAAGCTGGACCAAAGAAGTGTGAAAAAATCAGAAAAAGCATAATGGTTGCAGGAGAAGCTTGACTCGAGCACAAAGAAGAGATGAGTAAGGGTTATTCGGTTGAAATGGTGGATAATGTTCTGAATGGATTGAGTTTATGGATGAAGGTAATTGTGAAAAATAAGTAGGTAAACTTGGATAAAAAATATGTATTATAAAAAGAAGAAAACAACTGAACAAGTTGTTTGTTTAGCTATCATCTTGGCACCTGTCGATTTTGGATGGCAACTAACTTAACTTTGCAATGATGCCACTGTCCTACGACACCACCCCGAAGTATTCGAAGATATGGTATTCTTGCATAATGTTCCTCCTTAATTGGGTTCGTTATTTATTCGACAGGTAGTGAAACAATGCTGTGGTACCGACGGCGTGGAAGCGCAGTACATCAAAGACGAGATTCTGCCGCATTTCTTCAAACACTTCTGGAACCACAGGATGGCTTTGGACCGTCGCAACTACCGTCAACTCGTCGACACGACCGTTGAAATCGCCAACAAAGTCGGCGCCAGTGAGATCATCAACCGCGTCGTTGACGACTTGAAGGACGAGAACGAGCAGTACAGGAAGATGGTGATGGAAAGCATTGAGAAGACGATGGGTAATCTCGGAGCCGCTGATATTGATAGCAGATTGGAGGAACAGCTTATTGATGGTATTCTGTATGCCTTCCAAGAACAAACAACTGAGGTATGAAACCGGTTGATGTATGACTGACTGATCTTATAGTCGATGTTGATATTTTATACAACACAACCTTCTGAAGTAATACTTGATCTATACCTAAGGGCTCATGGCTTTTTTTAGGACGTTGTTATGCTGAACGGATTTGGAACCATTGTCAATCAGCTTGGCAAGCGTGTAAAGCCATATCTACCTCAGATTTGCGGTACCATTCTCTGGCGTTTGAACAACAAATCAGCAAAGGTTCGGCAACAAGCCGCTGATCTGATCTCCAGAATCGCTGTTGTCATGAAGATGTGCCAAGAGGTAAGAAATCAAAACTTTTCATACCAATCACTCAACTGGTGGTCTTAGATTCCCTAGAATTCGCCTATTGTGGCAGTTCATAGTTTGATTATTCTAGAATATTCATTATTCTTTGGCTCCGACTTTCCTACTACGATTGCTATCAATGTTTTACTACTGTGCATTACTAACTATTATTTATTTGTGTGATAACTGTAAATGTGCGGTATATAACAATTCCAAATCATGACTTGTGTCCGTATTAGCCACTTTATACGAATATACTTCGGCTCTGTTCCCAGGAAAAACTCATGGGACATCTTGGAGTAGTTCTGTACGAGTATTTGGGTGAGGAATACCCTGAAGTACTGGGCAGCATCCTCGGGGCTCTGAAGGCCATCGTCAACGTCATTGGAATGACCAAAATGACTCCGCCCATCAAAGACCTGTTACCCCGGTTGACCCCCATCTTGAAGAACAGACACGAAAAGGTAAAATTGTGAAAGTGATGAATTACATTTTGAGTCCCTCATCTAATGTTTGCCCGTTGTTGGTTTTTGGTTTATTATTCTGGGAATAATACACCTATGTATTCGCTCAGCAAGAAATTTTTATAACAACCCCTCAAACTTTTTTCTTTTCCGTTTATTTCTTCAAAATTGTTTCTTTTCCGACAAAGTCCTTGTCACATGGGTTTATTATTCTATTGGACATACCTGCAGAAATGCTGGCTGTTTATTTATTGTTCATTTAATGTGAAATAATTGACATTATTTCTGGTGGTTTCCACCAATTTTGGCCCCAAAAACACGAATAAGGTACGCTCCTTTTTTTTTCTTTTTTTTTTCAAATAAATTATCTCTGATCATTGATAGTACCATTTAATCGTCTTGATCCACCTGTTGACTCTTTTTCCAGTGTTATTCTACAAATTGATGGTGATTTCAGACAATTTCCCAGGTTTTTGACTCATAAAAAATCAATTTCGGGAGCTGAACATCTGGTAGAACCTCAATTTTCTATTCTTTGGTCAAAATCGACTTCATATTCGGTCTTCTCGTCCCCCAAAACATGAAAAACGATACCTTAAAAGCTCATGTACCAACATGTTGCTAAAACGCAAAAAGTACCTATTTTTGCACACATTTTCACTCATAACACCCCTGGGTATATTCCGATCGGGCTGAAAAGTTTCGGGACACAACTAGGGCCCAAATGGAGCATGTGTGCGAAAGAACGACTTTTTTAGACCGAAAATGAAGCCTGTACATGTGATACGGCGGACGGACATTGCATTTTTGGAATCTACGCACCTTGAAACGGAAAAGAAATATTTTTTGCTGAGCGAATACATAGGTGTATTATTCACAGGATAATAAACCAAAAGGAGCCTAATTCGTGTTATTGGGGGATACGTCACAATTGGTGGAAACCATAAAAAAAACGCTGCAAAGTCCTTGTCACATGGGTTTATTATTCTATTGGACATACCTACAGAAATGCTGGCTGTTCATTTATTGTTGCTTTCATGTAAAATAATTGAAATAGCTATTTCTGGTGGTTTCCACCAATTTCGGCCCCCAAAACTTGAATTAGGTACGCTCCTTTTTTTTTTTTTCTTTCAAATTATCCTTGATCATTGGTAGTGGCATTTAATCGTCTTGATCCACGTGTTGACACTTTTTCTAGTGTTATTATACAAATTGATGGTGATTTTAGGCGATTTCGCAGGTTTTGACTCATAAAAAATCAATTTTGGGAGCTGAACATCTGGTACAATCTCAATTCTCCACTCCTTGGTCAAAATTGACTTCATATTCGGTGTTCTCGTCCCCAAAAACATGGAAAACGATACCTCAAAAGCTGATTTTACTAACATGTTACTAAAATACAAAAAGTACCTATTTTTACACACATTTTCACTCATAACACTCCTGGGTATATTCCGATCGGGCTGAAAAGTTTCGGGACACAACTAGGGCCCAAATGGAGCATGTGTGCGAAAGAACGACTTTTTTAGACCGAAAATGAAGCTGGTACACGTGATACGGCGGACGGCGGACGGACATTGCATTTTGGTTTATTATTCCGTGAATAATACACCTTTGTATTCGCTCAGCAAAAAATTTTTATAACACCCCCTCAAACTTTTTTCTTTTCCGTTTCAAGGTGCGTAGATTCCAAAAATGCAATGTCCGTCCGCCGTACGCCGTCCGCCGTATCACGTGTACAGGCTTCATTTTAGATCTATAAAAGTCGTTCTTTCGCACACATGCTCCATTTGGGCCCTAGTTGTGTCCCGAAACTTTTCAGCCCGATCGGAATATACCCAGGGGTGTTATGAGTGAAAATGTGTGTAAAAATAGGTACTTTTTGCGTTTTAGCAACATGTTAGTAAAATGAGCTTTTGAGGTATCGTTTTCCATGTTTTTGGGGACGAGAATACCGAATATGAAGTCGATTTTGACCAAAGACGCGGAAATTGAGGTTTTACCATTGGTTCAGCTCCCAAAATTGTTTTTTTTTAGTCAAAAACCTGGAAAACTGTCTGAAATCACCATCAATGTGTGAATGTGTATACTAACATTAGAAAATGTGTAAACAGCTGAATCAAGACCATTAAATCGCACTACCAATGATCAAAGATGATCTGGGGGGAAAAAAGTGTACCTATTTCATGTTTTGGGGGCCAAAATTGGTGGAAATCATCAGGAGTAGCTAATTCAATCATTCCACATGAAAGAAACAATAAATTTAACTGCCAACAAGAATCTCTAGAACTCCAATAGAATAATAAACCCATGTGACAAGGACTTTGCAGCGTTTTTTGAATCTAGGCACCTTGAAACGGAAAAGAAAAAATTTTGAGGGGGTGTTGTATAAATTTTTTGCTGACCGAATACATAGGTGTATTATTCACAGAATAATAAACCAAAACGCTGCAAAGTCCTTGTCACATTGGTTTATTATTCTATTGGACATACCTACAGAAATGTTGGCTGTTCATTTATTGTTTCTTTCATGCGTAATTTTCGAAATAGCTATTTCTGATGGTTCCCATTAATTTTGGCCCCTAAAACACAAATTAGGTACGCTCCTTTTTTTTCTGTTTTTTAACTATCTTTGATCATTGGTACTGTCATTTAATCGCCTTGATCCACGTGTTGACACTTTTTCCATTGTTATTATACAAACTGATGGTGATTTCACACGATTTCCCAGGTTTTTCACTCATAAAAAATCAATTTTGGGAGCTGAACATTTGGTAGAACTCAATTTTCCACTCTTCGGTCAAAATCGACTTCCCGTCCCCAAAAACATGGAAAACGATATCTCAGAAGCTCATGTTACCAACATGTTGCTAAAACGCAAAAAGTACCTATTTTTACACATATTTTCACTCATAACACCCCTGGATATATTCCGATTGGGCTGAAAAGTTTCGGGACACAACTAGGGCCCAAATGGAGCATGTGTGCGAAAGAACGACTTTTTTAGACCGAAAATGAAGCCTGTACACGTGATATGGCGGACAGCGTACGGCGGACGGGCATTGCATTTCTGGAATCTACGCACCTTGAAACGGAAAAGAAAAAAGTTTGAGGGGGTGTTATAAAAATTTTTTGCTGAGCGAATACATAGGTGTATTATTCACAGAATAATAAACCAATAGCTATTCCAATTACTGCACATGAAAGAAAAAATAGAGAGTTGTCGCAACCATTTTCCGAAAAACACAACTCTAAAACGTAACTCAGTTCTAGGGTGACAAATTCGGATGCTAACTATCTAACGTACGTTCCATGAGAAAGTTACGTGTCTACGTAACTCCGAACATATTTGAAGTGACGTTAACGTAATAATTTGTCAATGATATATAATTTGTCTGTCAAGTTAACCTCTTTATTCTCAAACTAGCTCGTAACATAATTATTCAGTAATAGTTTCTATGAGTTTTGAACAATTTCTAGAAGAACAATTGTGCCCTTTTACTGTAAAACCGTACTCACGGCACCGTGTGACCTTGGGTCCTTCGTATATTTTTATATACCCGAAAAATACTTGCTAATTTATAAGGCACTCACTTACCGTGCTCATGGCTTTCGGATGGCAATGCTCAAGATGAATAGGTACACGAACCACATGAAGTTCAAGCTTCCAAATATACCTAAAGAGAACCCAAAATAAAGACAACGCAAACGGCGGAAAACCTTCTCGAGGCCGGCTCCTCCTGTCTTTCTATAAAATTCGGATGCGATAGCGTAGCCATGGAGATCGAATTTGGTTATCCGCGAAGAAGTTTACTTATCGAGTTACATAGTACGTAGCTTTGAGATCGCGACACGCATCTTTCCAACAGTTACGTGGTGCTGGGCAACGCAAGTCTTGAAAACGCCAAAACTTACGTCTCAAACGTAGCATTTGCGTTTACGTTCTCTCTCCCGATCGTCAATTTTTGGTTGCGACAACTCTCTATTAACTGAACAGCCAACATTTTTGTATATGTCCAATAGAATAATAAACCCATGTGACAAGGACTTTGCAGCGTTTTATTCTGTGAATAATACACCTATCTATTCGCCCAGCAAACAAAATTTATAACACCCCCTCAAATTTTTTTTTATGTTTCAAGGTTTGTAGATTCCAAAAATGCATGTCCGTCCGCCAAATGCCTTCCGCCGTATCACCCATATCTACTTTATTTACGGTCTAAAAAATTCGTTCTTTCGCTCACAGACTCCATTTGGGCCCTAGTTGTGTCCCAAAACTTCGCAGCCTGATCGGGATACACCCAGGGGTGTTACGAGTGAAAAACAATACCTCAAAAGCTCGTGTTCCGAACATGTTACTAAAACACAAGAAGTACCTATTTTTATGCCCATTTTCACTCATAACACCCCTGGGTACATTCCGATCGGGCTGCAGAGTTTCGGGACACAACTAGGGCCCAAATGGAGCATGTGTGCGAAAGAAAGACTTTTTAAGACCGAAAATGAAGCCTGTACACGTGATACGGCGGACGGACATTGCATTTTGGTTTATTATTCTGTGAATAATATACCTATGTATTCGCTCAGCAAAAAAATTTTATAACACCCCCTCAAACTTTTTTCTTTTTCGTTTCAAGGTGCATAGATTCCAAAAATGCAATGTCCGTCTGCCGTACGCCGTATCACGTGTACCGGCTTCATTTTTGGTCTAAAAAAGTTGTTCTTTCGCACACATGCTTCATTTGGGCCCTAGTTGTGTCCCGAAACTTTGCAGCCCGATCGGAATATACCCAGGGGTGTTATGAGTGAAAATTTGTGTAAAAATAGGTGCTTTCTGCGTTTTAGCAACATGTTGGTAACATGAGCTTCTGAGATATCGTTTTCCATATTTTTGGGGACGAGAAGAGCGAATGTGAAGTCCATTTTGACCAAAGAGTGGAAAATTGAGTTCTACCAAATGTTCAGCTCCCAAAATTGATTTTTTATGAGGCAAAAACCTGGAAAATCGTCTGAAATCACCATCAATTTGTATAATAACACTGGAACAAGTGTCGACTCGTGGATCAAGACGATTAAATGGCACTACCAATGATCAAAGAGAGTTTTTAAAAAAAATTAAAAGGAGAGTACCTACCTAATTTGTGTTTTGGGGCCAAAATTGGTGGAAACCATCAGAAATAGCTATTTCAATTATTCCACATGAAAGAAACAATAAATGAACAGCCAACATTTCTGTAGAATCCAACATTTCTGTCCAATAGAATAATGAACCCATGTGACAAGGACTTTGCAGCGTTTTAGAATCTACGCACCTTGAAACGTAAAAGAAAAAATTTTGAGGGGGTGATATTCAAATTTTTTGCTGAGCGATTACAGAGGTGTATTATTCACAGAATAATAAACCAAATGGGTGTAAAAATGAGGTTTTTTGGTGTTTTAGTAACATGAGCTTGTGAGGTATCGTTTTCCGTGTTTCTTAGGACGAGGAGACCGAGAGTGAAGTCGATTTTGACCAAATAGTGGAAAATCAAGGTGCTAAAAGTTTCAGCTTCAAATTTACGTTAAATTTTGTTCTACTAAAATCATTGTTCTTCCGCACACGGTTTGGGTCCCCATTTGGGAACACGCTTGGTTCTAGTTGTGCTCCGAAGCTCGGCAGCCCGATCGTAATACACCCAGGAATGTTATTGGTGGGGGGGGGGGGGGGGGGATAAAAATAGAGGTTTTCGAGGATTTTTTTGAGGTTTTGGTGAACATGAGCTTTTGTGAGGTGTGTCGTTTTCTAAATTTTGTTTTTTAGGGGCCGAAGAAGGCCGAATGTGAAGTTGCGTTGACCAATGAGTGAAGAATTAAGGTTGAAACAAAGTTTCTGCTCCAAAATTTTCTAAGACTCAAAAACCTGTTTAATAACACTAGAAGTAGTACTAACAGGTGAATCAAAACCATTAAATGGTACTATCAATGATCAAAGATAATTTGTACAAAAAACGCTGCAAAGCCCTTGTCACATGGGTTTATTATTCTATTGGACATACCTGCAGAAACGTTGGCTGTTTATTTATGGTTTCTTTCATATAAAATAATTGAAATAGCTATTTCTGGTGGTTTCCACCAATTTTGGCCCCCAAAACACGAATTATGTGCTCCTTTTATCTTTTTTCTTTTTTTTTTCAAATTATCTTTGATCATTGATAGTGCAATTTGTTCGTCTTGATCCACCTGTTGATACTTTTTCTAGTGTTACTCTACAAATTGATGGTGATTTCAGATGGTTTCCCAGGTTTTTGACTCATAAAAAATCAATTTCGGGAGCTGAACCTTCGTTACAACCTCAATTTTCCACTCTTTGGTCAAAATCGACTTCATATTCGGTCTTCTCGTCCCCAAAAATATGAAAAACGATACCTCAAAAGCTCATTTTACTAACATGTTACTAAAACACAAAAAGTACCTATTTTTATACACATTTTCACTCATAACACCCCTGGGTATATTCCGATCGGGCTGCAAAGTTTCGGGACACAACTAGGGCCCAAATGGAGCATGTGTGCGAAAGGACGAATTTTTTAGACCGAAAATGAAGCCTGTACACGTGAACGGCGGATGGCGTACAGAGGACGGCGTACGGACATTGCATTTTTAGAATCTACGCACCTTGAAACGGAAAAGAAAAATTTTTGAGGGGGGTGTTATAAAAATTTTTTGCTCAGCGAATACATAGGTGTATTATTCATAGAATAATAAACCAAAAGGAATAGAATAATAAACCCATGTGACAAGGACTTTGCAGCGTTTTGTTCTCTGACGTCAGGTACAAGAGAACTGCATTGACCTGGTCGGACGAATCGCCGATCGCGGTCCCGAATACGTCTCTGCCAGGGAATGGATGCGAATTTGTTTCGAGCTCTTGGAACTGTTGAAAGCCCATAAGAAAGCCATCAGACGAGCCACTGTCAACACTTTTGGATACATCGCTAAAGCCATCGGGTGAGTTACTACCATGTTCTTTCCAACGCCTCGTTACTTTTTGGGTGAACGACGAATGAGACAGTGACTTTAGTTCTCGCAGTCTTGATGTTATACACAAAAGTAGAGGAACAGCTATACGTCACAACATTTTTCCAATGTGCTTGCTTGATGGGGTCTAGTCTCACATAAATATCAGTGTGATATGTTTGTCGAGCATCAAGGCTTTTCCCATCTTGAGTTTCCTGCAGCTTCTGTGAGGTAAAACCAAAATGAAAAACTGAGAGATGCTTTCATTTAGTTTCTGTATGATCTATGGGTGGGCTAGAGCATGTTAGCTGTCCGGCACAGAATCACAGAATCTCATAAAATTGGTATGCACCTAAGCATTGAGTACCTAGGTACCTGTTCTTAAATTCTTTGGAGCGAATTTTCAAAGACAATGAAGCTATTGCATGGGTTTAAAATTTTCAGATGAATTTTTTTAAGTAGGCAAATCCGTTTCTGAGAATCCTGAGTTTATCCCTAGATCAGTTTTAACAAAACTGATATGTTGCATTATATATGTACTTATATAAACCTGGTTGCCCAGCGAAGGTGTCACCCCCTTCATTTCCCTCTACAGTCCATAAATATAGAAAAAAAACCGAACCAACGCCAGTTTTCATAATTTTGGTTTATTATAATTTTCAGTAATGAACCTTTGGAATCGAGCATGAAAATTTTCTCCCCCCCCCCCCCCCCCCCCGCCTCTAAATTTGATGGTTTCTGTTTCAAGATACGTAGAATCCGAAAATGCAATTTAAAAAAAATCTGTCTGTCCACCATACTTCGTACCTACCATGAACCAAAATTAATGAAATGTGGTTTTTAGGCTCTTAAAGGGTGAAAAATAGGGTTTGAAATTTTCAGAACGCCGTAGCTCGAAAACTTTAAATAGAAGGGTATGGCTGTATTGGCTGTGTGCACAAGCAGGCGGAGGGAAGCCTTGGAGGTGAAGGTTCTAAATGCTGCCACAACCCCCAACATTAGAAAAGGCAAAACTGTGGCAACCTTCTAGGACATTTGGGGTGACCTTTCTCTTAGTTTGATTTTGAGGACGTGTTTTTAAATTCATTTATAAATTTGTGGTTCCATCGATCCATCCATCCATTGTGGTTCCTTACTTGTGATGCGCTAGCTCTGTAAATGGATTTGAGTTGAACTACTCGGCAATTTCAGCTGATAGAGTCATTTCTAGCAGAAACTCAGAAATTCAAGTTTCACACTCGGTTTCTGTCTGTACTTCCCGATGTAAGCACCTCATTATGTGGTTGATGCTTGGTAATTTCCATTGTTGAACAGAATTTAGCCAAAAAAAGGTAATTTGTTATCCATAAAATTGTCCATTCCCCACCCCCCCCCCCCCCCACCCCCAACTATGTCACTGCGTTGTTAGGTAATTCAGCCATATGCTCTCTTGCGGCCCAATATAAACCGGGTTGGCGATGCCACCCCGTTACTTGTAGCTAGTCATTGGAGAACAGTATGAAGTTGGTGTTGTAAAGAGAAAAAAAATCGTAATCCATAGATCCGCCGATGGATCCATACAATACGCTTACAAGTAATTATTAATCTGTTATCTGAACTTTCGTTTCAGACCCCATGATGTGTTGGCCACTCTTCTCAACAACTTGAAGGTACAAGAGCGTCAAAACCGCGTGTGTACGACTGTAGCTATCGCCATTGTTGCCGAAACCTGCTCTCCCTTCACCGTTCTGCCCGCCCTCATGAACGAGTATAGAGTCCCAGAACTGAACGTTCAAAACGGCGTTCTCAAGTCACTCTCCTTCCTGTTTGAGTACATCGGCGAAATGGGAAAAGATTACATTTACGCTGTGACTCCGCTTCTTGAAGATGCCCTTATGGACAGGTTTGTACTAATAGAATTGATATTTTTCTGCTGATAATGTATGAGTACTATGAGAATAAGCCAAACGGACCCCTCAACCCCAGTGTAGAACTTCTTGGGTTTTGATTAAATTTGTATGGTTCCTTCCTCCTCACTTTTGAGTAATATTACCTAATGAAAATGAAAACAAGTATGCAGTTTACGTAACGAGGTAGAAGTCAGTGGGAGTTTTCAACTCCCATCAATTTTTCATTCAAGGTTTACGGTAAAATTTCCCTGCACATTCCGTCAAAAATAATGCATTTAAAATTTACAAAGTTTCAAGTTTAATTAGAAAATAACAACATTACCACATTGCCACCAAGTAACTGCCACTTCTGAAATGTAAAATTCTTTCGAACAATACTATTATTTGTCATTCTTTTTGCAGTTTCAAGCTTTTTTTCCCTATGGAAAGTACAACAAAATACCTATTACAAAATTCATTTTTTGAGGCCCGACTTCAGATTCCTTTTCCTGTGACATAAAAGTGGCGATTGGTCGCGTTTGGAAAGTTTGAAGATTCTGGGATGAATTGGAGCCGAAAATAAATTCCAGTCATGCTGCATGGCTTAATTAAGCTAATGTTTAAAGAAGTAGTAAGGTAAATTGAGAATTTAATGATTTAATAAGTTTGTCAGAGCACTTATTACTGCCTGACTGGGCACTTGTTGAGACCAGAATGGCACATCATGCGCAAAACGGATTTTGGATGGGTTTTCGGTTCACAGGGAGCATATCTGAAATTGTAGAACGAGCTACATTTTTCTTGAAATCCGCTAAAAGGATCAATCATGCACGAGGTAATGAAAATCACGGCCTTGGTGAGCGGAGGCTTACGATTCGCTAATCCGCGTTGGGACGGGCGATATATTATTTCGTTTTGTTTGCGCCAGATCTAACGTATCGTTTGTGCTACCCATATTGGGATGGTTGTTTTATTTGCGCCAAAACCAGTTTCAGAGGAAGTGACGGACCCATGTGAATTAACGGCTAATGCCGTTGTCAAAAAGTCCAAGAATCCTAGATATGTAATAAACAAATTATAGAGTCAACAAGTCCAGGAACTCTTCTTGCGTATTTCTTTGAATACCTAGCTTCAACCAGTATAAGACCTACAAGTACCTTCCCAGCCAGATATTCTAAGACAAGTGACACCTCATTTTAAAGGTTTTTGTACGCTGAACACGATGGTGAAATCAGAATTGCGATATCTCATTCCTTTCTCAAACTGGAGCACTTTGAAGATGAAGGAACGTGGTTATTCACCATCGTGTTCAGCGTTGGAAAATCTACAAACCGAGGTGTTACTCGGCAAAAAATGGAACAAAAAATTTGTTACGTATCCAACACCTACTCTTCTGGTATTCAAAACATTATTTTTTATTTCCCCCTCCTCCCCCTTCCACCCCAAATTTTACTTTGCATAAAACTACTCCTGTTTTAATTTTGTATGGTATCAAGTTGGGAAAACATTGGCCTATACTTGAATACCTATAATTACCCAATAAGTTTAAGATTGCCCATATTTGAATGGGATATCCCAAACATCACATTTTACATAAAATCAGTTATTTATTCGAAAATTCGCTCTTATAGCCATGCTGCATGACTCTGGTTTTTTCCCCTTTATTTACGGCGCTTGTCACAGTTTCTTTGGTGTAAACGAATGTTGAGGTTAATCCGATTGGTGCAAAGGTAGGGGAGCCTTGGTGAGAAGTGGAAACTAAGGCTGGTGATCCCTACTTTTGCTAGCCAATAAGTGAATATTACGGTAAATTCCGACAACTGATGTTGACACATCAAGCCTCAAATGTTGGCGAAAACTAGTTCTAGCCAGCAGTATTCTTCGATGTTTCGACATGATTTCGGACCATTGAATCTATTCATTCAGTCTTGGAGTCTCAAGGTGATGGTCACGGGAGGTACTGGGTCTGTGTCACGAATCAGATGCAAAACTTGGGGATTCTCTCGGGAGTTCCGATACTCATATATGTTTATTTACTGTGCGTGTTATTGAGTTCATCATCAATTTCCTCAAGTGTAATTAAAATGTGATTTCTGCCTTCAGGGATCTGGTTCATAGACAGACTGCTTGTGCCGCCATCAAGCACATGGCCCTTGGTGTTTATGGGTTTGGTTGTGAAGACGCTCTCGTCCACCTTCTGAACCATGTGTGGCCAAACATCTTCGAGACCTCCCCTCATCTCGTGCAAGCCTTCATGGATGCCGTTGAAGGCCTCAGGGTCGCATTGGGCCCCATCAAAGTTCTCCAGTATGCCCTGCAGGTGAGTTGATTTTGCAGTTGGGATGCTGAAATTTAGAGGGTATATTGATAGTGAGTTGTTCCCCAGACCTCTTTAAATGTCATCAAAATAAGACTGTTGTTTGACTGAGCATACGCAAGCTTGAAATCCTTGCAACACGCATAACTTCGGTTCTGGTCAACCAGCTACAAGAATATTGGGTTGGTAGCAATATTAGGATATTCACATTTAGGCAGTATCTTGAGATATTCAAGTCAAACCGTTTTTAAACCAATGTAACTCGGAGCCTGCCAGTCTAATAAAATGGTCATGTCTTCTGTGCCAGAATACTAACACTGTGTCTTCGGCATAACCAAAAACGTAACCATTAATGTTTATTTTCATGAGGCATGATGATTCATGAGGATAATAGTGGTTCTGTTTGAGTAAAACTACTTGTTGATTACCAACAAAGTAAAAGTATTATCACGGCTTGGTCATTTTTGACCATCGGCTTTTCTAATTAGATAGAAGCATTAGATAGTAATGTAGTTTTGAGGGGGGGGGGGGGTACTAGGCTAAGTAATGCAACCATAATAATGACAACTTTATGGCTGAAAGCACTCATACATATGGCAGAGTAGGGCAGTCATAATAAAACAATAAATAAATGTACCTATACCTACTTCAAATGGAAATAATCATCAACGCTGTCAAGTTCGTGGTTAACAAGAAAAGTTTTTAAATTTCGTCTTACAACACTGATGAATATGTCGAGTGCACCAGTCGACTTCTGGAAATGGAGGATCCAGTGTTTGAATATAGTTATGGAGTTATACTCAGAACTTTGATATGGCTATAGGTATAGGGGTGGAATTGGCAAGAGTCCTTCTCTTTTGGAGCCCACGGCATGAAGCACGATGAGAAATACCCAGAGTTGTGCACTCGGGAAAATATATTCAGTGTATGTTTTCCAACACCTGCCTCGTGGTGCCACCATTTTCCTTACAGTCAGTTTCAAAGGCACACGCATCCTTCCATCTGTGCCCCCCCACCCTACTCTAATTTTGATGTCAGGAACCCAGCATGCGTGATTCCTGATGATTCCAACAAAATCGGTTGAATAGAACCGGAGAGTCAAGCTGTACTGTAGTACAAGTTTTCTGTTGTTCACACAGATGCTTATGTTCCTATCATACTGAAATTATGTTTCCATCAGGGTCCCAATTTCCCATGAAAATGTTAGCTAAATTGGTGTTTGAATACAATCGAAGTTGCGGAAGTATCAGGAATTTCATTCCAAAATTTTGATTTCGGGGAACATGCGTGTTTCCGACTCTTGCGTGAATACAAAGCTTCCTTCTGCTGTTGTATGGAAGAAAGAAAAAAAAACCAAACTCACGGTGCTGGACCATGTATTTATGTGATTCGGCAGAATTACAATTTTTCTAATACAAATTTTCTTGTTTGCTTAAGGGTTTGTTCCACCCAGCACGCAAAGTGCGAGACGTGTACTGGAAAATCTACAACTCCCTGTACATCGGCGGTCAGGACACTCTCGTCGCCGGTTACCCGAGGATCCATAACGACCCCAAAAATCAATATTTGCGCTACGAGCTCGACTACCTTCTCTAATCCCTCTTTGACTTGACATCATTTAATTGTGTAAATCTTGGTATTATAATTTCGAAAGAATATTAGGAGGCTTTCCATGGTTCTGTACAAATGTTTTATTTTACCTATTTTATCCGTTATTTATTTGTAACACAACACAGCTATTTAGATTGAATAGATTTTTCTTTGTTTCCAATTTTTTCCCCTAGTAAGCTGTTTTGGTCTGTGTAATATACGCTTAGACTTGAGTTCTGATTTGTGGCTTTATTGCAGTACTTTGAATTGTATATTTCATTTCTGAATAAATTATCGCATATGTGCAAACAATTTTTGATTTGTCCTTAAAGCAAAGGTTTTGGTTTTGATGAAAAAAAGCATCAGCGTGGTGCCAGAATTTAACAAAGGAAAATGAAAATCTAGATGTTATGTAGGACATAATTATGACGAGATATTATGTTGTTAGTTCGCCGTGCTCGCATTCACTTCATCACAGTTCATCTTCGTCTATTTGCTCGAGTTTTTGAAGCCTCGTGATCTTGTTGTTTTTGGCTGTTTCCCGGACTCCGATCCCATTGCCTGCAGTGTCCCAGTGTGCTGTGTGTGTGTGTGTGTGTGTGTGTGTGTCGCATAATTAATTTTGCTGTGTTCTGTGGTGAGAGACCCACGTTTCTCGTTCCCCGACGATTGCCACCTTATCTCTCGTGCAAGTGTCTCGACGTGTTCTCGGAGCCCCCACCACAACACAGGCTCCCCACGGCTCTCCCACATCACTGTTTACCCGCGGATTTCTTCGCTGTTAAGTATACCTGCCACTCAGTAGCTAACAGGCATGAATTGTGTTGAGTTTTGGAAGCCCTTGCAGTCCGACGGTGCACTAAGCTGTTCGATACGCAACGGAAGTCAGCATTATCAGAAGCGGCTGAATGTATGAGAGGAATTTTAGGAGGCTCACACCTTCAAACAAGCCATCTTGGAAATGCCCTGCTTGTCTATTTAATGACTCCCCTAGTGGCTCATTGGACGAAACCAATAAAAACACCACTAGCCTCGAATTGAAAACTGCTCGAACAATTTTCAAAAACGAAATTAAAGAGCAGGCTTCGTCGAATATGGAAGAATTGAAGGGTCTAATTATGGGCCTGACCACGAAGGTCGAAGCTTGCGTTGCTGGCAGTCCCTTTCCAGTAGGGTCGATCATATTCAGGCTGACATGGATGCTAGGAGTAAAAGGCTGTGGGCGAGCGTTTCGATGTCATTGAGGCCGGGTTTGGCCGTGGCTGGTGCGGTAACCTCTCACAATATGGAGGAGACTATCGGAGAGGTGGAGTATAGACGCAGACGGGCAGGAAGTATAAGGATTACCTTGGTTGGAGTGACTTGGACTGAGGGAGCGAGAGACGTACACCACTAACTAGGTAGGGGAGTTAAGGTGTGCTAAAACAACAGGAGAAATATCTGGGTATGTCCGCTAAGATATAAGACCTAATGAGGTCAACCCCTTTGGTATGGGACCTAATGAGTAACAAAAGTATATGACACCTCCTCCCTGAGAAAAAGAAAATTTTCGACTCCACTGGATACAACAGTACAGCAGGCAGGCCTCCAACACTGGTAACGAGAAACAACAGATTAAGTCACAAGAAGAAAATGAGGAAGATTATATCATTTTCATGTTTACAACTCAACATTATACCACATGAGAACATTTTTGTTTCCATGTTAACACTGATAGGATGACACTATTTTATAATACATTAACATCGTTTAACGCTTCAACATTTTACTGTACTTTATTACCGTTCAGCATAACATTTCATTTATTTATCATCAAATTCTTTTATCATCATTTTCATTTCATTTATCACCACTATAGTATCATTTATCTTTCTGACTTCATGTTTCGTAACATTTATCGTCATCGATTATCATTTGTCATAAATTTAATAACAATTTAATCTAGCACGCGCCTTCGGTGTTTAATAATAATAAATAATAATAATAATAACACCGGATAATAATAATAATGTGGCCATAGTTGCTGGGCTTTAATCGTAGGGCTTAAAATATCATAGCTGGGCTTTATAAAAGATCGTAGCTTTATAAATAGATCATAGCTTTACTAATATCATAGCTGGGCTTAAAATATCATAGCTTTACCAACATCATAGCTGGGCTTCATAAGAAAATCCTTTGACACACAATAAGTATAACAATAAGTTGGTAATAAGAAACTAGATATAACAACAAGAAACTATATTAATATAACAATAAGAAACTAGATATAAGGAGACAATAAATTATTGAAAAGTACACACACAAAAAAATTGTCAATAATTGTTTGGAAAAATTAACCTTCGAGCAGTTGGAATAATTGCTGATACTGTTTCCAAGGGTTTGTGGTGCTTCCACCATTTGTTATTATTTATCAATTACAGAGTGTAGGTATTTGTTGTTGGACACAACAGGTGTTCAACTTGTTATAAAAAATAGACAGTTCTCAATTCTCTCACGTACCAAAAGTCTATCCTTTTATATTTAACTCTTCGACATTATACTTTAGTCTGAGGTACGCCCAAACTGGTGACCCCGACGTGATATAAGTACAAATCTACAATAGTAGGTAGGTACCATGGAACACGGCGGTGAAAGGCTAGGACCAAGTGGAGATCAAAGACCTGTTCCTGGCAGGGATGTTTTGAGGCAGACAAACTGTGCGACCTACCTTGGCGTCAAGCTGGACTCAAGGCTGTCGTGGAACGCCCAAGCCGATAGCAGCGCTGCCAGCGGAATGAAGTGGTTGGGTCTCCTCAAACGGCTGACAGGCACGAAGTGGGGAGCCTCGCAGGACGTGCTGGCTATGACCTATAAATCGTATGTCAGGCCCATAATGGAATATGGAAATGAGCTTCTAGTCACTGCATCCGAGTCCACAGTCCGAAAGATAGATGTTGCTCAGAACCATGCGCTCAGGGTTATTACCGGTGGAGCCATCTCGACCCCAATCCCAGCAATGGAGTTACAAACTGGGATAGAGCCGCAGCGGGCGAGGCGGGAGTCGGCTGCCTTAGCTTTTGGTGAGCGGCTGAAGAGAAATGATGTCGGGTTTTGGCGGTCTTACACTCCCGCTACTGGTCGGCTTGTCACCCAAATGACGTTCCTCTCTAAGGTTGGGTCCCTGCGGGATGAGTACGGCATTGCGGGTTTGCTCCACAACCCCGAGCTTTTCCCGACAGTTGGGGATCAAGTACCGCGCTGTACTGCCACATACTTCACAACGTTGACTACGCCTGTCTCAAAGCATACCACCCCTGCTGCCGAGCTGAAGGCCATTGCCTTGGAGACCATGCACACCCGCTTTCCTGAAAACGAATGGCTGCGGGTGTTTACTGACGGTTCAGCAGCTGGAGGAAGGGGGAATGGAGGCGCTGGAGTGTACTCGGCAATAAGATCAATTGCCGCACCAGTTGGTGCACTTGCCAGCAATTTTGATGGAGAGATTCGCGCCGTGGTCCTTGCTCTTGACATGCTTCTGTCGATGGAGTTTGCCCGTGCTGTCATCCTGTGTGACTCCCAGGCAGCCATAGTCAGCCTCTGCACCAATAGCCGGACAGACTCCCGGGATGTGTTGGAGGGAAGGATCTGGTGGAGCGGTTGCTGGCAACGGGAGCTACTGTGGCTATACAGTGGATCCCGTCTCACGTTGGAATCTGGGGAAATGAACGTGCAGATGCGCTAGCCAAGGAAGGCTCCCAGATGCCCATGCCAGATGCACCAGTCAGCTTTGTCGCAGCCAGATCTTTAATTAAATCCTGCATTAACGACAAAATTCGGCAGGGCCACGAGCGTTCGGCGGAGTGCAAGCAATGGGCTGCTCTCCTCAGTTCGACCGATCGTATTCCACCCGACCTCCCCCATCATGAATCGGTAGCAGCCTTCAGATCCATCACTGGCCATGACTACCTGAACTCTCACCTCCACAGACTTCGGATGAGGGATGACTCGTCCTGCTCTCTATGCAGCACATCCGAGCCCATGACTTCCACCCACCTTTTTGACTGTCCACAACTCGAGGACATACGACTTGCTTTTACTGCTGACGACACCAACTGGTCGAAAATTGCAAAATTATATTGGGCTGCCAGAAGTCAACTAATGGCTCAAGAGCCGTGACTGATCGGCGTAGGGTAAAAAAAAACAAACAAAAAAACCAAGGTCTGTAAAACTATTGATCCCGCCATTTTGGAGAGGCAACGTAGCTCTCTGGTTCGCTCAGGTTAAGGCGCAGTTCAGGAGGAACAATGTAACCAACGATGACGAAAAATTTGATTCAGTCGTAGGAGTTATTGATACAAGTATACTCACTCAAGTAAGTGATTTAGTCACCAATCCTCCAGTGCATAATAAATACGTAGCCCTTAAAAACCGACTCAATGAATGTTTCACCGATTCTGAGGATCGCAAGCTGCAAAAACTGCTGAAGGACATGGCACTCGGGGATAAGAAGCCCAGCCAGCTTCTCCGAGAGATGAAGGAACTCGCAAACCAATCAGTAAGTGAGGACTTGATGAAGACCCTCTGGTTACAAAACCTACCTTCAAACGTTCGAGCCATACTACCTATCAGTGAGTAAAGAATCAACACTCAATACACTAGTACCTCTGGCAGACAAAATAATGGAAGTAACTGAACCGAAAGTTGGTCAAATAAGCGCTGTAACTTCTGAGCGAAGACAAGAGGACAGTAGGTTTACGGAATTGGAAGCTAGAATTGAAGTTTTAACACAAAAGCTCGACACAGCTCTCAAACGCAATTCCCGTCAACCTTGTCGGTCGTCTTCAGGGAATCGTCAGCGACGACGTTCTCAGTCACGCGCCGAGAGGGAAAAGAAGGAATCAGGTACTTGGAAATGTAGGTACCATTTCAGGTACGGGAACAAAGCCTTCCGCTGTGAGTCCCCTTGTAGTTATAAGCAATAACAAGGGAGACAAACGGAAAACGAGCCAATCGCTAGGGGCGGCGAGCGATCCTGGACAACTTCAGTCACGCCGTTTGTTCATTAAAGATAAGCAAGATGCGTACACTTTTTTGATAGATACAGGTGCTGACGTGAGCGTAATCCCTCCTACCGCAGGTGAGATGAAGACACCATCCACTTACGAACTTTTTGCAGCCAACAGAAGTCGGATTCGAACGCATGGCGTTAAGAATGTTATCCATCGATTTGGGATTACGCCGTTCTTTCAAGTGGTAATTTATTGTTGCTGAAGTGTCAAGGCCTATCATCGGAGCCGATTTTTTGGATCATTTTGGATTGTGTGTAGACGTCAGGAACCATTGCCTACACGACCCGCTGACTTCACTCAAGACCAAAGGTAATATGATTAACGATAAAAGAGTACCTACTGTAACAACAATTGGTCAGGGACATGAACGAGTTTACAGTGCACTTTTGGAAGAGTTTAAAGACATAACAAAACCTAGTTTTGGAAAGTCAACACCTAAACACGCTCCATCACATCATCACATCACATCATCACAAAAGGCCCTCCAATAGCAGCAAAATTTCGTTGACTAGATCGTGCTAAGTACCAAAAATGGCGAGAAAGGAATTTGACAGTATGGTAGAACAGGGCATTTGTCGCCCTTCGAAGAGCCCATGGGCCAGTCAACTTCACATGGTCCCTAAAAAGACAGGAGACTGGCGTCCATGTGGAGATTACAGGGCTCTCAACAAAGTTACTCTTCCGGACAGGTACCCTTTACCTAATATACATGACATGGCGTATGACCTTCACGGCAAAACGATTTTCACAAAAATATATCTTCTCAAAGCATATCACCAAATTAGGATGGCTCCAGAAGATGTAGAGAAAACGCCAATAATAACTCCGTTCGGTCTTTTCGAGTTCCCACTGATGACATTTGGGTTGTGCAATGCTGCACAAACCTTCCAGCGTTTTGCCAACGAACTCATCAGAGGTTTGAGAAATACCAAAATTTATATTGATGACGCCTTGATTGCCAGCTCTTCGGTAGAGGAGCATTTAGTGGATCTGCGAGCTTTCTTCCAACGTTGTAGAGATTTGGACGTAGTGATCAACAGTGCTAAGTGTGAGTTTGGCAAATCAGAGGTAGAATTTCTTGGACACATGGTGAACTCCGAAGGAATAAAGCCTCTCCCGCAGAGAGTTGAAGGCATTCTGAAGTATGAACAGCCCAAGGATATCCAAAGCCTTAGGAGATTTTTTGGGATGTACTTACAATTTTTACCGACGTTTTGTACCACGAGCAGCAAAACACCTAGCAAATTTGAATGAATTTTTGAAAAGTCACCCTGGAAAAAGTAATGCTGCAATCATTTGGACCACAGAGGCGAGTTATTCGTTTGAAAACTGTAAAGATGCATTGGGCAAGGTAATACTCCTAGCACACCCACTGTCAACAGTCCTTGGTCCTTGACAGTTGATGCCTCAGATTTTGCAATTGGTGGTTCCGTTCAGCAGAAAATTGATGGAATGTGGCAACCCTTAGCATTTTATTGTAGGAAGTTGAGTGAAACTGAGCAAAGATACAGTGCCTATGATCGGGAGTTGTTAGCAGCATATGCCACGCTAAAACACTTCCGTTATCTTCTCGAAGGAAGAATATTCACGCTTTTCACCGAGCACAAGCCTTTGACATTTTCTTTCTGCCAGAAGTTGGATAAAACATCGCCAACACAAGCTAGATTCCTCGAATTTATTGGCCAGTTTACCACAGACATCCAACATGTTTCAGGGAAAGACAACGTGGTGGCAGATTTTTTGTCGAGGATTGAAAGTGTGGACGCTCTGGACTATGTCAAAATTGCACAGGAGCAGAAAGAAGAAGGACTCCCGAAAGCTGAAGAAGGGACAACGCTCTCCTGGAAGAAAGTTTGTGTACCAGGATCAGATACTGCCCTTTTTTGTGATGTCTCTACTGGATTTGTAAGACCTTTCATACCACCGGGTTTTCGTAAACAAGTTTTCAACAGCATCCACAATTTGGCACACCCAGGAATCAAAGCAAATTTGAAATTGTTGCGCCAACGGTTTGTGTGGCCAGGTATGGCCAAGGATAATGCTTGCTGGGTGAATGCTTGTGTGGGGTGCCAAAAAGGGAAGGTACAGAGACACATTCGAAGTCCGCTGGGAGAATATACGGTAGGTACCGAGAGAAAGGTTCGCGCATGTCCATATAGATTTGATAGGCCCATTGCCACCATCCCGAGGTTTCACATAAGCACTTACTTGTATAGACCGTTTCACTCGTTGGCCTGAGGTTATTCCTCTATCTGATAGCAAGGCAGAATCAGTTGCTGATGCCTTCTACTCACAATGGTGCAGTCGTTTTGGAATGCCCAAACAGATTGTGACAGACCACGGCAAACAGTTCGAGAGCACATTATTCAGAAATTTGACAGAGATCATGGGAACGCAGCACAATTTTTGTTCTCCGTACAACCCAAAAGCTAATGGTATTATTGAACGCTTTCATAGGCAGCTGAAAGGTGCTATCAAAGCTCATGCCACGGACAAATGGGTTGATATGCTCCCTACAGTCCTGTTAGGAATTCTGTCTGCTGTGAAGGAAGACATAGGATGCAGTTGTGCAGAATTGGTTTATGGGTCGAGTTTAGTCCTACCAAATGATTTTATTGAGCCTAACCAATCAACAGTGCCAACTCCAGAATTTGTAAGCAATCTAAAAAAGCCATGGATGATTTGTGAGCACAGCCAACTGCGTGGCATGCTAAAAATTCAGTTTTTATCCATCCCCAATTGGAGAAATGCAGCCATGTCTTTGTTAGAGAGGACATGATTCGAGGACCACTACAACCACCATATCGGGGACCATTCCAAGTTGTTGATCGAAAAGAAAAAACTTACACGAAAAATGAGGGCGGAGACGTCAGTATCAGTAGGTATTGATCGACTAAAACCTGCTTTTGTAGAAAATGAAGAGGTAATAGAACAGCAACCAGTGGCAATAGAAGTAACGAGGGTAGAAGACGCTGCAGGATCTGCAGAACCATTTCAACAGCAAGGACATGTATTACCCCAAACAGCAGTACAGCCATCACAATCGCGGGGTAGAACTGCAAGGCGAGAAATGCCTTGGAAAACCAGACCGAAAATCACTTCGCAAGGAAGAACGGATCGATTTCGGGACCCCACTTTTCATTTTTATTAGGGGAGGGGGGTAGTTGTGGTGCTTCCACCATTTGTTATTATTTATTAATTACTTGTTATTATTTATTAATTACAGAGTGTATTTGTTGTAGGACACAACAGGTGTTCAACTTGTTATAAAAAATAGACAGTTCTCAATTCTCTCACGTACCAAAAGTCTTATCCTTTTATATTTAACTCTTCGACATTATACTTTGGCCTGAGGTACGCCCAAAGGTTGTAGGAGAATCTGTTCGTATGAGGGTGGGTATGCTGTGGACAAGATCGCCCTCGGTTCAACCAACGGTTCATTTGCCGTGTTGACCTGAATGTTTGTTACGGGACTGCCGTTATTTGTTTTTCCAAAAAAACTTCTGATTTTCCATAATAAGACCGCTATAACAACGCACCCGATTGGCCAAGCTATTGTACCATATAAAAGATTACTGGATCTAGCTTGTACATGCCCTCTATACCTTATATCATCAGCATGTTTGGTTATTTCCTGCAGCTGGATGCTAGCAAGTTCCAGGTGAGTTGTTTGTAGTGAATTCAATTTAATCTGCGTGGGGACATGCCATTTTGAAATATTTGCTGCTCTAATTTGATCCAGTATACTCGTCGGTAACGAAATATTTAAGTCTGGGATAAATTCTAGGCTCAGTGAACTTTCTATTGTTCCTCTAGGGAGAAGAGTTGAAGTGGGAGCATGAGCTGTGCATTTTGCGCTTAGTCCTAGGGAGCCTACCCCTCTTAGTTGGACATCCATGGGGCTTTCCCCGATGCATTTTACAGTTATTGTAATGGGGTTGTGTATCACGTAAAGCCAACGATTCTCGGTTTGTAGTTGCTGCCATAACGGCTGCATCACGTTGACTATACGGACATCACAATCAAATGATAGTCTAAGATATCCCCGAATCAAAAATTAAAGACTCAGAAGGCTGCGAAGGAAGACCTTGCATCGGTTAAGGGTGGTCGTCCACTGGAAGCGTATTTACGCTGCGCGGCGCTGCACGCGACACAAGCGGCTAAGAGCGACAGGGGTCGACCACTGCAAGTGCCTTCACGCGTCGGGCTTCAGTTTGTTTTCAAGTGTATTCGATAAAAGTGGGGACTGTTTCTTTTGTAATCGTCATGGACCCAGAGGAATTTTATTTCCTTGAAAGCAGCAACCATTTGCGATGACGGATGTTGGATCAAAGAGCATGTTGGGTGGACCCGATCCTCTCAAAAAGGGAATCTTTCGGGGAGTTTCACCACCTTCCCTTCTTCATTCCCTTAACTTGAGGCTGACTCTAACAAATGTTTCGATTATTATCCGTTTTATTAGTGTTATGATCCATTTTCTGCCCAGATGGTAATTTTCACCTACTCAAAACGGGGCCTGCGCGTGAACTGACTCGAAATGACCAGGGATATGAGTGAAAAGGTAGGTAGTGTTCCGATGAACCGTCCGTTTGCGATTCCAATGTTTATTTACGTAGAATTCCTACCAAACCCGGTAGGAAAGTGATCCTGAAAACAATGGTATTGAACAAGCTACGAGCGGCAAATCCAACTTTTTTTGGATCTGCCGCTCGTAGCGCGTTGCCGCTCGTGTACACCCGTAGCCACCCGCTCGCCGCTCGAACACGCTTCCAGTGGACGATACCACATATAACTCAATGTAGTTGGATCTGTAGCGCGTGTCGCTCGTTGCCGCTTGTGTAGTGCAAAGCGCCCCGCCGCTCGAGTACGCTCCCAGTGGATGACCCCACTCAAGTGCATTCGAGAAAACTGGGGACTGTTCCTTTTTATTCGTCATGGACCCAGAGGAATTTTATTTCCTTGAAAGCTGCAACCATTTGCGAGCATCAAAGCGCATGTGGGCGGACCCGATCCAAAAGGGAATCTTTCGGGGAGTTTCACCACCTTCACCATTAACTTGAGGCTGACCCTAACAAATTTTTCTATTATTATCCGTTCTATTAGTGTTATGATCCATTTTCTTCCCAGAGGGTAATTTTCACTTACTCAAAACGGGGCCTGCGCATGAACTGACTCGAAATGACCAGGGATACGAGTGAAATGGTAGTTAGGCGTTACGAAGAACCGTCCGTTATTTACCTGTTCCATTCTTTATTGTTGCACTAAGGCTGCCTTAGGCGATTACATAGGTGTATTATTCACAGAGTAATAAACCAAAATGAACAGCCAAGATTTCTGAAGGTGTATCCAGTAGCATAATAAACCCATGTGACAAGGACTTGAAGAAGTCAATCAGAATTTATTAGCACAGACAGTAACCATTATTAGTTTTGTGATGCTAAGCCTCAGCTGTGGGAGGGGGGGGGGGGGGGCTTGCTTACACCCCTCGCCACTCCGCTTATTGCCAACCCCCACTTTCACGAGGTGGGGGTCGTTTCCCCCCACTACCAGAGCCGCCCCGGGGGTGGGGGGTCGTTTCCCCCCACTACCAGAGCCGCCCCCGGGGGTGGGAGCTGCCCTCAGACAGAGCGACAGAGCGTTCGAAGGTTTTGCTGCGACAACTACAATATGACTGCCATGGTAGAGGCATGCACCACCTAGCAGGAGCACTGGCTGTCGTCATACTGGCAGGCAAAGTAAGTCATATTTCCTCTACTAATCCCACGCCAAATATCACTCTTCCTTCGACGTATCAAAATAACCGTTTTTTCGCTCAAGTGTATAAATACCCATGTACAGGGTGTCCCAGTTCCTCCTGGGGAAACTCGGGGAATCGATTCTACTCTTCGTTTGGAACAAAAAATGCTCAGTAGAAATTTTTCGAAAGGTTCTTCGTTTTAAAGATATCCGACAATTTGTGTTTTTCCAGCTTATCAGTACCTTACCAAATAAAAACGCTAATAAATTCGAAAATACTGAGACTACAACAATTTAACGATCTTAAATTTCCTGCAAGACCTGTTTTCAATGGTCAGAGTTACTTAAAATGTTGGCCAGTATCAGTTGGAACATTTGAAAATTTCAAAATTTTACAATTGTGAAAAGGATTGTACGTTCTACTGAGGTTACAAAAAAATACCTAAACTTGCCAAAGTTCACAAAAACCTCTTCATCTAATAGGCTTTACATTGATATACTTGGATTCAAAAATAACGTTGTAGTAGAGTTAAAAAATAATAATTGAACGTTTGAAAATATGAGCAGAGGTGAATGGGGGGGGGGGGATTAATTAGGCCTCGTAAAATAAAACTAACGCTTCCTTGACTGGTTGGATAAAAATAATGCTGGAATATGAAGGGGACATATCGAAGTTCAAACAGCAACGAATGATTAGTTCCAACATTCAACGAGAATGGACAGGGAGGTGTCACTAGAACGTGATTTTGCTTGCACAAATATTTTTTAATAATAAATTAAGAACCTCGGATTTTAATGAATAAATTAATTATGAACATCTTATCAAACTGCAACAGAACGCTTCTCTTCCATCAGTTCAATTTAATGTGTCTCGTGGAAAGGTAGGAAGTTGCTATGGCGCTTTATTATTTCTTTAAAACGAAGAACTTTTCGAAAAATTTCTACTCAGCATTTTTTGTTCCAAATGAAGAGTAGAATCGATTCCCTGAGTTTCTCCAGAAGGAACTGGGACACCCTGTATATAAGTACCACTACGCGCTTCTATGGGGAACGCCTACGTTGTTAACACATTCTCTATATTTTCCTGCTACCACTCCTACCTACTCTCAAATCACATTCAGCCTTATTAGTCGATATTATTCAATTAGAACATCTCTGATTCTAATCTAAATTCTCTCATGCATTAGGCACTCTACGCCAATAGGTCGAACAGGATTATTACAAAGCGTCTAACCAAGATTTTACCAATCGAAAAAATAGAGAGAACTTGAACTTTTTTTAAATTAACAATCTGTACAAAAATTAGGGCAAAAGAGCTCTCTCTTCCGTATTGCACAGAAAAAAATAATAATTCATAAAAAATAAATCAACTTGTCAGGTACACAGAAAAAAATAGTAATAATAAAATTATTAAAAAAATAAATAGGTACATAAAAGAAAATTAACTTGGGTGTTTCCTCGTTTGTTTTGGATTCTAATCATATTTAAAAAAAAAGAAATTCTGTAACTTCTTTTATAAAACTGTTCACTGACATTCCTAAATCAAATAATTTGTAGTGCTTATTGTAAAATTTTATATACCTTGGATAATGAAAGATTTTTCGTAGAAGGTAGTGCGATATTTCGGAACTTCAAGAAGTATCGATGATGTTCGCGTATTACTACTGCGCTCATTGTCACGCCGAACCAGCAAATTAGTGAGATACGGAGGGCTCCCAAGTCTCAACAATTTGAACATTGTTAAGCCAGTAGATAGCTTTATCCGCTCCTCTATTTTAAGCCATTTGAGACGCCTATAATACGGAGTCACATGCTTCAGATTGAAAATATAACGTATTGCGGCATTCTGGGCTGTTTGTAGCATTGTTATTTTCTCCTTGTTTACGTCGCAGTACGCCGATTTGGCGTAATCGAATACTAGGGAAATTAGCGATTGGACCAGTTGAGCCTTTACATGCAGCGGATGACCCAATGTCATGCTTTTCAACTGACGGAGTCCTCCAAAAACTTTACCTGTCAATTTCGAAACCTGGGATTCCCAGCTCCAAAAAACGGTCTATATGAATCCCTAAGCTTTTGAATTCGTTTTTCAAAAGATATTATTTGTTCCCCCAATTTTATGTTTTGAAACTTATTTGTCATATCGTTCAAGTTAACCAAACGTTGCCTCGAACCGATGATCATAGCATTAAACTTTTTCGGGTTGGCACCTAATCCGTGAGAGGCAGCCACAATAAAATCCTCACTTACTCTCATTATCGTCTCATTCAAATTTACCATTGACGAAGATCACAATGAATCAATTCATCAGGTAGAGTACTTACTCAGATATAAGGAGACAATAACTGCAGAGAGAATTGAGCCTTGTGGTGTACCTTTCACTAATTCAAGCTGTTTGGACCTCGAACCGTCCATACCTTCCACACTTTGCTTCCGATGTGATAAAAAAGATGTAATCCATAAAATTACTTTCGTACTAAAACTGTAGTACCTACTCGAGCATCGCCAGAAATACATCGTGTTGAACATTGTCGTATACGCTCTGGTCATATCGATTTGAACTAAAATAGTACCTTTTCCGTCGTCCATATCATCTCATACACTACTTATCTCATACTACAGCATACCCTTTTCTGTATGCTGACTGCTTGTTGTTTATAATACCTTGATCTTCAATGTGCGTAACCAACAGCTCATAAATTACTTTGCCGAACGTTTTTCCAAGGGTACACAATTTATTAATTGCCCTGAAGTCCTTAAGCTGCTCAGGTTTATTTACTTTAGGGAGAGGCAACACTAGAGAATTTTTCCTTATGTCCGGATATGAGTACCTACTATTTCGCGATTGATTCATTGAAAATGTGGACGACAGGCATTATAATTTCTTTTAAATTCTTCACAACATCGATTGGTATATCATCGAGTCCAACACTCATGGAGGTAATAATACCATTCAGCGCTTTTTGTACATCAGTTATAGTTATGTTTCTAAATTTGAAAGATTCAAAATTCTTTCGCCGGGATTTGTAGCTGTGAATGATTGCATAACCATAAGCCGATGTTGGACATGTGAATCATAGACAACAAAAACAAATCAGAAGAAAAAGCATCTCGTGTCGAGATGACAAATTGAATTGAATCGAATCGATTGTGAAATGAACGATTTTGGAGTTGAAATCAGATTATGCCGGGAGCCCAAAGTAGGCGTGGAGTACAACATTTTTACTCGACTGAGCATGTGCGGATGGGCCACTTTTCTCCGCTGCCATGGCGACACCAGGTCCCAGGACCGGGAGCCTACCTACCAGTTTCAGGAGCCTAGGTTTTGATTGCAGGATATCGATTACTGTCGCTTTATTCTGATAACATGCTTGGTGTATGGAGCTAACATTACATTAAGGAACCACCATGGATGCTTTACTAGAATATTGAATATCCATAGCCAGAGAACTATGGCGTGTGGCTGTTGAACTTGTGAAAAATGCTATAGGTCGTGCACGAGAATATTGCCCTCCGACCCTTTACTCTATAGGAGGATGGGAGAAGCTGAGGGCTCGGCAGCCTGAGTGGGATGCAATGTTGGGACTTTTACTCTGTTATGTTGGCAGCCATGCTGCCATTCCAAGCCAGCTGATTCCGTTCCTGTATCGTGTTTTCCTCGTTTGCATCTTGCTTTTCGTTTCACCATCCTACCTATATCGTCGGATTAACCCTTCTTATTTTAACTGTGAGTATCATCACAATCCCCATCATCCTATTTTTGAACTGAGTATCATCACAATCCCCCCCACCCGTCAGTTTCCGTGTGTCGCCTACACAAATCTCGCAATGGAAGATCAACCTTCATCGTCAGCAAGAAACCGGAAACCTGCTATCGCAAGAGACAGGGCTCTAAGGAGTCAGGCACGAGAAATTGTGTACAATGTGTGCCAGTATTTTACGAGGAAGAAGAAAGAGGATGACGCGAAATACAACGTTCGCGATGTGACTAGTGCAGCGACGGGCGTCTCGGCGACAACAGTCGGCAACATTATGAAGGAAGCTGGAAATCAAACAACATCAGATCGGGCGAGACCTTTGTTTGTTACGCCAACCAAGTCCACACCGCACAAGAAGGTCATCGATGCTGATGAATTCACCGATGCTGCTGTACGAAACAAGATACCTGAATTCTACATTGTTTGGAAAGAGTGCCCTTCATTGAAAACACTGTGCGGAATTGGCGAGTGACGGAGTTCTCGAGTGTGGTAGAAGTTACCTTCGGAAACGACTGGTTAGTAGCGGTTTCAGGTGGAATAAATGTCAGTCCAGCCGAAAAAATTGAGGACGATTACCGTCAAAAAGATCACTTAGTCGAATCGGAGATCGATAGTTTCATCATTAATGTTGGGGGGGCTTCTGATACTGATAGCAGTTCCGATGAGGATTCGGATTTTTCTGATTAGAAGTTTTACGTACCACAGTTAAATTACGTAAGTACTAAATAAATGAATAATAATATGTACGTCTACTAAATAAATAAATAATGAAATAACATTATTTGTTTCCAATCTTTCCTTTTATACCTACCTACCTTCAAAAAATTTTCCTTATTTACCTCATTGTACCTTTTCAAAAAAGTACTCCTAATTTTCAAGAAAACGTTTCATAGAAAAATCCTATTACACACGAGTTTGTCTGTCAGCTCAAAGGAGTCACGCTCAAGGGTCCGATTTTACAAAACGTGTGAAGAGGCTGGCAGTGCTGGGTGCACGTAGGCTGTGCGATTGGTGTGGTGAAGGAATGGTACGGGTTGAAGGCTTCTCAAAAATGGTCTTGCAAATTGGCAACTAGAGTTGGAACGTCCGAAGCACGTGCTGGGTGGTCGAAAAAATCTAGCGGAAGGCGGATGGCTTCACCGTAGAGAATCGCTGCGGGTGACACTCCAAACTCTGGTATCAGGTATGATCGCAACCCAAGCAGAACTGCAGGCAAGGTTGGAACCCAGTCCTCAGACAGTTGGGCTTTCAGCGCTGATTTTAAGCTGCGATGCCACCGTTCAACAGCACCATTGGCACTGGGATGGTAGGCTGTTGTCAGTATATGATCAGCACCGAGCATTGATGTGAGGCTTCTGAAAAGTTGGCAGTCGAACTGCTTGCCTCTATCAGTGGTAATGTGGTGAGGAACCCCATACCGGGAGATCCATGTGGAGAGGAGGGCGGAAGCAACAGTTTCAGCCGTTATATCATTGAGTGGCGTTGCCTCTGGCCATCTGGAGAAACGGTCCACTATAGTCAGTAGATACCGTGCACCCTGAGAAATTGGCAGTGGCCCCACTATGTCCACGTTGATGTGTGCAAATCTGGTCTCTGCCGGTTGGTACGTACCAATTGCACTAGAAGTGTGGCGCCAGGTTTTTGCTCGTTGACACGGTATACAGGTTTTGGACCAGAGTGTGACATCCCTTGTGAGAGAAGGCCAGCAATAACGAGTCTGAACTAATTTGACAGAGGCAGAGATTCCAGGATGTGCTAATGAGTGAAGAGAGTCGAAGATTTTCCGGCGGAATTGTTCTGGGATGAATGGTCGCAGCGATCCTGTAGAAGTGTCGCAAGCTAGTACCAGGCCGTCATCAAGAGTCATGTCCTGAATTTTCAGTTTGGTGGTAGCTGAGTTTTTCAGGTGTTGGAGTTCACTGCATGAGGCCTGAGCCGCAGCAACGTCCTGCAGTAGGACAGACGCAGAGAGGTCAATGGCTGTAACACGCGAACAAGTATCGGCAGGAATGTTGGAGACGCCCGGAATGTGTCAAAGATCAGTTGTGAACTTTTTTTTTTTTTTTTAATAACGCTTTATTGAGAATATATATTACAAAAAATACTATTTTCAGTTCCTTGCTACTCCCCCCTTTAAGCTGTGCTTGTGCTGGGGGGAGGAGAGTCGCTAAGACCCGTACATTCGTCCATCAGCCATAATAAGTATATAACACACACAATTAACACATTGATACAATCAGGATTGCTGGAGAAGCTGTGAAATATTGTCTTTCTTCTATTTTAATCAAATGAAAAATAAAGGAGTAAAATACAGTTAAAAAAACGGAGTAAAGTAAAAATAAAGTACGTAGCTAAGTGGTCATGATGTGCTTCTTGAGTTTAGCCTTGAAAGATTGAAGAGTATTCAATCCCCTCAATTCCTCAGGAAGCCCATTGAATAGCAAGGGACCCCTGTAGTCGTAGCACCTCTGCCCAGTCGTGGTGAGTCGGAAAGGAAATCTGATAAGCTTCTGGGTGCTCGCTCTTGTAGCTGCTTTGCCAATAACAATTTCAAGGTTCCCCGCTAAAAGATCTCGATATGTCTTTACAATTGTGGCTCTCTCAATGAGCTGGTGAATGGTTGGCACGTTAAGCTCGGCGAAGATGCGAGCGGTGGGATGTCTGATCCTTCTGTGCAGCAGCACTTTAATCAGCCGTTTCTGTGCTGTAAATAACGTATCGGTGAGCTCCCCACTATAGCCTCCCCATCCTGTAATCCCGTACATCAAGATAGACTGCACCATGGCGCAATAAAAAGCCCGTTTCGCTTCAAAGGGGAGAGAGCTTCGGAGTTCCCGGCATATGTACAGCATTTTTCTCAGCTTTCCCACCACAATGTCCACGTGCAAGTTCCACCTCAGTCGCTGATCTATCCGCACACCTAGATAACTGGTAGTTTCAACCTGAGAGATGCCGGGGCAATCGCACACATCTGGATCTAAGCAGTTTGCATGGTGTCCCTTTATAATTCCCAGAGTTGGTGTGGTGTTGTTTGGAAGGGTAAATGCAATGTAATGGGTCTTGGCATGGTTCACTTTCATTCCCAAGTCTGTTAGGCATTTCCCAACTTCGCTCAAACACTTTTCTGCGTTTCCCTTCGCCGTAGGCCAGTCCTGGCCCGAAACTATCAACGACGTATCGTCAGCAAAAGATATGCTAACCCCTCCCGTTTCCTTTTGCAGTAACCGGTTTATGTAGAGAACGAAGTAGATCGGGCCCAAACACGTTCCTTGGGGAATTCCAAACAAGCAATCTCGTGGTGGGCTTATGGTTGAGCCTAGCTTCACAGACTGCTTCCGATTGGAGAGGTAGCTTACCGACCAATTGACGAATCCTTGAGAAATGCCGGTATCCTTAATGGCATCGAGGAGTTTACTGTGAGATATGGTATCGAATGCTTTCATCAGGTCCATGTAAATTCCAATGACTTTCTGTCCAGAGTCTAGGGCTTTAACTATTTCTTTTGTTTGAAGTCCAATAGCATCGTCAGCGCTCTTTCCCTTCCTGAACCCAAATTGACGGGCATTGAGGATACCATTGGTCTCCAGGTAATCAACAAGGTACTCTTTGGCTATCTTTTCAATTACTTTCCCCAGGACAGATAGCAGTGATATTGGGCGGTAGTTATTTGGATCAGAGGGGTCACCTTTTTTAAAGAACGGTATGAGCAAAGCATGCTTGTAAGCGTCTGGGAATGAGTTTTCCCTAAACGACAAGTTCACAATAAATGTGAGAGGGTCAAGTATGTAGCTCTTGTGCTTTTTCAAAAACATCGCGCTGAAGCCATCTCTACCAGGAGACGAACCCCCTCGGAAACTGTCCAAGATTTTTTCTACCTTCTCCCTGGAAACCTCGAGAAACTCCATCGTTTGCCACTGCTCGTGGGGTTTTTTGGGTTCATTGAAACATCCTGTAGATCTTGCAATATCTTCCCCTACCGTTGTAAAATGCTCGTTCAATGCATCAGCTACCCTCAGCGGATGCTCCTGGGCCTTCAAAACCACATCCTTCACCTTAATACTATGAACGCCTGCGCTCTCCTTGACCCTCCCAATCAACTGGTTAATTGCCTTCCATTTACTTCTAAGATTCGTGGCTTTCTCAAACTCGGTTTTGTAATGACCATTCTTCGCTGACGTGATAAGATGTGAAAGGAACTCTTTGTATTTTTCAAAATGTTGCTTAAGTCGTGAATTGAACGGTTCTCTGCGAAGACGCTGGCTGAGTTTATTTTTGACCCTGACAGAGGAAAGGATACCGCTGGTCATCCATGGTTTTATTTTTATATCTTTGTGCGAGACGCTCACTGTCTTTTTTGAACTGTTCAAATATTTGCAGAGAGTTTTTTCAAATTGATCGGCTGCGAAATGTACATCTTGCGCTTGATATACTTCTGTCCACTGTTCATCCTTCAGCATTCGCCCAAGCAAGGGGTAATCAATTATCTCCGCCTTACGATCCAAAGGTTGACACTTGTTGTGCTCTTTTAGGTTTAATTTCAAAACGGAACTGTAGTGATCTGTTATGCTAGTTTTCCAGATAGCTGTCTGTACCCAATGAAACTGCCCAATGAAATCTAGGTGACGGAGTTGCCGTGGCGAGGCCTTTTCTGGACGTTGGACAAATGCATATATGAGAGGTTTGTGGTCGGTATATATTGAGAACTGCCGACCCTCTAGCATGAAGCGAAAATACTTGACGCTGAGGTAAGCTGCCAGGAGTTCACGGTCGTATGTGCTGTAAACGCGTTGAGCTGGAGACATTTTTTTAGAGAAAAATCCAAGTGGCTCAAAGGTGTCACCACGGAGTTGTTCTAACAACACGCCCACGGCAAAATCGGATGCGTCCACCATCAATACCATTGGAAGATCACAAGGCGGGTGAGCAAGTAGTGTAGCGTTTGCTAACTCGAGTTTCAGCTGCTCAAAAATGTGTCTTGTGTCGTCAGTCCAATCAACTTTACGACGATCGCGTTTCTTGGGGCTCTGGCACATGTCAAATAGTGGTTGCTGCAGAACAGCAGCACGTGGCAATGAGCGCCGATAAAAATTAATCAAGCCTAGAAAGCGGCGTAAGTCTTCAACCGTGTCAGGAAGCGGGAAGGCTGTGATAGCATCAACACGTTCTGGTAATGGCTTGATACCATGGGGGTTGATGAGGAAACCAAGAAAGGAGATTTCCGCTACTCCAAAAATGAATTTGGCTATATTGATGCAAATGCCGTGGGCATTCAAACGATCAAATAAGAGGCGCAATTGGTTTTGGTGTTCCTCAGCTGATGACGATGCAACCAGGATGTCGTCAAGGTAAACGTAGATGAAGGGTAAATCTCGAAGTATGGCGTGTATGTATCGTTGGAATGATTGAGCGGCATTTTTTAACCCAAAGGGAAGGCGCAAAAATTCAAACAGGCCAAAAGGTGTTGCCACCGCCGTTTTCGGAATGTCTTCATCGGCTACCCTAATGTGGTGATAGGCTCTAACGAGGTCTATTTTGGAAAACATGGTTTTGTTTGCAAGTTGGGCGTTGAAATCCTGCAGGTGGGGAATCGGGTACTTATCAGGTACTGTTACCGCATTTAGGGACCTGTAATCTCCGCATGGCCTCCATGTCCCGTCTTTTTTACGGACCATGTGGAGGGGGCTGGACCATGCACTCTTTGAGGGTCGACAAATACCTAAGTCCATCATGTGTTGGAACTCCTGTGTAGCTTGGGCCAACTTGTCAGGAGGAAGTCGACGTGGTTTGGCTGAAACAGGGGGGCCTTTTGTCTCAATAACGTGGGAGAAGTCACAGCTTGGGTCGCAGAAAGTCGGATTTTCCTGGAGCAGGTTAGGAAAAGCGAGAAGAAGTTCGGCATATTCATGGGAAGGGTCGATGACGTGTACTGATGAATGGTCAGCAACTTCTGCTTCAGTAGCTGGTCTCCATAGTAGAGTAGTAGTGTCAATTAGGCGCTTATTTTTAATATCGATAAGTAGGCCAAATTCGCCTAAGAGATCAGCACCAATAATGGGGTACTTGACGTCTGCAATCGTGAAAGGCCATTTGATGTGACGGCGTAAGCCTAAGTCGAGGGTGTGAAGACGTTCACCAAATGTGGGGATTTGCGTTCCGTTTGCCGCGAATAGAGATCGTTTGGAAGGGTAATGGCGATCAGCTGGCGTCGGTGGGACGACGGAAATGTCTGCGCCTGAGTCAACGAGGTATTTGGTTTGGTTGAGGCGGTTAAACACGAAAAGGCGACTAGAGTGTTTAGGGCCCGCCCTCCCAGCTGTCGCATCCAAGGAGGGGGCCGTCAGTTTTCCGCCTGCGAGCTACCAGCACCTACTGGGGCCTTAAAGGCGCACGGCCGCAAGCATTTACGTGCATTGATACCATAACGCCTGTGGAATTTACAAATCGAGGGATCCCCAGCGTCTGGTCGAGGCGTAGCAGAACGGGCACGGTTTGACTGAGAACGCTGAAGCGACGCCATTGACGCACAGAGAGAAGCAATTTGCGCTTCCAACCGGGCAAGACGGTCAGTAGACGGTTCGTGAGCGCTCACAGCCTGGACAGCGTATTGGGTAGGGGATAACTCTATAATTTTATCTGCCATTATCGCCAAACTGTCAAGAGGGTCTGAGGACGAGGCTAGGATCGACCGAACGTTGATAGGTAAACGTTGCAAAAACATGGTTTTGAGGAAATCATCCTGTACCTGGGTACCCGCCAACGACCGCATCTCCCGGAGCAGCTGTGAGGGTTTCCGGTCACCAAGGTCGAGTTCTGTCATGAGTCTACTGACTTTACGACCTTCGGAAATCTCAAATTGGGTCTGCAACCTATTCATGAGATCTGTGTATGGTGAGGCAGTGAGCGGTTTCAGTAAGAAGTCTGAAATCATCTCCGCAACGTCGCTATCAAGGGAGGCGAGCACGTAATTGTATTTTGTTGTCTCCGACGTTACCGGAGAGTTGGCGAATTGAGCATTTACTTGCATTCGCCAAATTGTTACGTTACGGCGCCATAAGGGCGGAATCTTGATTGATACTCGTGCCACTTGTAACTCACCTTTGTCGTCCTTTGAGGTCTGCGGTGGGTCCTCGACGTCGTAGTCGTCAGACTGCGTTTTGGGCGGCATCGTGGGTGTTGTTAAAATCACCGAAACAAACAAGATTGCCGGAAAGGTCCGCGGTATTCGAAAATTCAACCGTCGGCACACGAAGTCTGTGCAATTGGTGAACGATCGCGGCCGTATAAAACACTACTCACCGGAAAAGATTTATTTTCGGGGTCACCACTGTACCGATGGGTGTTTATTATGAGTAAAACGCAGGGCTAATTTATAATGGTAGGCTTTAATTAACGATAAGACAAGGAATGACGAGAGCGATACAGTATTTTACAACGTGTTGGTCACAAGAATAATAGAAGGTTTTTTTGTCCGACGGGTTATCATCCATGCACTGAAGTTGGTGTGTTGCTCTTGTTTCATTATCATGGAGGCCAGCCACACGTTCATTCACTATGGTAGGTACCTATGGCTCTTATGACAGTATCATTTTTTATAACGAAAAAAGTTGTTTTTATGACGGGTCACACACCACACACTCAGCTGGAAAAAGGATTACAGGGGGAAAGTGCTGCCACTGGACAGGGAAAAAAAAAAAAAAACGGGGAATTCCGTGTTGAAAATGATTTCCACCTTCTCCGTCAGATGGCAGGGTCGGAGGGCAATATTCTTGTGCACGGACTATAGGTATAGGTAGGTACAGTGTGCAGAGGGAAATTTAGATGCCAACTGAACAATGGCTGGTCTTTTTTACTCTAGTGTTTTTGGGTGCCAGGGCAGTGGCCCAAGTGGCCTTATGGATGCAACGCCCTGGTTAGAGTTGAGAGACAGTAACGCCAAGCTTCGAGGACCATGGGAACTAGGCGTACGGTGGACGGACGGAATTTTTTTTTATTCGATATTAGTATGCTACGTCCCTTGAAACGTAAACCATCAAATTTTGAGGGGGGGGGGCGTTAAAAAATTGTTCCATGGTCGATTACAAAGGTTTATTATTGAAACTAATAAACTAAAAATTCCGGCATGCCCGGTAGATCTGAATTCATGGGTGGTTTTCTTCTCCGAGCTGTACCCTCCCCCCTCCCCCCATAGGTCTACCATTACTCTACCATCAACGGGCACGCTCTCTATGGAAAAGAACCGATGGGCCTTGAAATCTCTAAAATCACAATTATGTACCTACCTATTATGAAAAACTATAAGTAATACACTACTGTAATAACACATTATTATACTACGTTACAAAGAGATCAAACGATATTAGTCAGTCAGTAATAGGAACTGGTACTCCAGTTGAGCAACTAGGAAAACCAAAATACAATATAAAATTCTCAGTCAAACATACATAGTGAGCAAACTAATGGAGAAACGACTCCACCATTCCTTCATTTTATACAAACATTGGCTGAAAAACATATCAAAATGCCAATAATAGGTATTTAGGTCACTAATACTTGTGAAAATCTCTGAAGCAGGGTTGGAGACAGAAACCTGGATGAGTTTCGCAGTTGCTGCACACGAACCTCGTATCTTTTCGAGTACCTTTCTTGTAGCATACTACACATCTCTTCCTCTTTGTCGTTTGCGAAGTTGTTTCAGCATTTTCTTCAAGTTCAGGGAACAATGTAGCAAGCGGTGATGCTCTGCTCCCTTCACGATTCACCCCACTTGGACCTGGAGTAGGTTCGAATAGATGCCTTTTGGCGCCACTTTTCTCCCTCCCAGTCATTCTAAAAAACAGAAAAATAAATGAATTTAGTACGTACCTACTATGAAATAACGGAAAACACATAATAAGTACGTTCAACTTCGATAAACCCAGTCACTAGCAAGAGGAAATCGATGTCGCACAAAAATCATCATAGGAAAAATTTGTCTCATCATATGAACAACTTTTCATAAAAACCACCCATTTATTACCTAATTATTCGTTAGAAACATCGATATCAACAACAGAAATCAACGGGTACTTACTATTATCGTTGTAGAAGAAACGAGAGGCGCCAAAAACATTCACAAACTGAAAAAACCATTACCTCCACAAAACGTTACAAATAGGAGGGGAAGATTCAACTGATACCGGAACGACGTCTCTCGGCGCTTCATTAGACTTCATTTGAGTGGGAAATACACGAATTAGCCGCTAGAATGCGCCAACCCTGCGATGAGCGTGTTTTACCTCGGAGCTGATTCGTGACGCAGATGCTGCGTCATCCGCCACAGAGGTAGGTCTTGGCATGACGCGTACGTTGCGTCATCCACACAGAACGTGTTAACCACACCTCTAACTCGCAGCCCTTATCCTTTTTGAGGAAAAAAAATGAACTCCTCGAGATGTCGGACACTGGTTGTTGTTCTCCCATGGATCGAAATCTGCTATTCTCCGACAAATTGCTACATAGCTCAATCTGGAGTGACTTTATTCCACTTCAAATATAGACTATATAGAACATGGATAATATACCGATCCATTCGCATTGTGGACATGGTCGGTTGTTTCTTTGCATACATGACAACTTCCTAATCCGGATCATCAGGAACAATGGGCGAAGACCTGTGGCGAGCTCGAGCTAAGTGCTCTTCACCCTCCTGTCCCACTAATCCTAATCCCTTACCTGGTTTCAGTTAACAACCGTACGTCATATTTTTCTTGGCATTCTCGGCGTTGCAAAAAAAATCTCAAAATTCCTTAAAACTTGGCTCAAAAGAGGCAAAATGTGGCATTTTCCCAGAAATCAACAAAATGTGGCTTTTTACCGAAAAATGGCCCGAATGTGGCATTTCAGTGTGGCGCCATGGCAATGTGGCATTTGAAGGTCTCTGATAATGACACTAGAGAAAGTATCAACAGGTGAATCAAGACAATTACCTAGATGTCATTTTCAATGATCAAATTTGAAAAAAAAAACGCTGCAAAGTCCTTGTCACATGGGTTTATTATTCTATTGGAGTTCTAGAGATTCTTGTTGGCAGTTAAATTTATTGTTTCTTTCATGTGGAATGATTGAATTAGCTATTCCTGATGATTTCCACCAATTTTGGCCCCCAAAACATGAAATAGATACACTTTTTTTTCCCCCCCCAGATCATCTTTGATCATTGGTAGTGCGATTTAATGGTCTTGATTCAGCTGTTTACACTTTTTCTAATGTTAGTATACACATTGATGGTGATTTCAGACAGTTTTCCAGGTTTTTGACTAAAACAAACCAATTTTGGCAGCTGAACCAATGTTAAAACCTCAATTTCCGCGTCTTTGGTCAAAATCGACTTCATATTCGGTATTCTCGTCCCCAAAAACATGGAAAACGATACCTCAATAGCTCATTTTACTAACATGTTTTTAAAACGCAAAAAGTACCTATTTTTACACACATTTTCACTCATAACAACCCTGGGTATATTCCGATCGGGCTGAAAAGTTTCGAGACACAACTAGGGCCCAAATGGAGCATGTGTGCGAAAGAACGACTTTTTTAGATCTAAAATGAAGCCTGTACACGTGATACGGCGTACGGCGGACGGACATTGCATTTTTGGAATCTACGCACCTTGAAACGGAAAAGAAAAAAGTTTGAGGGGGTGTTATAAAAATTTTTTGCTGAGCGAATACATAGGTGTATTATTCACAGAATAATAAACCAAAAGAGAAAAAAGATCGTAATTCGGTTTTGGGGGGCCAAAATTGGTGGAAAACATCAAAAATAACTATGTATTTAAATTATTTCAGATGAAAGAAACAATAAATGAACAGCCAAAGGTAGGTATGTCCAATAGACTAATAAACCCATGTGACAAGGACTTTGCAGCGTTTTGGAATCGACGCAACCTTGAAACGTAAAAGAAAAAAATTCTGAGTGGGTGTAATAAACTTTTTTTGCTGAGCGAATAAGTGTGTTGTTCACGGAATAATAAACCAAAAGCGTAACTGAACTAACTCTTCACTTTCTCTCGCTCGACTGGGCCCGTGGCTTCCCCCGCTTATATATATCTTTCGCTTGACCCCACCGCATCACTGGTTCCTCCTTCGCTCCCGTTCCACCACCTCCGTGGTCTTCTCCATTCCAGAGCATGTACCATGTTTCATATTTTCTTTCGAAGTAACAGGCACCATCAGGGGTCAAGGGGCTCCGCCATTTGCGCCGAGTTTTTATTATGATTGTTGAGGCTGAATTTTCCGAACAGCTGGGACCCACTGCAGTCCTACATTTTTGGAGAAAATTCGGTAATAAATAAGTTCTCCACCTCGGAGGGGGGTCCCAGCTCATTTCGTGACTTGATCCATTCGCTCATTTCGAAAGGTCTCGGAATCGATCACATGTCGCTTGGGCTCCTGTTGTCTGGCCTCAAGGCCCTTTGTTTCTTGTTCTTGTTTTCTTTTATGTTGAGAGATCAAACACCCTTCGTCCTGCTTTCAATCATTGCCTTATTTCCTTCCTTTTCTTTTCTTCCCTCCCTTCAGATGGCAATCCCCAGGTTGAGCCCTCCTATTCACAGCATGGGGAGAAATCAGTTGCCGTACAGCGTATTGATTTTGCTTCCGATTGAGAGTTTCGCAAGAAGCATAGCTCCTGGAAGCTAAGCTAGAAGCAAAGATCCCGTAAGCTACGCAGGAAGCGAAGCTGTCGTAAGCTTAGAAGAAAAACACAGATTACATTTTTGCTTCCTCCCGTTCACACAGACAGACCCAGGAAGGCGTTGAGGGACGAAATGTGAACATTTTACCAAAAACGCTGCAAAGTCCTTGTCACATGGGTTTATTATTCTATTGGAGTTCTAGAGATTCTTGTTGGCTGTTAAATTTATTGTTTCCTTCATGTGGAATGATTGAAATAGCTATTTCTGATGATTTCCACCAATTTTGGCCCCCAAAACATGAAATAGGTACGCTTTTTTTTCTTTTTTTTTTAGATCATCTTTGATCATTGGTAGTGGCATTTAATGGTCTTGATTCACCTGTTTACACTTTTTCCAATGTTATTATACACATTGATGGTGATTTCAGACAGTTTTCAAGGTTTTTGACTCATAAAAAACCAATTTTGGGAGCTGAACCTTTGGTAAAACCTCAATTTCCGCGTCTTTGGTCAAAATCGACATCATATTTGGTCTTCTCGTCCCCAAAAACATGGAAAAAGATACCTCAAAAGCTCATTTTACTAACATGTTGCTAAACCGCAAAAAGTACCTATTTTTACACACATTTTCACTCATAACATCCCTGGGTATATTCCGATCGGGCTGAAAAGTTTCGGGACACAACTAGGGCCCAAATGGAGCATGTGTGCGAAAGAACGATTTTTTTAGATCGAAAATGAAGCCTGTACACGTGATACGGCGTACGGCGGACGGACATTGCATTTATGGAATCTACGCACCTTGAAACGGAAAAGAAAAAATTTTGAGGGGGTGTTATAAAAATTTTTTGCTGAGCGAATACATAGGTGTATTATTCACAGAATAATAAACCAAAACGCTGCAAAGTCCTCGTCACATGGGTTTATTATTCTATTGGACATACATACAGAAATGTTGGCTGTTTATTTATTGTTTCTTTCATTTAAAATAATTGAAATATCTATTTCTGGTGGTTTCCACCAATTTTGGCCCCCAAAATTTGAATTAGGTACCCTCCTTTTTTTTCTTTTTTTTCCATATTATCGTCTTGATCCACGTGTTCACACTTTTTCCAGTGTTATTCGACAAATTGATGGTGATTTCAGACAAATAGATGGTGATTTCAGACGAATAGTGTTATTCGACAAATTGATGGTGATTTCCCAGGTTTTTGACTCATAAAAAATCAATTTTGGGAGCTGAACATTTGGTACAACCTCAATTTTCCACTCCTTGGTCAAAATCGACTTCATATTCGGTCTTCTCGTCCCCAAAAACATGGACAACGGTACCTCAAAAGCTCATCTTACTAACATGTTACTAAAACACAAAAAGTACCTATTTTGGTTTATTATTCTGTGAATAATACACCTATGTATTCGGTCAGCAAAAAATTTTTATAACACTCCCTCAAAATTTTTTGTTTTCCGTTTCAAGGTGAGTAGATTCAAAAAATGCAATGTCCGTCCGCCGTACAACGTACGCCGTACGCCGTATCACGTGTACCGGCTTCATTTTCGGTCTAAAAAAGTCGTTCTTTCGCACACATGCTCCATTTGGGCCCTAGTTGTGTCCCGAAACTTTTCAGCCCGATCGGAATATACCCAGGGGTGTTATGAGTGAAAATGTGTGTAAAAATAGGTACTTTTTGCGTTTTAGCAACATGTTGGTAACATGAGCTTTTGACGTATCGGTTTCCATGTTTTTTTGGACGAGAAGACCGAATATGAAGTCGATTTTGTCCAAAGAGGGGAAAATTGAGTTCTACCAAATGTTCAGCTCCCAAAATTGATTTTTTATGGGTGAAAAACCTGGGAAATCGCCTGAAATCACCATCAGTTTGTATAATAACCCTGGAAAAAGTGTCAACACGTGGATCAAGACGATTAAATGGCACTACCAATGATCAAAGATAGTTAAAAAAAAAAAAGTACCTAATTTGTGTTTTAGGGGCCAAAATTAATGGAAACCATCAGAAATAGCTATTTCGATTCAGCCAACATTTCTGTAGCTATGTCCAATAGAATAATAAACCCATGTGAAAAGGACTTTGCAGCGTTTTATACACACTTTCACTCATAACACCCCTGGGTATATTCCGATCGGGCTGAAAAGTTTCGGGACACAACTAGAGCCCAAATGGAGCATGTGTGCGAAAGAACGACTTTTTTAGACCGAAAATGAAGCCGGTACACGTGATACGGCGGACGGCGGGGGCAGTTTTGGTACAATTTTGGTTTATTGTTTTGAATAATAAACCTTTGCAATCGAGTAAGAAAAAACATTTTGAAGGGGTGTTACAAAAATGTTTTGCTGAGCGATTACATAGGTGTATTAGGTATTCGCAGAATAATAAACCAAAGGTGTATTAGGTATTCGCAGAATAATAAACCAAAATTCGAAGCGAGCAACACTCAACACTGTTTACGCGACAGAACAAGTAGGGGGCCCTCCCCGTATGGGCCTCCGGTGTTGATTTTTCGTACACCCATTCTCTAGGAGCCTCTGAGGAAGTGTCAAATTCCAACCTTCGGGACCGTCCGGTGACGGGGTTATAGGAGTTTGAAAATCGCTATTTTCTCAGGTTTTTCTAGACGTCCAGTTGTTTGTCTAGTTGAAGTGTCATTCGAAATGCCCTCTTCCTAGTTCCATGAAAATATCTGATGTAAATTATATACTTATACACCATAGTTGCATGTTTTGAAACTCAACATTTAGCTAACTGCCAGCTCATAAATTATGTTTGATTGTAGGGGAGGGAGGATGACCAGGGATTTAACAACGGGGAGGTAGGTGCTTATTCTCATTTTCTTGCTGGTTCAGTTCAGCCTTCCTGGTTTTCATCTAAAACAGACTTTGATTCGAAAGTTTGTAAAAGTTTGATTGCCAACAAATTACACCTTATGACAGTAGAATTTTAAGCAAATCAGACCTCAATTCAAGATCATTTCAGAGCATCTGCATGTACGTAATGTTTCTACTTGCATGGTCAGGTCAATACAGGTATACCAATTTTGGGACGAAAAACTACGACCTAAGAATTACACGAAATTTAAAGCTTGCCAAGGCGGAGAACACGCAGCAAAGTGAAATAGTAGGTACTAATAAAACAAGAAAGCATTCTAAAAAATGTGAATAAATAATTTTCTGAAAAAATCCAAATTTTGCGAACATGTTCCTATTGTCAAACAAAAGGGTGAGTAGGAAGATGAGCAATTTTCAAAACTTGTAAAAGGTCAAATTTGAGTTTTTAGGGGTCAAAAATCTGTAAAAACAACTAAATTTGAAGTTTGATTCCTCGCTGTGTGAAGCCTGTGTGATGGGTAAACAGCCACGTCAATGCTTTGGTGATCGTACGATATATAGGCCAACTGAATGTGGTGGGCAAATAAATGTCGACGTTTGTGGACCAATGGAAGTGGAATCCATAGGTGGGGCTCGCTATTACGTAGTCTTCAAGGACGACTATTCGTCGTTTCGTCGTGTTTATTTCTTGAAGAAAAAATCTGAAGTTCCCTCAGTTCTTCAGAAGTTCTTGGCAGAAGCTGAGATGGCAGGGCATAAGGTGAAGCAAATATTGAGCGACAATGGCACTGAAATTAAGAATGTGCAAGTCAAAAAGTTGCTTGAATTGAAGGGGATAAACCATAGATTCACTATGACATATACGCCTCAGCAAAATCCTGCAGAGCGAGAACATCGTACACTCTGTGAGTCTGCACGGTCAATGATGTTAGCGGCAAAGGTCAGCAAGTCATTTTGGGCAGAGGCAGTGAACACTGCAGCCTATTTACTGAATTTGACAGGCCCTACGCCACAGGAAGATAAAACTCCTTATGAACTTTGGTTCGGTAAAGATAGAGTTCCAATCGACCACTTGAAGGTTTTTGGCACTGAGTGCTTTGTTCAGATTCCCAAACAAAAGAGACAAAAGTGGGACACGAAGTCAATGAAAGGGCTCTTTGTAGGATACTGTGACATCAGAGATGGGTATCGAGTTTGGGTGCCTGAAAAGAAAGATGTTATCTCAAGTTGGGATGTTGTATTTAGTGAAAACGTGTTGTCAGTTACCAAGTCTGAAAATAGTTCCAATGCTGCAGAGTTCCGTTTAATTCCGACAGCAAACGAAGTGCAGTTGGACAATGTAATGCAGCAGGACGTTGAGCAATATTCTGGGGAAGAAAATGAAGATGACCATTCCGGGGAAGATAGTGACCATGATGAGAGTCTTTTCGCACCAATTCCAGAGCCAGGGTGTTCCAACGCTCAAGGGGTACCAAATAAAAACAACAATCAGAGGCAACTTCGCGATAGGGGCCAATTGAAAGCACCTGATAGACTGGTCTACGACAAGTTGGGTGACAATAATATCGCAATGATGGCACTAAGTGAACCGACAACATATAAAGAAGCTATGAAGTCGGAGGAAGCTTCTCAGTGGAAAGCAGCCATGGACGATGAGATGAGATCATTGGCTGAAAACCAGGTGTGGGAACTTGCTCAGTTACCTCCTGGGAAGAATTTCAAATCACAGAGAGTCCGCTTGGAAGCTATCTGGGAATGGAAATTACGCAGAATAAGGACGGGTCAATTTTCTTAAGTCAAGAGCACTATGCACTGAAAGTTTGCAAGCATTTTAACATGGAAAAGGCAAATCCGGTTACAGTACCTATTGGGCCAGAAGGTCAGAGCCAGAATGATGTAGATCTGGGACCAGATGTGCCTTACCGCCAAGCAGTTGGGAGCTTGATGTACCTTGCTACTGTCACGCGACCCGACATTGCTTTCGCAGTAGGTGTTGTGTCACGGAAAGTCTCAAAGCCCACTGTTTCCGATTGGGTAGCAGTGAAACGAATCATGAAGTACCTAAGGGGCACTTCTTCGTTGGGCCTGCTCTACAAAAAGGGGTACAAGCCCGAAGTTCTTGAGAGCTATTCTGATGCTGATTATGGAGGTGACGCGCTCACGAAACGGTCAACATGCTGTAAGCCTGTATGGCGGTGGAGCGGTGTCCTGGTTGAGTCGAAGACAAAAATCGGTGTCTCTGTCGACAACTCATGCAGAGTATGTAGCCGCAAGTGAAGGTACCAAAGACCTAATATGGCTCAGTCGACTGCTGAACGAGCTCACAGTTTTGAAAGGGAAGCCCACTCTTCTAGTCGACAACGAAAGTGCTTTGAAACTTGTGAAAAATCCTGTATTCCACAACAGATCGAAGCACATCGAAATTCGATATCATTTCATTCGGGAAAAATACGAAGAAGGCGCTATGGACATTCAACACGTTGAAACGAAGTTGCAGATTGCAGACGTTATGACGAAGCCTCTACCAAGGGTCAGGTTTGAATGTCTACGACAGTTGTTAGGGATGGAGAAGAGTTCCTGAGTTTAGGTCTTCGGAGGAAGTATTGTGAGTTGAAGATCCTGAAACTCATATGTTCGTGTTACGAAGAAGATGGTTGTAAACGTTCCCCTTAGTTACTCCTGAAAAAAATATAGTTCAGTATTATTATCGACTTAAACAAAGCTCTACTTTGATAAAACCACCATTTTTGGCCCCTGAAACACGAATTAGGTACGCTCCTTTTTTGGTTTATTGTTCTGTGAATATTATTATTATTCTATTGGACATACCTACAGAAATGTTGGCTGTTTATTTATTGTTTCTTTCATAAATCAACCGAAATAGCTATTTCTGATGGGTTCCATTAATTTTGGCCCCTAAAACACAAATTAGGTACGCTCCTTTTTTTCCCTTTTTTTTAAAAATAACTATCTTTGATCATTGGTAGTGCCACTTTAATCGTCTTGATCCACGGATTGACATTTCCCAGTGTTATTATACAAACTGATGGTGATTTCAGACCATTTCCCAGGTTTTTCACTCATAAAAAATCAATTTTGGGAACTGAACTTTTGGTAGAACTCAATTTTCCACTGTTTGGTCAAAATCGACTTCATATTCGGTCTTCTCGTCCCCAAAAACATGGAAAATGATATCTCAGAAGCTCATGTTACTAACAGGTTGCTAAAACGCAAAAAGTCTCTATTTTTACACACATTTTCACTCATAACATCAGACCGTTCACTCATAACATCAACAGAAAATGAAGCCTGTACACGTGATACGGCGTACGGCGGACGGACATTGCATTTTTGGAATCTACGCACCTTGAAACGTAAAAGAATAAAGTTTGAAAAATTTTTTGCTGAGCGAATACATAGGTGTATTATTCACAGAATAATAAACCAAAATTACCTATTGTTGCACACATTTTCACTCATAAAATCCCTGGGTATATTCCGACCGGGCTGAAAAGTTTCGGGACACAACTAGGGCCCAAATGGAGCATGTGTGCGAAAGAACGACTTTTTTAGACCAAAAATGAAGCCGGTACACGTGATACGGCGGACGGCGGTCGGCGTGCGGTGGACGGACATTGCATTTTTGGAATCTATGCACCTTGAAACGTAAAAGAGCAAATGTTGAAGGGGTGTTATAAAAATTTTTTGCTGAGCGATTACATGGGGGTCTTATTCACAGAATAATAAACCGAATGTTAAAAAAAATTAGTGGGTCAAATTTAACTTTATAAGGGTCAAAAATCGGTAAAAATTGCTAAAATCACAAAAAAATGGTATAATTGTATGAAAAGTGGTATGATTTCTCGCTTTATAATCTTTTTACACAACAGCACGTATATTTCTTTGAAAATTCGCTTTCACAGAAAGTCGTGCTGCGTGACTGGAACTTTTAAACAGTTCTCGAACTTGGGAGTTTTTTGACACCACCTGGAGCATTATAGGTCCAGCAATTCGTTCACAGCCGTTGCAACGCAATTCTGAACTCTGAAGCCAAGTCCAACCACCCAGTTCAGAAGCGAAATTCATCACTGAATTTTGGGTCCAGCTGCTCACTTTATAGCGACAGCTTTTCCGGGAAGGATTTCGTTCATCGGCTTTGTTATGCGGTTACACTCGGTAATTGTAGTTAATATACTTTATTTATCTCTTTACAACTGGTATTACTTTACAATTAGTATCTTTGGACAATTCCGTTTGTCCAAGTGATTCTCCGCGTCGCATTCGTGCGGTAACGTTATGCAAGGTAAGTTGGCTGGTTGGTTTCTTGACCAGGCATCACCATGCCGAACATTCCCCCTCCAAGCCAGGTGACATCTTCGCAGCTCTCCTAAAGATTAAGTTTCTTCAGGGCCACAACTATTCTCCCAGATCTGGTAGTCATTGCTCTTTGGTGTAATTCTGCCTGGATGGGCTCCTGGGTAGGGGATTCCCCCAGGAGTGGGCTTCGTAGAGATGTTTGGTCGTCTTGGGCTTGATGGTCTGGGCGACGATGTAGTTGCCCTGGTTTACACTGAGGCACTGCCCGGGGATGAGGGCCAGTTTCCATTTAGAGATGGCTCTTGTGATTCAGGAGCAGGTTTCTTCATTTGCTGCTCGGTACACGGGGATGTAGGGATGCTTTCTGCTGCAACTAGACTGTTTCTATTTCTCCTCAGTGTTCTGGCACTACCCTCTGGTTGAATCCAGTAGGACTTAGGCTCCTCAGCTTTACTTTGGACCTCGCAACTCCACATTTATTGTGTCATATTAGCAACCGGAGGAATAAGTTGCGAATTATTTAACGCGAATATTATTTAATATTTCGTCCGAAGAACAATTTACGTTATTTTTATCGAATCAAAGATATCTCACTCAATTTAATAGGAGCTCATTTTGGTTTATTATTCTGTGAATAATACACCTGTGTTCGCTCAGCAAAAAATTTTTATAACACCACCTCAAAGTTTTTTTCTTTTCCGTTTCAAGGTGCGTAGATTCCAAAAATGCAATGTCCGTCCGCCGTCCGCCGACCGCCGTATCACGTGTACCGGCTTCATTTTTGGTCTAAAAAAGTCGTTCTTTCGCAAACATGCTCCATTTGGGCCCTAGTTGTGTCCCGAAACTTTGCAGCCCGATTGGAATATACCAAAGTCATGGGTGAAAGACGCAGCAAAGTCGTTGTGTCGTGGGTTTATTATTCTATTGGACATACCTACAGTAATGCTGGCTGATCATTTATTGCTTATTTCACGTGCAATAATTGAAATCGCTATTGTTGTGGTGTTGTTGTTGTTGTATTGCTATTGTTGTTTGCTATCGTTTTCCACCAATTTTGGCCCCAAAAAAAACACGAATTTGTCTCCTACTTTTGGTTTATTATTTTCAATAATGAACCTTTGGAATATTTTTCCGACGTGGATATGCTTTTGAGCTGGATGATGGGGGGGGGGGGGGGTCTAAAATTTACGACCGACACCGAAAAGTGTAACGCACTACCGATAAACAATACTGGTTTTCATACAACTGATGTCCTAGAATGCAAGGTAACTGTTTACTGAAGGCGATTACTAAGTTACTAGATAACCGTGAGGCTAATTTCATCCCTGTTTGACCTACAAGAATGAAATTCGAAATGGAGCCTCTGTAGGACTCGCGAATGAGAATGACGAGGTGAGGACCCTCTCAGGACGTATCGAGGACTGGGACTACAAACACAAAGTCCACACTTGAGCGCTTTCCTCTTCCTTTTGGTTTATTATTCTGTGAATAATACACCCATGCAATTGCTCAGCAAACAATTTTTATAACTCATTTTCGGTCTAAAAAATGCATTCTTTTGCACATGTGCTCTTTGCAGCCCGATCGAAATATACCCAGGGGTGTTATTAGTGAAAATGTGTATAAAAATAGGTACTTCCTGTGTTCTAGTAACTTGTTAGTAGCGTGAGCTTTTGAGGTATCGTTTTCCATATTTTTGGGGACGAGAACACCGAATATGAAGTCGATTCTGACCAAACAGTGGAAAATTGAGGTTCTACCAAATGTTCAGCTCCCAAAATCGATTTGTTTGAGGCTAAAACCTGGGAAATCGTCTGAAATCACCATCAATTATTTTAAATGACAGTAGAAAAAGTGTCAACACGTGGATCAAGACGATTACATGGCAGTACCAATGGTCAAAGATAATTTGAAAAAAAAAGGAGCGTAGGACCTAATTTGTGTTTTGGGGGCCAAAATTGGTGGAACCCATCAGAAATAGCTATTTCAATTATTTCACATGAAAGAAACAATAAATGAACAGCCCATA
>OX940978.1:557311-614316 GCA_954871275.1 Leptopterna dolabrata | reverse complement strand
TTGTGGTGATACTTCTCTAATTGAGAAATGAATCCAATTAGTGCACGTGATTTATATTTCCATGCTCACGATATTTGTTTACCATTCAATTTCATATTGCTCATTTCACGTTGTGTTTTGGCTAATAAAGCCTTAATTCAAAAGGTTTTATCATTTCAATTTATTAGCCAAAACATAAAAAAACGTTTACAACATGGACAAGTTACTAAAGCCAGAGAAGTTTGACGTCGATCCTTCAACTCCAAACGCCAGTCACGAATGGATTCACTGGAAGGTAACATTTCTGAACTTTCTCGCAGCAATCCCGGACGCCACACCAGAAGGTAAACTTCAGCTTCTTACAAGCCATGTATCATCTCGTACTTACAGATTTATTAGTACCTGTACAACCTATGACATGGCCATGACGGCTTTGGGTAATACATTCATAAAGCCTGTCAACGAAATATTTGCTCGGAACCGTTTAGCGTCACGGAGTCAACAACCAGGCGAGACACTCGACCAGTACTTGAACGTTTTGAATGAATTGACTGGGGATTGTAATTTCACTGCTGTGTCGGCAGAGAAGAACCAGGCAGATTTTGTTAGGGATGCCTATATTCGTGGTTTGTCATCAACTCACATTCGACAGAGACTACTTGAAAATTTAACGCTATCATTAGAACAAGCTCATGCTCAGGCCCGTAGTTTGGAAATGGCGGAGCTACAGGCTCGATCCTATTTGTCAAATCAGCCTACAACCTCTGCCTCAGTGGACACGGCTACCGACAATCATCCAGACACGACTCCAGATCATGATACGACTATAGCAGCTGCTTACTCGAAAAACAAAGGTTCTAGCCGTAAATGCTATTTCTGCGGTTTCGAACGTCATCAGCGTTCTGAATGCCCAGCTTTACAGAACGTTTGCTCAAAGTGTAAGAAAAAGGGCCACTATCCGAGGGTTTGTCAGTCTAGCAAGGCAGCATATGGTGCTGACAAGACCGCAGCAATAATGGGCGTTCTTTCAGCTGCATCACCCGCTTGTCTCGCTAAAGCCTTAACAACGGTGATACTAGGGGGAAGAACGCTCAACTGTCTACTTGACACAGGCAGTTCCCTCAGTTTCATTGACAGATCAGTGGCGGAGGGCTGCAATTTGACCATTTCACCTTTTTCGGGGTCAGTCTCGATGGCATCGTCCTCGCTTATAACTGGAATAACTGGGTTATGCATCGCACATCACCTACAATTGTTAGGACACACTTACAAAGACCAAAAGTTGCTGGTTATGGACAATTTATGTGCGGACGTCCTCATAGGGCATGATTTTTTCAAACAACACTCGGCTGTCACATTCACTTTCGGTGGCGATAAACCCCTTCTTGAGATCTGCGGACTAGCTTTTGCCTTGGTTCCACCCGCTTCTCTATTCGCGAACCTGGCGCAAAATTGTCAACCCATAGCTACTAAATCGCGAAGGCATTCAACAGAAGACTTGAAATTTATAGAAACTGAAATTGAAAAGCTTTTGACTGAAAACATTATTGAAAGGAGTAATTCATCTTGGAGAGCGCAAGTATTTGTCGTCAATAATGCTAGGAAAAGACGTATGGTAATAGATTACTCCCAGACAATTAATAAATACACCTTTTTGGATGCATATCCTCTACCAAGGGTCGAAACAATCGTTGAAAAAGTCGCTAAGAATTCTGTTTTCAGCACAATTGACTTACGCAGCGCCTACCATCAGATACCTATTTTAGATACCGATAGAGAATTTACCGCTTTCGAAGCATGTGGTAAGTTGTATCAGTTTCTTCGTATCCCGTTCGGGGTAACCAATGGGGTACCTTGTTTTCAAAAGGCAATAGATGGCATCATCGAGGCGGAGAATCTGCAAGGGACCTACCCATACCTAGATGATGTGACGATCTGTGGGCGTGATCAACTTGAACATGATAGGAATCTAGAACGTTTCATGAACGCTGTAAAGAAGTACAGACTCACGATAAACCAAGAAAAGAGTACCTTTTCAGTAAAATCCATTAAACTGCTTGGATACGAAATTTCAGATGGAAAGATGAAGCCGGATCCTGACAGACTCAAGCCCCTACTAACGCTACCCGTACCCGACTCAGCTAAGACCCTTCAGAGAGCTATCGGGATGTTTGCACATTACTCCCGATGGATTCCTCGATACTCGGATAAAATACGACCTTTAGTCCAAGCCAAAAATTTTCCTTTGTCGAAGGATGTAATTGAAACATTTGATAGTCTCAAATCTGATATTGCAAAAGCTACCATACAAGCAATAGATGACTCAGCACTGTTTCAAATAGAAACAGATGCATCAGATCACGCCATTGCAGGAATCTTGACACAAAACGGACGTCCTGTTGCCTTCTTTTCGAGGACTTTGAACCATAGCGAACAAAAACACCCTGCTATCGAAAAAGAGGCTTACGCAATAATCGAATCAATCAAGCACTGGCGGCACTTTCTTCTTGGGAGACATTTTAGACTGTTGACTGATCAAAAATCAGTTGCTTATATGTTTGACATGACTCACAAAAGCAAGATTAAAAATGAAAAAATCATGCGCTGGCGATTGGAACTGACTTGTTACTCTTTTGATATATTATATCGACCAGGCCGAGAGAACAAAGCTGCCGATACGTACTCACGTGACATTGCATCCAGCATTCCATCAATGCAAGATCTAAAAACTATACACGGCAATCTCTGTCACCCTGGCGTTCGCCGAATGCTCCATTGGGTCAGGAGTAAAAACCTCCCCTTCTCTATCGATGACATACGACGCGTAACATCTTCTTGCTCCACTTGTGCTAAACTGAAACCTCGATTTCATCAATTTCACGGTACCCTCGTTAAGGCAACAGCACCAATGGAACGCCTGAACATTGACTTTAAGGGACCACTTCCGGGAACGTCAACGGGCAAGAGGTACCTACTCACTATCGTCGACGAATATTCACGCTTCCCATTTGCCTACCCTTGTGCGGATATGTCTACAGCAACGGTTATTAAGAACCTACACGATCTTTTCACGACTTTCGGGCTACCAGGTTATGTACATTCAGATCGAGGAGCCAACTTCATGTCGTCCGAATTGAAAGGGTATCTACACACTCGTGGGATTGCAACCAGTCGTACGACTGCATATAACCCCCAAGGGAATGGTCAGATAGAGCGCTTCAACGGTATAATTTGGAAGACTATTGAACTTGCATTGGATACTCAAGGTTTGAAACACACCCAATGGGACATCGTTCTTCAGGATGCACTGCACGCTATACGCTCTTTGCTTTGCACAGCGACTAATACCACCCCACACGAAAGAATGTTTTCCTATCACAGACGATCTTCAAATGGTGCCTCACTTCCATCATGGTTAACAGAGCCAGGAAAAATCCTCATGAGGAGACATGTCCGAGGAAATAAATACTCGCCAGCAGTTGATGAAGTTGACCTTATCGAGGCTAACCCTGAATACGCATTAGTTCGGCTACCTGATGGACGCGAAGAAAACGTATCGTTGAGACATCTAGCTCCTTATGGAGAAGCCCTCGTGGACAATGAAAATTCCGAATTGTCGAATGTAGCTCCTCCTTCCTCGAACTTGGAGCCTACGACCCAGCGAGACGAATCTCCTCTGGAACAATTGTCTGACTCATCAGCAGAAGAGGAAACACCCCGAAGAAGCTCGAGGATCCGAACAAAACCCAACTATCTGAATGACTATGTTCTCAATTAATGGAGGGAAGAATGTGGTGATACTTCTCTAATTGAGAAATGAATCCAATTAGTGCACGTGATTTATATTTCCATGCTCACGATATTTGTTTACCATTCAATTTCATATTGCTCATTTCACGTTGTGTTTTGGCTAATAAAGCCTTAATTCAAAAGGTTTTATCATTTCAACAATGCCAACTCGCGTTAATTCATTTCACGCTCTATAACAACGGAACCGAAAATCAGCTGTGAGCTCGGCGGCCATATTGGGATCTCATGGATAACGGAGATTAGCGACTTTAACTTGCCGGATTTCGGGCGTTTAAACTTGAGCCCCCTCGGTGGAAGTTTAAGCTCGCACAAAGCTCTGGTGAAAGACAGTGAGCGGTAAACTCCGTTAATTTGCAACCTCTTCCGGGTTAAACTCGTTTCAAATTTTTGGTGAAAGTGGGCCTAAGTGAAAGATTGAGGGTCTTAATTATTTTGGAGTGGCGCAGCTTCCCTGGCTGCTGATCCGAACTTTCGACATCTGTTCATCATTCCGCAAACTTTTTCAACCCACCGAACAGTGCTCACACTGAGTCCATTGAGATTTAGTGGGCAAAGTGAAAGCACGGAATAAGAGACAGTGGGGAACACATGGTTCCCTCCTTGACAGCTACCTTTGCGAAATCATTGGGTGACAGCCCTGCTAATCACACAATGTAGGTTCGAAGAAACTGTTAATGAAATTGTACAATTTTGGCCTCCTGAGACTCACACCTAACACTATACACGCTCAAGAAAGTGGACATAGTTGTTTTCAATGTGTCCGAGAACTACCTACCTGCATGTTGGTTTATTATTCTGTGAATAACACACCTATGTATTCGCTCAGCAAAAAATTTTTATAACACCCCCTCAATTTTTTCTTTTCCGTTTCAAGGTGCGTAGATTCCAAAAATGCAATGTCCGTCCGCCGTATCACGTGTACAGGCTTCATTTTCGGTCTAAAAAAATCGTTCTTTCGCACACATGCTCCATTTGGGCTCTAGTTGTGTCCCGAAACTTTTCAGCCCGATCGGAATATACCCAGGGGTGTTATGAGTGAAAATGTGTATAAAAATAGGTACTTTTTGCGTTTTAGCAACATGTCGGTAAAGGTATCGTTTTTCATGTTTTGTACATCATATTATGAAATGCACAAAACAAAGAACTTACATGATCCTACTACACAACAAGAATGGATGTATGGTGCTACCATCAAACACAGGTGTTCGAGAAAACAATGGAATCTTGTCAGTGGCGTAGCCAGGATTGATGAATGGGGGGGGGGGGGGGGGGTATCGGAAATCGAAAAAATTTCCTGTCACGCAGCATGGTTATAAGAGCGAATTTTCAAATAAATATTCCTGCTTTTGTGTAAAAAGATGATATAGCGAGAAACCATATCACCTTTCTTAAAATTAGGATAATTTTTCGTGATTTTAGCCATTTTTACCGATGTTTGACCCTACTAAAGTCAAATTTGACCCACTTGTTTTTGAGAAAAATAGTTTCAACATCGAAACAGTCCGTCCGTCGTGATTAATCATCCCAAACAACGTCAGGTGAATTGATATTGATTTTAGCCATTAATACCAATTTTTTACCCCAAAAATCAAAATCTGACCCCTATTCTGAGTAAAAAACAACTGAAATGGTATTTTTCTGTCTTTACTCACCCTTCCATACTATTCCAGTGATTTTACATCAATTGTTTGCAATTTTAGCAGCTTTCACCGACTTTTGACCCCTAAAAACTCCAATTTGACCCTTTTGGGATTTTTGAAAATTGCTCATCTTCGAACTCATCCTTTTGTTTGGCAACACAAACGTTTTGGAGAAATTTTGAATTTTTATAACGTACCCAAGGACGGATATCATCTGGAGTGGCACATAAATTAATTGCTATGCAATTTTAACGCCGGGGGTCATGTGAAAAAAATGTCCTGTCACAATATCCTGTCACAAAAACGCGTCACGCAAAGAGGAATGTGATGAAGATGAGCACAAAGAGGAATGTGATAAAGATGAGCACAAAGAGGAATGTGATAAAGATGAGCACAAAGAGGAACGTGATAAAGATGAGCACAAAGAGGAATGTGATAAAGATGAGCACAAAGAGGAATGTGATAAAGAATTACCAACGTTATCTTTGTTACCTATGAATAACTAGTTACCTACATTTCATGGTAACGGGCGCCGCTTGGCATTTTTTAATGTGTTTCTATGGAAATTGGCCCCGTATTGGCAACGGCTCGTTTGAATTTGGTATCTGCAATTGCATAGCAAATTCTCCTTTGTTATACGAAGTATAAGAACACATCCTTCGGGGGTGAGGAACGGCGAAGCCGTTCCGAGGGGGCGGAGCCCCCTTTGGGGGTCCAGGGGGCTTGCCCCCTGGCGAGGCCCGAAGGGCCGAGTATATATATATATATATATATATATATATATATATATATATATATATATATATATAAGTTACCTTAACATAAATTGCTGACTTAATACTAATAGATTGCAGCGTCCACATTTTCTCCCCCTTAGAACGCACTGCCCTCCCTGGGATGACTCCCTTGCTCGTGGCAGTCGGTCACTATCTTTGGTAGCGTTTACTTCGTTCTTTCCTCTTTGCTATTTCATTGTACTTGGTGTAAAGCATATATTGTGTGGGAATTGAAATAAACCTTTTTTAAAAAACAAGTTTTGAGAACCATCAATTTATCTGGCGCAGTCTTGGGGACCTCCGAATTTCTGGATTTGGGAAAGAACCGACCGAAAATTATCGAGTTACTTTCCCAAAGAACCTACTCTCCAGCGAAAGTTATTCGGAGTCCAGCACGAATTTCACCACTCATTGCGACCAAGTCAAAAATCGCCTGCAAAAGAAGGAATCCCGGAACTCGAAGAAAGAAGAAATACGCCCAAGACGACTTGCCCGAGTACGAGGAGCCAACTTCACCTTCCCCCTTCAAAGACGTAAGCAGAAAATCTGAGTACGCTGCTGTCTCAACAGGACCCCGGCAAAACAAACGGACTTCCAGGAATTCCCGCTAAGCCGAGACGACCTCACAGATGTTTTTGCAAATCATCTTAGCTGCTGTCCTGTAAGTTTTTCCATTATCCTATCTCCGAAGAAAGGCCCTCGCTCGTAAAAAGAAGACGATCTTCGATCGATCATCACTCAAAAGAAAATTTTCGCTTAAACTTCCATATATTCATTAGTACTTGTTACTCTTATTCAATTGATTCAATTTCGTAATTTTCCCTCGTTTCAAACCACCCGTTACCTGGCGAGAGGAAAAACGAAAATTAAGTTTCACATTCGTTTCGTGTGCTCCTAATCGTTTCATACCTCCCGTTACCTGGCGAATAGGACCACGAATATCGAGAAATATTAATAACATTAATTATTACAACGTTCTTGTTCCGTCAGATCCCTATTGTTTCATACCACCCGTTACCTGGCAATAAGGATCACGGATATTCCTGTGCGATCTTTGGTTTCAAACCACCCGTTACCTGGCCAAAGAAGTCGCGATCTCGAAAAAAAAAGTCATATCATAAGTTGAACAAACATTGGACTTTCCAATTCAAATCGGAATCCCGATAGGATTATAACCAATTACCTAATTGGGTTGATAAGTAGTTTTAAGCATTTTTATTATTGATTTTATAATTGTATTGTGTGCTTACCCATATTTTGTTTGTGTATATTTTTCTACCTGTATTCAGTTTTGTTGACACCGAATAGTTGGTAAGTCAAGCATATTAGAGACCCCCTCAAAATAAAACGTGGTAATCTTGGGACTGATTATTCAATTTAAAATCCAAAAAATTAAAAAATTAAAATCTTCCAAAATTCCTAAATCACTTAAAAGGTTTGTTCTACACTCAATAGTTAACCCACTAACTAAGAGACCCAATATCATGACCCCAGAAGAGCAAGCTCAATTGGCTGCTCAGCAGCAACGAGCAATTGAGGAAATGATTAACAATCGCGTAGAAAGTTACCTGAGGGAGCACCCTCCGCAACGACAAAACCTTCCGGAATTCAAACGCAAACACGCGGATATGATTCCAGTCTTTACGGGGAAACCCGAAGGACTGCAGAAATTTTTGTCGGTTTGCGGCATGATCGTGGATCGGTTCTGTGATGAATCAGATCCCGAAAATTTTCAAAATCACGAGGTATTAGGCAACATAATTCAAAAAATCCAAGGCCCTGCGGCCGATTTAATGCAAACCTACTCCTGTTCAAGTTTTGGCGAAATAAAAGCAGCCCTTCTGGAAAGCTATACAGACCGTAGAGACATTTACACGCTATGTCATGACCTAACAGCAATGAGACATGGCGATAACGAATCCCCGTTCGCTTTCCACGAAAGAATAAAAAACCATCTAAGTGTCACATTAGCTTACATAAAAAATCATGTTCCACCGAGTGACCAACAGGTGCTCATAGACCACTATCAAGGTTTGGCGTTGAGAACGTTAACTCTTTCACTGAAAGAGCCATTAGGAAGCCAGTTAAGGACTCGGCAGCCCACTAGCCTAGGGCAGGCCCTTTCCTGGATGACCAACGACTATCAAACTTGGTCAAACAACCGTAGGATGGGGTACAATAACCCTACAAAAGGCCAAAAACCCCAATCTAACTTCCAAACCCAGCAACACCAAAAACCGAACCAAAACCAATCCAACAAACCATATTTTAAGCCTCCGGTTCAGAATTCAAAACCTCAATACACCCCAAACCGAAATTTCAACCCCAACTTCCAGAAATTTCCAACCAATAACCCCCAACACAAACCACAACCTGGAACGTCGTACCAGAACCCTAATAAACCGAGTCCGATGTCATGGCAAACTATAAACCCCAATTTGAATTGTATTTCGGACGAAGACCCAATTCCCGAATTTAATCCCGAAATAGAAGAAAACCAACATGACTCAGAAACCTTAAACGACAATTATTTTTTAGAGGAGGAGTCGGAACCCCAAAGTTCGACTTGATGCACCTCAACTCCACTAAACACCCTCTCCCATACATAGTGCTGCCGCCTCATAACATTCGAGTTTTAATCGATACTGGTAGCACTAGCAGTTTTATTCACCCTAAATGCGTGGATAGTTATTTCGATCAAAAGATAAGAAACGATCCATTTGAAGTTACAACAGCCCATGGAATAACCCAAGGGCAATTCAGTGCCAGAATCCCATGTGGCGATTTATTCGGTATAAGAAACTTAAATTTGAATTTTAAAGTGTTTGCGTTTCATAAGCAATTTGGATTGTTACTAGGAATGGACAACTTAAAAACACTCAGTGCCCAAATCGATCTGAACAATAATAAACTAATAACACCCAAAGCCACGATACAAATGAAATATTTGAATAATCGGAACGCAAATAAACAAATTAAAACCAGTAACAACAACGTAGAACTAATAATTCCCCCCAGGAGCATTTCGAAAGTTAAGGTCCCAGTCGACCAAAAAACAGGAGAAGGCGTCATCTCATATCTACGTCAAGGTGCTTTAGAAATCCCAGAATGTTTGGTTACTGTAAATAATAATGAATGTTACTTAGGAGTATTAAATAGTAGCGAAGAACAGATCAGCCTCAGTCTAGAATCGCCCCTTAGCATTGAAAAACTAGAAAACCAGGAGTTAATTGATCCCAGCCGAAATAATGATTTGAATTATTATGATACGGAAAATTACGTATTTGACCCTAGCAAAATTAGAACGAACCACATGAATGAAGAAGAGAGACGAGCTATCCTTAAATTGGTACACGAGTACAAAGACCTCTTCCATGTGGAGGGTAATCAATTAACCTTCACAGATAAAGTGCAACACTCTATTAGAACGCGCGACGAAATTCCCACCTATACCCGAAATTATAGATACCCAGAAGTTTTCAAAAAAGAAATTGCTGTCCAAGTTAACGATATGTTAAATCAAGGCATAATTAAACCCAGTGCAAGTCCTTGGAATAGTCCGTTATGGATTGTCCCCAAGAAATTGGACGCTTCGGGCAAACAAAAATTCCGCCTAGTAATAGACTTCCGAGCTCTTAATTCTAAAACCATAGACGACAAGTATCCGCTTCCAAATATTTCTGATATATTAGATAAATTAGGAAGGTGCATGTATTTCAGCTGCATCGATCTAAAAAGTGGATTTTATCAAATAAAGATGCACCCTTATAGTGTTGAAAAAACTGCATTTTCCACCGAACAAGGACATTGGGAATTTACACGCATGCCATTTGGCCTCAAAAACGCGCCCCCCACATTCCAAAGACTAGTGGATTCAGTCCTCCGTGGTCTACAAAACGAAATCTGTACGGTCTTCATCAATGACGTAATAGTTTTCAGCTCCAGTCTTGAAGAACATTTGACCCGGTTAAGAAAAGTATTCGATAGACTCAGAGAAGCGAATTTAAAAATCCAAATGGACAAAACGGAATTCTTACGGAGAGAATGCGTTTATTTAGGACACCTAATTACTCCGGAAGGAGTTAAGCCAAATCCCCAAAAGATCGAAGCTATCGCTAAATACCCCGTTCCAACAACATCCAAACAAATTAAAGGTTTTCTCGGACTGTTAGGGTACTATAGAAAATTTATAAAAAACTTTGCCCAAGTAACCAAACCTCTCACACAATGTTTAAAGAAAGGATCGGAAATCGACCCCAATAACCTTGAGTACAAAGAATGCTTCGAAAAATGCAAAACACTTCTCACTAACGAACCGATTCTCCAATACCCCGACTTTAGTAAAACTTTCAATCTCACAACAGACGCAAGTAACGTTGCACTTGGTGCCATACTAAGCCAAAACGTAAATGGAGCTGATTTACCCATTGCGTACGCTAGCCGTACACTTAACGAGCACGAGAAAAACCTCTCAACTATTGAGAAAGAATGTCTAGCTTGCGTCTGGGGCACTCACTACTTTAGACCTTATCTCTTTGGAAGAAAGTTTAAAATTTTTACGGACCATAAACCACTTCAGTGGTTATTTTCTTTGAAGGAGCCCAGTTCAAAATTGTTTCGTTGGAGACTAAAATTAGAAGAGTACGATTTCGAAATCCATTATAAGAAAGGATCCACTAATTTAAACGCTGACGCTTTGTCACGGGTTGAGATTAATGCAAACGAAACAAATGATTACAGCGATCTGATTGACCAATCCATCGATCCCACTAGTTTCCTTCACGATAGTAGGGAAGTTCGAGAAATAATAGGAGGAACTCCTGTTAACAATGAACTAGACCGAAGTATTTCCGAACAACTAGTCGACAGGTATTGTGAAACCTATGGGGAACCCGATTCGATTAATGTCCCTTTTCACGGGTTCGACAACGAATCTATAGTGGCAAATGTAGATGAACAATCTATACTAGCCCCTACGGTTCACTCTAATTTTCAGGGAAACACTGTAGTCGAAATCCCAATAAACGAAGGAGCCATCAACCACTGCAACAATCAAATAATCATTAGGATAGTCAAGAGCTCCCCAAACAAGCCCAAAGTCTCAAAGTTATTCGATACCAAGACAAGAATCATTGCCGAATTCACCAGACTAAACCTAGAAGCGGAAATCGTTAACTTCATAAAAGAGTACATTGTCCCAAAGACCAAATATGGGATATTCTTCATGGAAGACATCTATGAAGAGTTCACGAGAATCCTTGTCGCTAATTTCAGATACTCCGAAATAAATTTAACTAAATACAATAAAAAATTGTTGGATATAGAATGTGGCGACGAACAAGAAGCTATATTAGAAAGCTACCACATAGGGAAAACAAATCATCGCGGAATTGACGAAACCTACGAAAAGATAAAGCGTAACTATTTCTGGCCCAATTTGAAAAGGTATATTCAAAATTATATCAACAAATGCGAGGTTTGTTTGTCCTGCAAATATGAACGAAATCCGATCAAAGTTAAATTAAATATTACTCCCACTTCTTGTCGCCCTTTGGAAGTGATACACATCGACAAACTCACCTTGGAGGGAGCAAAATTCCTAACTATCATTGATACCTTCAGCAGATACGCTCAGGCTTACTACCTCGAATCCTCCAATAGCATCGACCTAGTTGATGCTCTAATAAGTTTTTTCTCCCATCACGGGATCCCGTCCTTAATTGTCATGGACAACGGTCCCGAGTTCCACAGCGCTTTGCTAAAAGAACTATTGGAATTGCATAACATTAATATCCATTATATATCCTCCCAACATCCCAATTCCAATGGAATCATCGAGAGATTCCATTCAACTCTAATAGAGCATATTAGAATCATGAATAATAGGACAGAATTTAGAAAAGACTCCATCAGAACTAAAATAAAATATTCCTTAATAGCATATAATAACTCAATCCATTCTGTTACTAAATTAACCCCGTTTGAAATTCTGTATGGTCACGTCGATGTAAACAACCCGCTAGAGCTAAACATTAACCAACAAATGACTAACGAATTCGTAAATAAACATAAAGAGAAAGTAAAAATCTTATATGACAAAATCAAAGGACGCCTAGTGGAATATAAGGAAAATGTAATTGGTCAAAGAAACGAAAGCAGAGAAGACTTACCTGAAATACCCAAAGAAATTCATATTAAGACAGTCCAGAAACAGAGCAAGACTAAGCAAAAATATAACAAGGAAAAAATTCAAAGAATTGATCCAAACCTGAAAACAGCAATAATAGAGCCTAGACACCATAACACAAAAACTAAAATCCACCTATCAAACATTAAACGACCCAGAAAATTACAAAATAATTCTCACAACCCTGACGACCCTGTTGCATGCAGGTTCCTCGGGACAAACTCCGCCGAAATAAAAGATGTCAGTTCAAATCTCGGACTCTTACCAATCCAGCTGGGTGTAGCAAAAACCGTCCAATTCTATCACACGATAACTCACTTTTACGACCTTAACGAAATAATTAAACAAGCCGACTACATACGGGAGCATTTCGTAGAAACCATTAAAATTATCGATAGTGACGAGGAAGTCATGAGAAGAATCCACATACCATCCCGATTAATCAACCACACTATTAACCTCATTCAGGAGAAAATTGATAATACCTTGGTACCCAAAAGACCAAAAAGAGCAGCGCTATTTGGTGGATTGGGATCCCTCATCAAAATAATTACTGGCAATCTAGATGCCAACGATGGTGAGAAATACAACGAAATATTATTGAACCTTCAAAATAAACAGCTAGATTTAGAAGAACAAATTAAACACCATTATTCGATTAATTATGCTCTTCTGAAAAACTTTAACCAAACTATCGAAAATATCAATTACAACAATAAAATGATCGAACGAGAAATTAACAACTTGAAAGAAATCAGTTCCCTTGATACCCACACTAGAAATGTAGAAAATACTCTCTACCACCATCAAATAATGTTAAATCTAATTGTAGATCTAATCCAAGATATCGAGAACTCCATAACATTTTGTCGCTTAGGAAAATTACACCCTAGCATAATAAAACCTTCAATGTTATATAGTGAACTTGTAACACTAGCCAAACATTATGGCAATAGAATGCTGAAATTCGATGGAGAATACCTGTGGGAATTACAATCCCATATCAAAGTCAAATGCTACATTGGTGTAAACGAAATAGTATACTTCCTGGATATACCTATTGTGGACTCGGGTGATTACGATCTTTATTTCATGCAACCGATACCCACTCTGTACAATGGGAATTATATTACGGTTACGCCCTCAGTCGATTACGTATTAAAGTCTAAATTTAATACGGAAGTAAAGCTAATTAAAGAAAAATGCGAACCTGGTCTCGTTTACTTGTGCTCAATTCAATCAGTAATCACCTCTGATCACAGATGCGAAATAGAAATCTTGTATAAGGAAACCAATACTAATTGTGACTTCATCCAACTAGAAATTAATAATAATTATGTAGATTACATTAACGATATCGACCAGTTCCTTCTGATATTCCCTTTAGAGGAGCAAATTAAAATAATTACAAAAACTGATGTGCAAATTCATAACCTCGAGGGCATTTACTTATTAAAACCCGAGGGTAGCGAAATATTGTATAAGAATCAAACCTTCGTAAGCTTACTTAGGAAAACGTTTGGTCAACCACATCTCATCAATAACATCAAGCTGAACCCGTTGAAGAATAAAATTTCAGATACCAAACTGAAACTAAAGAACCTAAGATTTAATGATGTACCCATACAAGTGTACGAACCCTCTAGTAACAAACTTAATTATATTATCATACCTAGTGCTTGGACTATAATGTTATATGTTGTACTAATTATATTTGTTTGCTATGTTATAATTATATTTTATCAGCAAAGGAGAAAGTTAAAAGCTAGCCGCCCGCCAAATGATCAACCTCAATCGAACTAAGTACTTAATAGGAAATTGAAAACTTTAACTTTACCTTGAAAACTTTACTCTTTTTGAAAATTCTTCCAGTATTTTCAAATCTTGCGAAGGGAGGAGTTACCTTAACATAAATTGCTGACTTAATACTAATAGATTGCAGCGTCCACATTTTCTCCCCCTTAGAACGCACTGCCCTCCCTGGGATGACTCCCTTGCTCGTGGCAGTCGGTCACTATCTTTGGTAGCGTTTACTTCGTTCTTTCCTCTTTGCTATTTCATTGTACTTGGTGTAAAGCATATATTGTGTGGGAATTGAAATAAACCTTTTTTAAAAAACAAGTTTTGAGAACCATCAATTTATCTTATATATATAATACATACATTTTTGTTAAAATCTAGGGATGAACTGAGGATGCTCTGAAACAGATTTGCCTATACAAATATTTCAAAAATGCATGTTCTGAAAACGTTACCCATAGCAATAGCTTCATTTTCTTTGAAAATTCGATAATAAGGTTTGACGTTACAAATAAAGCTTTTATATTAAATTTAACAAAGCACTAAATGTTACAGGTAACAACGTTAGGTAAGATAAATTGATGAAATGAAGCATTTATTTGGCAACAATGTTCGATAATTTTCAAGGAATGAAGCTATTGCGATGGGTCCAAAATTTCCAGGAAATAAGTTTTTGAAATTATGTTATAGGGTTTCAGAGCATCCTGATTCTTCTCTAGATTTTAACAAAAATGTATACACGTATATTATATATATTTATTCATGTGTCACTCCAGACGATATCTGACCTTGGGTACGTGATAAAAATTCCAAATTTCGCCAAAATGTTCTTATTGCCAAACAAAAGGATGAGCAATTTTCAAAAATTCGAAGGGAGTCAAATTTGAGTTTTTAGGGGTCAAAACTTGGTAAAAACGGCTAAAATAGTTATATAAAATCACTGAAAGTGTATGGGAGTATTAGCGAAGACAGAAAAATACCATTTCAGTTGTTTTTCACAAAGAATATGGGTCTAATTGCAATTTTTGGGGTTCAACAATTGGTATTAAAGGCTAGCATCAATATTATTCACCTGAAGTGTGGGATGGTGACGGTGAGGGACTATAAGCATTTTTGTCAAAAAGAGTGGATCAAATTTTTGGGACAGATCGTTAGTAATCAAATAAACGTAATATTATTTAACTGTTTAATCATGTTTGATTTACCGTTTAATCTGTTATTGTTGTATTTGTTTGTTACATTTGTGATTGCTATAATTCTTAAGATTTAATTTTAATTTGTGATAAAGTTTTCGAGCCAATGGGAGGGGTTATGACCCCCACTAACCCCCCTCCCCCCTGGATTCGCCACTGAATCTTGTTCAGAAGTACTCAAAACGAGTTTCTAGACGGTTTTCCGCTTGAAGTCGCTCCATATGTATGTTGGCATTTCAAATGTAATAACTTCTTCAAAATACGGTATTTTTTCATATTTTATTTTTGGGGTTTTGTTCAGCTCGTTAAACTCTTCAGTTTGAGATGAGAACGAGCTTTCTAGGTGGAAAAGGGAGTTTTGATGCCAACTTTTCGATTTTCAACGATAACTGCCATAAAAGTATACCAAAACTGGATGTCTAGACCAAATGTCCGTTAGGATGTCAAGATCATGCCTAATGATTTTGAGCTCGATCGCATTTGATTTAGCTGATAGACAGCAAAAAATAAGTCAACGGGTCCAACATTTTCCAGGTTTACTGGCTAAATGACGTTGGTTTGGTGTCGAAGTGAAATTTCTATACAAGTTTACAGATTTTGACTTGTTGATTGATTTTGGTCAGGCTGAAATGGGCGGCCTGTGACGCCAAACTTTTCTCCATACTATTTTGAAGAACTCATTAGTATTGTGGCACTCTCCACAGTGGAACTTTGATAACAATGACCTGGTGGAACAATAATGTATGTATAATGCGTTGTAGGTTTCGAATAAGGGATTTTTTGGTGCGGCGGAACAATATCACAGGAAAGGTCCAGAAAGATTTTAGCATACTTATATGTATACAGTACTGAATAGAACTGGTAGCTCATAAGACTGTGTTGAGGGTAAGATTTTAGGCTTTTTTATTCTCCCAGATATGGCTGATTATAAATATGGTAGTTCGTGCACATCCACTGCAGATATTGACCAACAGTGATATGATTTTATGGTTGGTGTAACAACGCTGCAATTTAAAACAAAGTAACTCAAAACCTGAAAACACCGACCTCAAGGATTCGAGGAGAGGAACTGAGATTTGGCAAGGGATGTTTACATAACGCTCGTTGATGATGAGCCCAAGTGGTTTGCCGTTGTCTTCAAGAGCACCTTTCACAGTTGAGGCAATGTCCGTGGGAGCGTGTTCAGTTGCCAAATCGGACAAGAGAGTTCTGAGTTGGCCTATTACTTCGTGTTCCTGGGAGTAGAATAAATTTACGTTAATTACAACGGCAAAACACAATACAAAGGAATTGGAGGACCCAGGGGTTGGCATGGATTACAATTCAACACAATTATTATTATTTCACCATAATTATTTCATGGATCAAGTTTCCTAACAGTTATAGATTTTAACTGATACTAAACCAAACTAGACAATTTTACTAATTCATGCCATAGGATCTTGAGAATATTAGCGACTGTGGTTGTGTCTGAAACCGGGTATTATATTTATCTTAACGATTATCTTTATAACCTGCTCAGTGAGACTACCATGACTTTTCGTTGGGTTACGTAAACCAATGACTCAGCGAAGTATAACAAACACAAATCGCGTTCGTATTCAAGACCAAAGATAAGTCGCAATATGGTCGGTATCTTACTCGTTTACTGGATAGGTTGATGACTGATGTGACGCCGAAAACTTCCATAAGGCCGTCGTCACTGTCATCGTCGTCTTCTGCTGTTAGTTCCTCTGCGTTGCTTTGCTATAACGTTATCAGAAGAAGATAAATTTGTGCTCTTTCATTAATGTTCACCTAATACAGTTAGAGAAAACCAAAGTACCTAATACCGGTACCTACGGTATGAGATAGCAACATTAAAACGCTGATCACAGTTTTCTGAGGTAAATACCTACCCTCGTCCTTCCCACAAGAGACCTAAATCGAGTACTAGAGCCAGCCAGGCACACATCATCATTCACATTTCATAAATACGCAGCGGAATCAAGAATTCTATCGTTAATAATTATTTGCAGTTATTCGTGAAGCGTAACGCCGTTCAAATTAAGGAAGCACTTATCAGCAAAATCCAAAATGACCAATCGTTCTTCAAACAAAATAACCAACTCGATTCCATACAGCCATGCGTGATTATAACCAGGTATGTTCCTCGCAATGATATCTGGGCTGGATGTATACCGTTTCATTCACAATCATGTTGACGAACCTTTTCGGGAAAAACGTACAGCTGGATACAATGCCCCGGGTGGTCTCAAAAAATTCTCAAGTTCGAGATCAATTTAAGAATGCAAAAAAACCCATACCCTTCTAATGGAAATTTTTGAGCTATGGCGTTTGGGAAATTTCAACCCATACTTTTCACACCTTACAGAAGACTAACAGTAACGCCGAGCTTCGCGGACCAAATTGGCCCAAAATGGGGCCTACAAACCAAATTTCATTAATTTTGGTTCATGGTAACCAAGAAAAGTGCGAAGACGTATGGTGGACAGACACAAATCTTTTTAAATTCCATTTTCGTATTCTACATACCTTGAAACGGAAACCTCCAAATTGGGGGGGGGGGGGGGGAATTCTTTTTTCATGATCGATTCCTTTCATTTTCCGATTCCTTTTATTTTATTTTTTTTAATGATTTATGAACGGTATATTTGAGCACCGCTAGCGAACTGTATGGGGTGGCGGGAGTAGATACTTGAATTTTAGGAAATAGGATTTTCACATTTGAAAATGTTAGATTTCCTAAAATTCACGTAGGAAAATCTTTTAGATCTGGTCATATTCCTCCTAGCCTGTGGTCATATTTCCTAATATCCTGTGGCCACTCCTTCCTGTAGTCATGTTGTCATATTCCTGTGGTTATATTCTTGCGGTCATACTTCTGTGTCCTTTTTTCTGTCTGTGTTCATATTCCTATGGTCATGTGGTCGTACTCCGGTCATATCCTCAGATCCTGTGGTCACATCCTCCTGTCATGTGGTCATTCCTCATATCCTGTGGTCATATTTCTCCTGTTGCATACAAACTTATATTTCGGATAATCTTTTTTTTTTAAAGGAATTTCAGAAATGTGCTGTAAGCTACAAGCGTTTGTGAACATCGAACTCTCAGCTTTCTCAAACAAACGGACAGACTGACTAATAGACAACTAACCAACTTTGTTCAGTCAGTTGTTGTCTTAAGTGTAAACTGCAAGTAGGAATTGTGATGCCGATTTAAGAAAAATATTATTCGCCAACCCAAAGTTATCACGAGACTTCCGCCACCTTGGTAAACTGGAAAGCAATTCCCACAATGTCAATGCTCGTGTTATCTCCCACAATAGCAAGGCCTTGTTATCTTGATAGATTCCGAAGTAATTTTGGCTGGTTGTCGCATTGTGTTGTGTGTTACCAAAAAGCTTTGCTCTCTATTTTCTTTCAATAAATATCCTAGCCAGAGAGAGAGATTCATTGAGAGCCAGATTTATTGACCGTTTGTAGTCACCGTCTACAGCCTCACTGGTGTATGGGATGACTTTACCAATGACATTCATTCATTCTGTTCCTCAATTGTGCAGTCCAAATTTCTATTTCGGAGAATATTCAGTTTAATTTGGTAATGGATTCATTATTGTACTGGTGGCCAGGATCGCGGTGTCATCCGCAAACCTGGCTGTTGTGTTGCTTTCGACTTCTGGTAGATCGGAAGTGTATATAAGTGGTTCGTTCCAGCTGTGCCGAGTTCATGAACTCGGGTTAGGAGGATGAGTTCACCGACCGAGTTCGACCAGGTTTTTCAGGGTTGAAGTGGGTCCTGAGTTCATGAAACCAACGGCTGGAACGCCCAAAAGTGAAGAGACACCAAAAGGGACACGCCAAAGAAGAGAAAACCGCCAAATACTGCCCCAACATCTGTCAGGCGATGTTGGAAAAAAATTAGGCAGGTTGTGATTTCGGGAAGGTTATGCCGAGATTACCTGGAGGTGAACTCACTTCTCGTTGGGTTCAGTTGAGTTCATGAACTCACTTGGTTTCTGCACCGAACTTCTTCATGAAGTCGGCGCGGCTGGAACGAACCTCAGATATAGCAGTGGTCCCAAGACACTGCCCAGAGGCACTCCAGCTCTAACCTCTTGAAAATCTGAATAGGAGTCGTCCCGTTTGATTCTAAGGAACCTACCAGAGAGGTATGAATCAAGCAGTTCCGAGTATTGCACTGGCAGAGCTCGGTGAAGTTTGTACTTTAGTTCTTCGTGCCACACTTTATCAAAGGCTTGGGGTCACATCGAGAAAAAGGGCTGAATAAACTTTCTTCTCTTCTACAGTTTTCTCAATGATGTTTACAATTCTGTGCACTTGGTCGATGGTAGACTACTTTTGTCTGAATCCAAACTGACGGTTGGGTATTCGTTTCTTTCTGCTTCTTCTACTGCAATTGGACAGGTATCTGTCTTCATCAAGATGGTAATGATTTGTGTTTCATTGTTTCTTTCTTCATGGTGGTGATGGATGAAATCTTACTACAAAACACTTCCCCCTATAGCCTGATTACTTGGGTGCGCGATGAAATTTGTAATGCCTGACCATACATACTGTTTCTCATGTAGCATGGGTTTCTGATATTACGCATTCATCGATTTTATTCAGATTTAATGTGACGGAGCTCACATTTTCTTGTCACCAGCCCACTGGCATTCAGCACATGATGGAGAGACTTTTCATGCTTTTTTTGGGACCTCCCTTGTTATTTGTTTCTAGGACCGTAACTTGCTTGTTAATAGCAGCAATGGAGGTTTTCATTTGTTTTTGCTTTTTTCTGTTTTGCTCATTTTGTTCAGAAGAAGCTGTAGAGTTCCTTTCAATTCTAGATTATTTTTGGCTACTTCCGCTTACCTTTTTTGGTCCTGTGATTTGTGGTTGAACACTGTGGTTATTTTGTGCTTTTGACGTTGATGTGAACAATCGTTGCTGTTGAGGTTGCTGTCCAACTTATCATGCAACTCGCCTTTCGAAATGTTTTAGTTTCATTTCGTATTATTTTGGTCTGCTTATTTTGTTTGGATACTTCGTATTCCTTGAACCTGTTTAGCGATTTCGCAGCAACGATAGGTAACTTGCAGGTTGATCCCTTCCGCAGTTAGCACATGTAGTAGCTTCCGCTTCTTTTGGTTTCTTACATTCATGAGCAAGGGGGGGTGGGGGGCGTTTTCCCGCACACTTGACGCATCGGGGTTCTGAACGGCAGTAACTCCTCAGTGTGTCCAACTGTCCATATTGCTGATAGTTTTTACACTGTGGCACTAATTTTGAGCCTCAACTTTAGTGAGGAAAATATTGGTAATTTCACTGATGCTTTCTGTGTCTTCCTCATTTTTGAAAGTGAGAATAAACATTTTTAATGGTGTGTTACCTTTCCAAGAGAGTTTTGGGGGTACGTGTTGAACAGCATATCCTTTGTTTTCGAGGTCAGTATATATTTCATCTGGACGCGAAGTGTGTTTCAGTCCTTTGACCATGACCCGTATCGGCCTTGTTTGCTTGTTCTTGTAGGTGTGGAAGTTCATAATTTCTGCCATTAGAATTTGAACGAAATCTAGGCTTGATCGATTTCTAAGATAGATTTTCATGTCATTGTTCCAATTATTTTATTTAAAAATAAAATCACTGTCTTTATTGAGTCAATTAACGATTCTTGAGTGGTTTGTTCAAATTTGGTTCTCCTTCTCCCTTTGATCACTTCACAGTTTTAGGTTGGATTTGGGTGGAATTCTGAGGAGTTCTCTTTTCCTCTCTTGCTTGAGCTCCCAGTTTGCCTCTTGTTGTAGTTCCTCGTGATCTGTATGGTACCCATCTTGTGTATTAGTTACTTGTTTAAGCAACGCGATTTATGATTTTAGCGAGGAATTTTCCTCCACATGTTCAATAATTTCCTTTTTCTCTTAGCTCATGATTCCATCCGATTCGTTGAGATATTCATGGAGCTTAAATTCTGCATAACTCACCGATCCAGTTTCTGACGTTTTCATCAGGAATGCGCGGGTGAACACCCTATGTCGTGAAAGGCTGGCCTTGGTCCACGAAATAATTTCCGATGTCGTCAGCTTTTCTCCGCCATTTTCTGAGTTCACATCCCGGCTTCACTCGCGTTTTCTTTTCTTTTTCAGACAGCGATGTTTCCTTGTCAAAGGTTCGAGCAAGAAAAAAAATTTACAAAATAGGTACAAGCCTACAAGTATAAACTACGTTTACCATCTACCCCAAAATAGAATTCCGAGACAGGTAAACCTCCTCTTGGAATCCTGATGTAGATATGTTTAATAACTCAAGTCATTGGAACAACAACTCATCGAATTAACAACTCATCTTCAAGTGCATTGGATCTCCTATTTACTACAACGGCATTGAACTTCACTGCTCTTCTATTCTCTTATAAAAATAGCATCACCTCCGAAAATCTATATGCAGATCCGACGGTCCCACTTCAAAACATACCGTCTAGAGTCTAGAGCAGGGCTTCCCAAACTGTGGTCCATGGACCCTAACTAGGGGGTCCGCGGCGAACTTCGAGAAAAATTAATACATTCTTACAAAAATAAACGTAGAGTGAAGAAATACAATTGAAAACTCAAAAATTCATTTTACTGCAAATGAAAAAAAATTTAATAACAATGAATACTGAAAACAAAATTTGTTGGGTAAAATAGTGTGGCGGGCGGGCAGGACTCGGCTGGTCTCTCGGTCGCTTTCCCAGAAATTTCAGAGTTGTTGCGGTGTACACGTTCATTACCGGGAACTGCTTCTCCCTTCTCTCTGCTGGATGCTTCTCGAACACCCTGGATTTTTCCACAGTAGTATTGGTAACGCCGTTCATAAGGTTTTGAAGCAGACTAACCTTAATGTACCGCAAGACCAATAACCACATCACAGCACTTTGGAAAAATATTTATAACAACCAGCAATTAACTAGTAATTAATTTCGAATTTCGAATCTAACAAGGCCTGATATTGTTGTCACTGCATTGCCAACGTTGTTAAACCTGGGTCTGTTTTCTTTTGTTTGTTATGCACATTTATATTTATACCTTTATAAGTTTAACAAAATATTAGTTATACCTATCCGAGTACGGACAATTGTCATTGATATAAGCGACAAGTAGTGGGACACAGTGCTAGTTACCGTCGACCAGGACCAACAACAACAACCTCCTTCAACACCTGATTTTGGGATAAGGTCTGTCGTGAAACCTCGGGGTTCACAAGGTACTCCAACTTTTTTTCCTGGACGGGAGGCGGAGGGCGTCAGTCTCATTATTTCCAGAGGAAGCACACTGAACTGGCTGCTTCTCAAACCTTAATCAAAACTCGCACAAAAACTGTAAATGAAAATTCTTTAAAAGCGTCTTATTTCGTAAGTTATCGAGTGCCACAGGCAAGTAAAGCTCATTCCATCGCCGAAACCCTCATAAAACCGTGTGTTAGTGATATTGTCTCTTGCATGCTCGACGATAAAGCAGTTAAACTTGTGACATCAGTGCCGTTGTCAAACAACACTGTAGAAAGGAGGATACTTGATTTATCAAGTGATGTGAAGGAATCGCTGGTTTCTCGCATCAAACACTTGTCGTTTTCTCTCCAAATCACGGGGTTCGCAATTTTATTGGCTTTTGTCCGCTATGAATACTCCGGATGTTTCGAGGAGGATCTTCTTCTGTGCAATCCACTTCCTGCCTATACAACAGGGGCAGAAATATTCCGTTTGTTGGACGATTTTTTTTTACGATGAACGAAATTCCTTGGAGTAACTGCATTGACGTGTGCACAGATGGAGCAAAATCAATGACTGGCCCAACGGTTGGAACGATTACGGGGATAAAAGAAAAATCTAAAAATTGCAGTAGCAGTCATTGTGTTCTTCATACACATGCTCTAGCGATGGTACAAATGCCTGCCACTTTTAAGAACGTTTTGATTATATAAAGGCGCGGCCGTTAAAGTCAAGACTTTTTGTATTACTACTATGTGATGATATGGGAAAGCCCTTCTCCACACAGAAGTGAGGTGGTTGTCTTGTGGGAATGCACTTTCAGGGTTACAGGAGTTACGTTCTGAAGTCTTATCTCTGTTGTTGGACCACAATATCAAATTGGCCAACGTTTTTAATGATGGGAGATGGCAGTGTATACTTTCGTATTTATCAGATATTTTCATGAAAATGAATGAGATGAGCCTTTCTCTGCAAGGGATGAACATCACAACTTTTGAAGCTAATGACAAAGTTCGCGCATTTAAAAGAAAAATCAAGTTTTGGGTTGAATCTGTTCAGAAAAAAAAGGTGGAATGTGTTAAATGATTTTTTACATGAAAACAAACTGGATCTCGAGAAAATCACTTTGACTGATGAAATATGTGAACATCTTCGCGGTTTGGAGAAGTCCCTTGAGCACTACTTCCCTACAGCTCGAGATACAATTCTGCAAGAACATGAACGGGTGGTCAAACCGTTTTCAGTTTCAAAAAAGCTGCAAAGTCCTTGTCACATGGGTTTATTATACTAATGGAGATACGTACAGGAATGGTGGCTGTTCATTTATTGTATACTTCATGTAAAATAATTGAAATAGATATTTCTGGTGGTTTCCACCGAATTTGGCCCCCAAAACTTGAATTAGGTACGCTCCCTTTTTTTTCAAATTATCTTTGATCATTGGTAGTGCCATTTAATCGTCTTGATCCACGTTTTGACACTTTTTCTAGTGTTATTCTACAAATTGATGATGATTTCAGACGATTTCCCAGGTTTTTGAGTCATAAAAAATAAATTTTGGGAGCTGAACATCTGGTACATCCTCAAATTTCCACTCCTTGGTCAAAATCGACTTCATATTCGGTCTTCTCGTCCCCAAAAACATGGAAATCGATAACTCAAAAGCTCATTTTACTAATATGTTACTAAAACACAAAAAGTACCTATTTTTATACACATTTTCACTCATAACACCCCTGGGTATAATCCGATCGGGCTGAAAAGTTTAGGGACACAACTAGAGCCCAAATGGAGCATGTGTGCGAAAGAACGATTTTTTTAGACCGAAAATGAAGCCTGTACACGTGATACGGCGGACGGCGGACGGACATTGCATTTTTGGAATCTACGCACCTTGAAACGGAAAAGAAAAAATTTTGAGGGGGTGTTATAAAAATTTTTTGCTGAGCGAATAGATAGGTGTATTATTCACGGAATAATAAACCAAAAAGCCAACTAGTCTATCGTCAAGTGAATATGAATGTCTGATAGACATAACTTCAGACTCCACCTTGAAATCTACTTTCGAGTGTGATGCTTACTCCCATTTTTGGCTCCGCCTGGAAAACAAAAAGTTCCAACCGCTTGTTGAAAAACCGAAACGGGTTCTTCTTCCTTTTGCCACAACTTACTTATGCGAATCTGGATTTTCTATCTATGCAGCCACCCAAACTAAACACCGAAGCCGTCTAGATGCTGAAACCGACATCTGACTCCGGCTATCAAAAATTAAACCAGATATTTCTAAATTGTGCCAATTAAAACAACCTCATTCTTCTCATCAATCAAGCTGACTCTATGTTCAAATCATTACTTTTGAATTTATTCTGTTCTATTACCTACGATAGTTGTACCTACCTATCGATTCCGTTCTGTTCAATTTGATTTTTGTGTTGTAAATAAAGTTGAGTTTGTAAATGTAATGTTTGTTTTCATAGTGATAATCCCCTCCACCACTAATAATAAGGCATGGGCTGGCTAATTTACTAAACTTTTATTTACCATAAACTGCAAATTAAAATCTATCTTCTGCTCTATCTAAATCTTAATACTTGAGTAAGAGGGGTCCGCAGTAGATAATGTTCCGTTAAGGGGTCCGCAAGCCAAAAAGCTTGGGAAGCCCTGGTCTAGAGTAATCCATGAATTACTAGCTCGGCCTTGGTACAATGGGTGGCATTAGTTGTCCGTGCTCATAATGGGCAGTAGGATAGTTCGAAAGAGGATTTTTTCGAATAACAATCCGGGCCAATGGGGAAATTAAGAATCGAAATTCCCCGTATTAACAAGGTTCCAACAATGATCTGAAAATATAGAAGGAATTAGTTACCTACGGCGGTTCAACGGTTTTCACGTTAACACATTCACAATCGCTACTACTGACACAAATGCGACGAAATTCAAATGGAACCAACTAGGACCTAACACTGAACTACTACCAAAATTTGAGACAATTTGGACCGCAGGGTTGTGAGTTATGTGGGTTCGACGTTTTTCGCGTTTGCGCATGCGCAGTCTCTACTACTGACCCGAATGCGACGAAATGATGTAGAACGAACTAGGATTTAATCCCGAACTACCACCAAAATTTGAGCCAATTTGGACCACTGGGTCGTGAGTTATGGCGGTTTGCAGAAGTGCGTACACAAACCAATTTTTGGTTTAATATTTTCAATTCAATAAGGAACCTTTGGAACCGAGCATGAAAAAAGAAACTGAACCCCCCCCCCCCCCCCTGACACACCTGAAAATTTGATGGTTTAGGTTTCAAGGTACGTAGAATCCCAAAATGCAATAAAATCTTTGCACTTTTCTTAGTTATGAACCAAAATTAATGAAATTTTGGTTTTTAGGTCCCGTTTGGGGTCTAGTTGGTCCGCGAAGCTCGGCGTTACTGTCAGTCATCTCTAAGGGGTGAAAAGTAGGGGCTGAAATATTCAGAACGATTCTATCGAAAACTTTCAATAGAAGGGAATGGTTTTTTTTCAAGTTTTTAAATTGACCTTGAACTAAAGAATTTTTGAGACCATCCGCAGCACTGTACGACCAGCCGTTCGTTTGAAACAAAAAGCTTCGTCAACATGATCGCGAATCAAAGGGTACAAATCCAACCCAGATATCATCGCTAGGGAGCACCTGATTCTAATCACGGATGGCTGTATGAAGTCGATTTGGTTGTTCTGTGACATTATTCCATTTGAAAAATGATGGCTTTTTTGGATATTGTTGATAGGTACCTACTTTTGCAACTTGAACAAACGTTGAAGTATTATTGGGTAAATCATTACACAACGGTAAATTATTACACAATGGTTTATCATTTACCTTATGCTTCATGAATAACTACAAATAATTAATTAATTATTGAATCCCGCGCATTTGTATGAAACTTCAATTCCCGGGCCGCTCCAGTACTCCATTTAGGGCTTTCCTGGAGGGAGCTCGAGGGTATTGACCATAGAAAACAGTGATCTTCTACACCGAAGGGGCATCTATACAGGTAAATCGTTGTGTAATAATTGGCAGCGTTTTCTCTCTATGCATTCGTGTTCTGCGAGGTTAAAAATGGGGAAATCCACTTTTCCTTCCTCAAAATAATGAAAACTGTCTAAAAAGCGTAAAAACTAAAACGCAAGGCCTTGGCCACTTCAGAGAGGGGCCAAGCCTAAAAATGCACCATATATTTAATAGAGCGTGAACTTTAATAACCCAGTCAATGAGGCGGCTTGATCATGGGGAAGATCAATGGCAGGACCGGCAGGCTTGGCATCAGGCTATTACAGGCAGCCCCTGACAAGAAAAACCTCAAAAATGAAGTAAGTGAACTTCACAGTATCAAAGGGCTCTCTGATCTGTGTATTTTTACTCGACAACTGCCCAGCCATTTATACTTGAATTGTGCTACTGACAACAGAATCATTATCTGATCAACTCCATAACATGAAATCCATGTAAATATGTAATGTACATAACATAACTGTCTTTAGTTATTCACAACTGAAGTACAATCTGGCACAATCTAGTTACGGCTTATCACATCAACACGAACAAACCTACAGACCATGATATATAAAAGTTCATACCTTGACGACACAGCCAATGTTGTTTTGTCCAATGATCAACTCTGTCAACTCCCCAACGTTGAGATGGGCTTTCAAGAAGAGCTGCTGAAGAAGCTGTTTGATTCCAAAGAAATCTGCATCAATCGGACTCCGTCCTTCGAAATCGATTTCAACTTTCTGTAAGTTGAACATGAAAGTAACGTGTGAATTATTAGCTAGTTCAGAGATTCAATCTGGTGGTGGTATGGAAACATCATAGATGACTTATTGAGTAGAACACACAATAATATTTGCATACACAGATTCAAATGGGCTGTAATTGAATCCCGCGCATTTGCATGAAACTTCAATTCCTGGGCCGGCTCCATTACTCGATTTAGGGCTTTCCTGGGGGAGCTAGAGAGTATTGACCACAGAAAACAGTGATCTACGCAGAAGGAGCATCTACATAGGTAAATAATAAACCGTTGTGTAATCATTTGCAGCGTTTTTATTGCATTTTCGGAATCTACATACCTTGAAACGGAAACCATCAAATTTTGAGGGGGGGGGGGGGGGTTGAACTTTTATTTTTCCATACTCGATTCCACAGCTTCATCATTGAACTCCATTTGGGCCTGTTATGTCCCGAAACTTTGCAGCTCGATCGGAATATACCCAAGGTGTTATGGGTGAAAAATGGGTGTAAAAATAGGGCTTATTGGTGTTTCAGTAACGAGCTTGTGAGGTATCGTTTTCCATATTTTTCAGAACGAGGAGATCGAATGTGAAGTCGATTTTGACCAAAAAGTGGAAGTTTCAGCCTCAAATATACGTAAAATTTTGGTATAAAATTGTCGTTCTTCCGCACACAGTTTGGGTCCCAATTTTGGAACACGTTTGTGTCCTAGTTGTGCTCCGAAGCCCAGTCGGAATACACCCAGGGCTGTTATGGAGGATCAATGGGCGTAAAAATAAGGTTTTTTTTAAAGGTATTATTGACACGAGCTTGTGATGTATCATTTTCCATGGTTTTTAGTGGCGAGAAGACCGAATATGAAGTTAACGGAGAAGATGCCCTCTCTCTATCATCAGACATCGTGGGGGGGATGAGTAAAACAATGAATCTAACGAAATTATGGAAAATATATTAAAAGACAGTAAAACTACAAATGGAACACGTTTTTCCTTTACAAGGCACAATGCGGGAATGAGGCACAGAAAACTCTACTATACTACGTACAGAAGGGACACTCAGGGTGGGGGGTGGTTGCCAGCATACAGCTCCCGCGGCGCGGAAATTAGTGACCAAAGGCTGAACTAAGACCCCCCGAATCCTCGCGCATGCGCCTGACACCTTGGTTACCACCGCTCTCCTGCTTCGTTGCTACAACAAACCCCGCCACCATTCCACCCCCCCCCCCCACCACATTTCCATCCGCCTCTCTTCCACACCCTTGGTAAATGTACCAGTCTGGCAAAGGACAGACGAGAAAGGATGAAATTAATACAATTAAAGCAAATGTACAGTAAAACAATATTTATTCAATATTGACATCACAGTTAGTGGATAGTTGATATCATTAATTTAATTGCATTCTAATTATCTATTGTCGTCACAATGAAATTGTTCGTCCATCGTCAATATTGATTGACTAGTTATTACAATTCGAACATAATATTGACATCACAGCTCGTGGATAGTTGATATCATTAATTTAATTGGTCACATTCGGGACGGGAAAGCAAAAAAACGAAGCTGTTGGATGAGTGTTATATCGAACGTCACATCCGATATCGGCGCACTTTAAATTCACAGCCCAACTCATACTTAAACTTATCTAGAAAACGAACGACTTCAGTTAAGGAAAAATACGAATTCCGTACACGAAAGCAGTATTTTCAAATTTCACGAGCCATTACCTACGTAACTTTTATTACTAACCTCGTCGCACGTTAAAACGTAGAAAGTTTCTGTAAGTTTGTGTTGTGAACTTACGATAGGGTTTTCTTCACAGAAAACCAAAAAAAAAGAAAGGAATGAAAACCTCCTCGCGCGTTAAAACATAGTACAGTAGTTTGCTGTGGTTAAAATGTAAAAATTGTAGTGATGAAATCGTATGATGTGAGAAACAAGAAAAAGAAAATACTAATGGCGGAACGGACAACGGAGTCGCGAGTCGGAGCGTCTACATGAGGTGGTGGTGGTGGGTGGTGGGTGGGAGAAGACGTGCGATCGCAGCGAATACTGGTCGTTAATAGCAGAACCGTGAACTAGCACCAGTGTCATGGGGCTGGAATGAGGTTAACTCCGCAGCCCATATCCTTTTTGAGGAAAATAATTGAACTCCTCGAGATGTCGGACACTGGTTGTTGTTCTCCCATGGATCGAAATCTGCTATTCTCCGACACGGCCATCTTGACAGCCACCCGTCCCAGGTGGAGTACCTGTGAACAGAATAGGCACGCACAGTATACTCCGTACACTTGGCCTACCCTGACCCTTAGGGTCTTTCCTACAGAATTCTAAAATATTAATCAATTTAATCATAGCTACTTCATTTGAACCAGAGACTTCTTCTTGAATCTCTTTTTGTCAGCCTCACTGGCTTTTGCTGGAGCCAGATACTTCTGCCTGAGTCTCTATTTAATTTATTTATTTTTAGGCTTCTACTTGAGCCAGAGACTTCAGCCTGAGTCTCTATTCAATTTTTCTTCTTTTTTTAGGCTTCTACTTGAGCCAGAGACTTCTGCCTGAGTCTCTATTTAATTGATTTATTTTTTTATTTTTAGGCTTCTACTTGAGCCAGAGACTTCTGCCTGAGTCTCTTTATTTATTTATTTATTTATTTTTTTTTTTCACTGACCCACCTGAGCGCTATTTATTTGTTTTAAGGCTTCTATTCAAGTCAGACTTCCGCGGGGGTCTTTTTTCTTTTTTTTGGAATGTCAGTATTTCAGAAAATAATCGATCCATACAATAGCATCATCATTTAAGTTTGTAACTATTGTTTCATCGCATTTAGTTCGGAATTTCATGAATCTGTACCACACCTTTCATAAAGATTACCTGAATTACATTACAGTCCCTAATGTCGACGGCAGACTTTCTCCCGAAGGATCATCATCCTCACTATCAAGGTCAGAGGGAGCATACTGTGAGGGCATTTTCCTTAGTCTGTCATGAGCATATTTATAGGTACGGTTAGAATTTACAGCTTTAAGCAAGTGTATATCGCCTTCCAGAACTTCGATGACTTGGAAAGGCCCTTTAGATTTTGGAGCTAGTTTGGTTTGGTTCCTCTCATCATTTTCAATGAGAGCGAAATCCCCTACTGAAAATTTGGATAACTTAGCCTTAGTGGAATCAAATCTTTTCTTCTCATATGCAGAATTATTATTAATATTTTGTATTGCCTGATTTCTAGTTTCCTCCAGATCTATTATGGTTTCCCTTTCTCTATCGGAATAAGTTACGAGCCTAGCTATTTTGCCAAACACAAGTTCGATGGGAGACGCCCTAGTAACTCTGCTAATCGTGCAATTCAATGCTAGTTGCACGTCCTCCAAGGCATCCTGCCAAGAACGATCCTGTCGGACCTCTACAGCAGTGAGCATGCTTTTTAGGGTACTCATCACTCGCTCCACCTGACCGTTAGCCCTACTAGACCCTGTGGCTATCAAATTAATGAAGCTGAATTTTGTATGTTTCACAAAACACTACTACTAGCATAGCAACGTCCCTGATCTACGACTATACGAGAGGGAGCCCCAAACAAGGCAACACTTGACTTTAGAGCTTTAATACAATTGGCAGCATCAATGTGAAGCGTATGGTGAAGGAGCACATACTTGGTAAATGAGTCTATTGTCACTATCACATACTCTTTGGTATCGTTTTTCCCACTTAGTTTACCAGTGATGTCCATATGGATGGTGTGCCATGGAGACGAGACCTTGGGTATAGGGTGTAGTTCTGCTTGAACTTTCCCCGTTTTTGGCTTAGAAACTTTACATGTTATGCAGTTATCAACAAACTTACGAACGAACATTGACATGTTTTCAAACCAATAATAATCATATACTTTCTCAAGCGTTTTTTCCCAACCAAGGTGCATAACGGATTCATGGACATTATTTATGACAGACCACCGCAAGGCCCGAGGGATTATAGGCAGACATCTAGTTTTATTTTTTTTTAATCTTACGATGGAGTACACCAGCTCGCATCTCATACGTCCTATGAACCTGTTCGTCAATTTCACTATTGTTAAGCTTCACCATCAACCCAACTAATTCTTCGTCCCGTTGTTGCTCTACTTGTAACAAGTTACTCTGAAGTTCAGTAAAGTCAACTTGTTTGGGGTGTTCATCTTCATTCGGAAAGGTAATGTGGGGCAGGACTGGCAATGGGTTCCTCGAGAGAAAGTCAACGTGATCCATGCATTTTCCTTTCCTATAGACTATCTCAAAATAATACGCTTCAAGAAAAGCCCACCATCTACGGACTCTGGGAGACAAATCAATTTTACTACGAGATGCTCTCACCGAGTTACAGTCCATCACCACAGTAAACTTCCGACCTTGCAAGTATTGTTGGAAGTGTTTCACTAAATTCACAACTACCAAAGTCTCTAATTCATAAGAATGATATTTAGATTCTGGTGGGGTTGAGGGTCGTCCACATGTAGTCGCTTACTTCAGTAGGTAAGCGACTACATGTGGACGACCCTCGACTTTATGCAATAGGATACCTCCATAACCTTCAGAACTTGTGACAGTGTGCAGCTCAATGGGGAATTGAGGATCGAATATCATTATCACTGTTGAGATTCTTCATTAGTTATTTGGGTAACCAAGAACGCCAAGTTTACCCAATGTTCCGGAATTTCATGTTTCAATATAAAAACGTCTTTTGCACGAACCACGTTATCTTGATTTACTAAATCTCACTCTGCAGCTTTAGGTACCTCTACACAAGGTACATCTATAGGTTATGGGCGTGCACTGCTGAACCTGTGAGGGTGAATAGTAAATTTATTTCGAGTTTCGTGAAGGAAAGATGGACATTTCGAAGTCGGTACGAATTGGACTCTTAGATGGCAAGACCAATTGGCCAACTTGGAAATAATATAAAGTGACCATTCTGCTCAGGAGCATTCCCCATGCGTTAGATTTGGTGCATGGTCGGTTTACGAGACCAGAGGATCCTGGAGCAGTTGATGATGAGTCGGCGAAGAAGTATAGGCAGGATTTAGAGTCGTATGAGCTTACTGACTGCAATACCTTATTAGCGCTAACTACCAACATGACTGAGGAGACCCTGCAAAAGGTGATGCGTTTCTCAGGCGCTCAGGATGTTTGGGATGAGCTGCATCGCTTGTTTGATGGTGTATCAGAGGATAAGGCATACGATCTCTGCATGACCTTCTTCATCTATCAGAAAGAGACAACTGATGACATAGCAACTCACATGAGCAAGCTGAAAAACCTGTGGAATGGCCTGAAACTGGAAGTAGCTAAAGATGCTGGTGATGGCAAACGCTATGTACTTCCTGAGTTGTTCCTGATCTGCAAAATCCTTGGTACTCTTCCAGAGGACTATTTTTCGTTTAAGAGTAGCTGGATGTTAGTAGCCAAAGCTGAAAGGAGCATAGAGAACCTCACGAATCAGTTGTGCGCTTTCGAGAGAGCTCTGGCGAATAAGAATGGTGGTCCACAAGAATCTGAAGAAATACTAACAACAAGAGCTGTAAAAACGGAACAAAGGAAAACGAGCAAGTATTGAATTTGAAATGTCATTACTGTGGCCAGACCGGACACTTCATCCGTAGGTATGTGCCAGAAGTGGAAATCAGATGGCAGACCAAAGAAAAACAAGCGTGAAGAGACAGACTCATGCACTCTCACAGCAGAATGTAGTGAAATTTTCACAGTCGAAGAAGACTCCCAGAGATGGTATGTGGATAATGGAGCTACCACTCACATCACTTCAAGGAGGGAACTGTTCAAGTCGCTTGAATCGTTCAAAGAAGGGCGCAGCGTGACTACAACAAATGGCCAAGTGTTAGAGGCTGTTGGCAAGGGTATGGTTGTTCTTGAAGCTGACGTAAACGGGAAACGGAAAATGTTGAGACTTTCTGAGGTTTGGTATGTGCCTGGGATTCGGAAGAATTTGTTTTCACCACTTTCTGCGCAGGATAAGCTTGAAGGCAGTGTGTTCAAGTCGACATCAGAGATGTGCACCTTGGAATGGAAGGGCCAGCGTTGGCTTGTTGGAACAAGAAAACGTGGGGGAGGCCTTTACAAGCTAGCACTGTGTGACGTCAAAGGATCAAGCATTACTGAGGCCAGCAAAGTCACACATGATGACAATCTTCTCCAACTTTACCATGAAAGATTGGGACACCAGAATAAGAGACATGTGAAGTTATTTCTGGCGAAGATGGGTATAAAAGTAGACCTTGATAGCGAATTGTGTGTAGCGTGTGTTTACGGCAAAGCATATCTTCTGAAGTTTGGAAGTAGACCAAGAGCCTCAAAGCCGGGTGAATTGATTCATTCCGACGTTGGAGGGCCTTTTCAGAGATCGCTATCTGGGCACCAATACTACTGTGGAGATATTTCCCATTGATTATTATTATTATGAACCTTATGTTTTCGTGTTTACGCTTGGCATCACCAAATACCTGTTTCATTCCTTATAGTTCGATTGTGCTTAATAAAACCTTAATACGCAAGGTTTTCTATCATTACAATTTATTAAGCACAATCCATTCTGATTTCAACCATGGAACGTTATCTCAAGCCGGACCGGCGTATTTCTCATTGATTATTCTCAGACCATCAACAGATATACTTTCCTAGACGCCTACCCGATCCCTAACATAGAGTCGATCGTAGAGAAGGTAGCTCGAAACTCTTATTTCAGCACGATAGATTTGAAAAGCGCCTATCATCAGGTACCCCTACGGACGCAGGACAGGCCCTACACAGCTTTTGAGGCCGGTGGTAAGCTTTACCAGTTTTCGCAGACTCGCCTTCGGGTTGACTGATGGAGTCCCAGCCTTCCAACGCGTGATTGACGAGATAATTTTCAAAGAACAATTATTAAATACATACGCTTACCTAGATGATGTGACGATTTGTGGAAAAGACAAAGAAGAGCACGACCAGAATTTGGCTAAATTCATGCAGACGGTCCAAAAGTATGGTTTGACTATCAACAAGGAGAAAAGTAATTTTTCCTTGACCTCAATAACATTATTAGGCTACAAAATTGAGAACCAACGTATATCTCCTGACCCAGTGCGTTTGGAACCATTACAAAAACTCCCCCCTCCAAATGATGGAAAAGCCCTGGAGCGAGTCCTTGGCATGTTTGCACACTATGCTAAATGGGTGCGTAACTATACGGATAAAGCCAAACGACTTTTCGAGGCCAAATCCTTCCCACTTTCAAAAGAAGCTGTGTCTGATTTCGAAAGTATCAAGGAAGAGATTTCTAGGGCTGTGGTACGCACTATCGACCACAATGTTCCTTTTTTGGTGGAAACTGACGCTAGCGATTTCTCCATTTCAGGTGTCCTATCGCAATCAGGGCAACCAGTCGCTTTCTTTTCTAGAAAATTGACCGACTGTGAGCATAAGCATGCCGCAGTGGAAAAGGAAGCACTAGCTGTAATAGAAGCAGTGAAGAAATGGAGGCACTATCTTCTAGGTCGACATTTCAAAATTATCACCGACCAACGTTCAGTCACATTTATGTTCGACTCCGCTCACAAATCGAAAATAAAAAATGAGAAAATTCAACGATGGAGGCTAGAACTCTCGTGTTATAATTTTGAAATCGTCTACCGCCCTGGTAAAGAAAATCGAGTCGCTGACGCCCTATCTAGAGTGTGCGGTGCAATTCAGATTGATAAGCTAGTCTCACTTCATAACAATTTATGTCATCCCGGAGTTGCAAGAATGGCTCACTGGGTCAGAATCCACAACTTGCCATTTTCAACGGAGGAGATTCGCAAAATAACTGCATTGTGCCCTACCTGCGCCGAAATTAAGCCAAGATATTTCAAAGGCAACTCAAGCACACTAATAAAGGCAACCCATCCTTTCGAAAGATTGAGCATGGACTTCAAGGGACCAATACCATCAAAATCACGGAACAAGTATCTACTAACCATAATAGATGAGTATTCGAGGTTCCCTTTTGCCTATCCATGTAACGATACAAGTTCTGCTACCGTTATACACTGCTTAGCAGATTTGTTCTCGGTATTTGGCCTCCCATCGTATATCCATTCGGATAGAGGCGCGGGATTCGTTTCAAAAGAGCTGCAAACATTTTTACATTCTAAAGGGGTGGCCACGTCGATGTCAAGCCCATACAACCCAACAGGAAATGGCCAAATTGAGAGAGAGAATGGTACAATTTGGCGAACAATTTTGCTATCACTCAAAACACACCACTTGGACGTCACTGACTGGGAAATTATGCTGAAGGATGCTCTTCACTGTATAAGATCGCTACTGTGCACGGTCACCAATGAAACTCCACGTGAGCGCATGTTTTCTCATCAACGCAGGTCGTCAAACGGGAGTTCACTACCTTCGTGGCTAATACCGCCGGGAAAGGTATTGATGAAAAAACACGTCCGACAAAGCAAATATGACCCGGCAGTGGAGGAGGTAGACCTGATTCAGGTCAATCCTGAATATGCCAAAGTGAAACTTGGAGACGGTCGCGAGACCACCGTTTCTTTGAAGCACCTAGCCCCAAGAGGAGAAGCAGGAGTAGAGGACGATCACGCGGAAGAGAAGGAAGACCTACCTCACCTGACTACCACTCTGGAACCGACTCCTGACACCTCGGATCCACCTCCGGTACCTCCTGAAACTTCTCAACCGAAGCCTGAACCCACGGACTCCGAAAAGGTTCAAGAAATACGCCGGTCCGCAAGACCCCGGTAAATCCCTAACAAATTCCGTGACTTTGTTCTTTCATGAGGGGAAGAATGTGGAGATATTTCCCATTGATTATTATTATTATGAACCTTATGTTTTCGTGTTTACGCTTGGCATCACCAAATACCTGTTTCATTCCTTATAGTTCGATTGTGCTTAATAAAACCTTAATACGCAAGGTTTTCTATCATTACAACTACGTACTTTTTAAAGACGATTTTAGTAAATACCGATATGTGTACTATATGAAAGAGAAGTCTGAAGTACCATATAAACTAGAGCAAATGTTGAAGGAAGCGAAATCCGTTGGGCACGAAGTGAAAGAGCTTTTAAGTGATAATGGTGGAGAATTCGAAAGTGCAGCCGTGAGGAGAATTTTGCTGAAGTATGGGGTGAAGCAGCGGCTGACGATGCCGTACACACCGGAGCAAAATGGCTGCAGCGAACGAGAGAACAGGACTTTAGTTGAAACGGCAAGAACTATGATGCATGCTAAAGAAGACATTCCTCAAGGGTTGTGGGTAGAGTTGATCATCACTGCTGCATATGTTTTGAACTTGTCAGGTCCTACAGGCGAGAAGGATAAAACACCAGCTGAGCTTTGGACTGGGAAGGAGAAGTCAATCAAACATTTGAGGATTGTTGGAAGCACTTGCTATGCGCATGTTCCCAAGCAGCGTAGGAAGAAATTCTGCAGGAAAGCAGTGAAAGGCGTGCTAGTTGGCTATGATGGTTTTGAAGGTTACCGTGTTTGGGTGAAACCGTATCCCAAAATTGTTCGTTCACGTGATGTGATTTTTGAAGAGAAGCCTAGTCAGTCAACAGGTGGACAGGTAATCTTGGAACCTAGTCAAAAAGAAAACCAACGGAGAACGAATCAAGAAGAACAGGGCATCAACGAGGAGGAAAGCGATCAAGAGGTAGAGTCTCGAGGTCAAGAACGTAGAGTTCTACGAGATCGATTTGCCCTTAGATTGCCTGCAAGATTCGATGACCACATCATGGCAGCGGTTTCTGACGTTTCAGGGATACAGGAACTGTTATCATACAAAGAAGCTGTCCACAGTTCGGATAAGGAACAGTGGGAGAAAGCAATGAGAAGTGAGTTAGACTCCTTGGCTGACAATAAGACCTGGAAGATGGTACCGTTGCCACCTGGAAGGAAGGCATTACCATGCAGATGGGTTTTCCGAGTGAAAACTAATCCAGATGGGTCTGTGGAGGGGTACAAGGCTCGATTGGTTATCAAAGGGTTTTCGCAAAAGAGAGGCAAAGACTACGAGCAAACCTTTAGCCCAGTTGCAAGGACTGGAACAATCAGAGCACTTCTCAGTGTTGCAGCAAACGAGAAGATGGAGTTAGCACAGTTTGACGTGTCAACAGCCTTCTTATATGGAAAGCTAGATGAAGACATCTTTATGACCCAACCAGAAGGGTTCACGGATGGAACAGATCGAGTTTGTCACCTTGAAAGAAGCTTCTACGGTTTGAAGCAAGCGCCACGGTGCTGGAACAAGCGGATGGTTGACTACCTGAAGAAAATTGGGATCACAGCAAGTGGTGCAGACTCTTGCCTTTTCGTCAGACGGAATGGAAAAGAAAAGATCATTATTGCGTTGTACGTGGATGACGGTCTGGTGGCCGCAAGTTCAAAGGAATTGATAGAGAAATTCTTGGAGGAACTACGAACCGAATTCAAGATCACGACGAAGCCTGCCTCTTACTTTCTGGGGATTGAAATTATTCAAAATGATGGGGTGATAAAAGTGACTCAGGCTGCATACACAAAAAGAATTCTAGAGAAATTTTAAATGAGTGAATGCAGGCCTACACCAACACCATTGTTGAAGGATGATAGTCTTTCGAGGAAGGGGGAGGATAAAGAGACTGAGTTCCCCTACAGACAGGCAGTTGGAGCATTAATGTACCTAATGGTAGGTACACGACCGGATCTCGCATATGCAGTTGGCGTTATCTCGCGTTCTCTAGAGAAACCCTCTTGGACGGATTGGATGCGAGTCAAAAGAATTTTCCGCTATCTCAAGGGAACAATTGATTTTGGACTCACGTTCATAGGAGGTTGTAGGAATGGGATTCTGGAGGGGTACAGCGATGTGGATCATGGAGGAGATCTACACACTGGATGGTCAACAACTGGAGTTTTATGTCTGTATTCTGGCTGTGCAGTAAGTTGGGTGAGCCAACGTCAAGTGTCCGTGGCAATCTCCACAACAGAAGCCGAAGTAGTTGCTGCGAGCGAAGCTGCTCGGGAATTAGTTTGGCTAAGGAGGCTGTTAGAAGATATGACGGAGCCGTTGGATAAACCCCTGTTACATGTCGACAACGAGGCTGCAGTGAAACTTGCCAACAACCCTGAATATCATAGGCGAACGAAACATATACGTATTCGCCATTTTTACGTTAGGGAGCTGGTCAGCGAAGACGAGTTGGAAGTCAAGAACATTGGTATGGCAAATCAAGTTGCTGACATCTTTACCAAACCGCTTCATCAACCAAGGCATTTGCAACTATGCAAGAGTATGGGACTTGGAAACCTTGGAGGGTCTTCTGAAAGTAATTAATGAGGGGGAGTGTTGAGATTCTTCATTAGTTATTTGGGTAACCAAGAACGCCAAGTTTACCAAATGTTCCGGAATTTCATGTTTCAATATAAAAACGTCTTTTGCACGAACCACGTTATCTTGATTTACTAAATCTCACTCTGCAGCTTTAGGTACCTCTACACAAGGTACATCTATAATCACTGGCTCATTAGTGAGCTTTTGTACAACTAGATCTCTAATTTGGCCATGTTCTGGCAGCCACTTGATTTTACCTTTGTTTGCTCCAGTAAGCTTGAACAGTGGAGCCATAATTTCGGAAATTTTGGGGATAAATTTCCAGAAGTAGGAAGCAAGCCCAATGAACTGTCTAAGCTGAGTTACAGTAGAAGGAGGGAGCAGCAACATTAGAGCTTCTATTTTACGGATGTTGGGACGGACTTGCCCTGCACAGATATCGTAACCTAGGAATTCAATACGTTCTACAATGAAGGCACATTTGGACAATTTCAAGGAAAATCCAGCATTAGTCAAAACAGAGAGTACAGTGTGCAGCCTTTCCAAGACCTCTTCAGCGGTGTTTGATATGATTGTGATGCGGCCATATATGATACGGCATATGTATGAGCTAAATCTCCAAGAGCCTTCATGATGGCACGCTGATAAACAGACGGCCAGTTACGCAAACCAAAAGGGACTGCCAGATACTCCCACTGTCCAAACGGTGTCACAAACGCTGTTCGTTCAACGGAATCTGGGTGGATAGGTAGCTGGTTGAAACCGCTCGCCTTATCCAAGCATGTGAAGAAATTAGCTCCTCCGAGCCTAGCAATCTGATCTGATATCAATGGCAATGGGAATCTATCTGGAACTGTGTTAAGGTTAAGCTCACGATAGTCTACAACCTTACGGTCAGAACCATTTTTTTTCTTGACTAGAAGCACCAGACTTGCAAATGGGGAACAACTTGGCCTAATGATATTAGCGGACTGTAATTCATAAATAATGTTACTGACTGTTTCAGTTTCTACCGGTCCTAAGCGATATGGTCGTCTTTGGACTGTCTGAGATGGATCGATCAAGCGAATATCCATCTCCCCTGTCGTGACTCGTGATTTAGGAAGGCCGTTGGTGAATGAATTAGCAAACTTGTTCAGAATTTCATAGAGACGAGGTTTTGGTTCATCAGAGATATCAGTTTTGATACTCTGCAGTGACAGCCATTCGTTGTTATAAGGAAATGGAGCAACACTACATTCATCAACTGTCTTCATTTCTAATGGTCTCATTAGGACAATATTGGCAGCATTCACATTCATACTAAGACCATTTATTAAGATTTCTCTACCTATCATTTATCACTTCTTAAAAATTCTCGGGCAGCACATGAAACAAAATTTCAAGCTGCATATCATTAATACCTACTTTGGAAAGAACCTGTAAGTGGCATTCAATATGTGAATTACCAATTCCTGTGATTTTGATTAGATTATTATAGCGGATTGCAGAAAATTTGGAAGCGATGTCGTCCCTCATCAAGGAACATTCAGAACCAGAATCAAAAGTATATGTAAACAACTCACCCTTATGGGATAACGAACCTGTTGGATCAACTTGGCAGAAGTCAACTCGTCGTTCAGTGACTCCACTTGAGTCTTTCTGGGCAGGGAGGCCTCGGCAGTTCGCAGCCAAATGTCCGAAAATTCCGCATCTGAAGCAGGTAACAGGCTTCTTGGGAGCATTGTACGACGTGAATCGGGTCAGCGTTGGATTTGATCCACCTTCAGCTGCAGATTGCGGTTTGTGGAAGCAATCGTTGCTCTTGAGGTTGGTCTTGAAGCAGTAACCACATTTTGGATAGTTACCTGCCAGGAAAGGTTACCTGCGACATCCACCTCGAGGCACTACCTCTTAGGGAACGACTGAGAGCAAGGATCAGATTTCCACCAGCAAGTGTGTGTTCCTCCATACACAGGCTAACTGTTGAGCACCAAGCCCTAGGGTCGCTGTCAGGGTTGAACTCTGGTAGAAAAATCTGTGACCCACTGTTCTTCGACTGTGGTTGCAAAGCAAACTGAATTAACTGTCGCATTTCACGCCAGAAGTCAGGTGACTGCACTGGATCTTCTTTCTTCCCTGTGGGCGTTTTTCGCAATCCCACTTCTGATAACGGAGAAGATGCCCTCTCTCTATCATCAGACATCGTGGGGGGATGAGTAAAACAATGAACCTAACGAAATTATGGAAAATATATTAAAAGACAGTAAAACTACAAACGGAACACGTTTTTCCTTTACAAGGCACAATGCTGGAATGAGATTAACTCCGCAGCCCATATCCTTTTTGAGGAAAATAATTGAACTCCTCGAGATGTCGGACACTAGTTGTTGTTCTCCCATGGATCGAAATCTGCTATTCTCCGACAAAGTTTATTTTGACCAGAGCGAAGAACTGGGGTTGTAACGAAAGTTCAGCTCCCAAAATTCATTTTTTTTTGTGAGTCAAAAACCTGGTGAATTTTCTGAAATCACCATAAATTTGTATAATAACACTAGAAGTGGTATCAACAGGTGAAAGAAGACAATTAAATGGCACTATCAATGATCACATAATTTGTAATAAAAAAGGAACCTATTAAAAAGTAGTCTTCTCGGCAAGACCTCCAATGTACAGTAGCGCTCCTATAGCATACCGGACACACTACTAATTGTGTTATTCCTCAATGAAATAGACTCTTTGTTCAATCCTCCATGAACTAGACTCTTTGTAGAGTAACAACACATATTAATCAAAATAATCCGATGTATAATTATAATCAGATAATCATATAATTACTCAGTATAATTATACTCCTTCGTGTAATATGTATAATTCCGAATATTCGAAAACAAGTAGTTCCGCATGTGATCAAGTTGGCACATCGTCCAATTCTTTTGTTCTTGAAAGGTTCTGCTCCGCCTTCTGCTACACAGCTTTCTTTTCGGCGTTATATTGTATTCAGTGCAAAACCTAATTTTCACTTCTGTTCCGTATCTATACGAAATACAAGGATTCCGTCTATCAAAGAACGCTCGTCTGTTTTTGACTTCACCAAATATGTAAGTCTATCTTATTCAGTAATATTCGTTACAAAAACTATCGAACAAAACCTCGGTCACCTCGCTTTTGAAACCGATGTTCTGGCACGATATCGTTAGACGTCTTCTGAACTAAGTTTCTATAGCAAATTAATGATCGATATGCGTATAAGCGCCCAAAAGTAAGTCTTCGTCTTAGTGATGAATATGTTAACAATGATTTGGCTTCTCTCCCGGAGTATTTGTCTTGGCTCCCTCCTGAGATCAGTTTTTGTCAAGGACGCCATCGTGGTTGCAATGACGCTCTACGAAAAATGGCGGACATCCCCTTTGTTCATTTTTCGGTCCGATTTCAGACTGAATTTTTTCTTTTATATTTCCCCCTGTGCTAGGTGTCGCTCAGAAAACTGACTGTTTTGCTCGCAAATTACTGACTACGTACTTACTCGAACGCTTCCGACTGGTTTTTATGGCAAATAAAGGTTCAGAGGGATTTTCTGTTTTCATCACCAAGGTGCTGATTAGGGGGTGACTGAAACGCTCTGTTCACAGGTTCCGGTAATGTCCGATAGAGCTCTCCTGTGAACAAAATCCGATCGATTTCATAATCGAGAGCGTAAACCGTGCGTTGTTTGTTTATGTTCCGTCCGATGGAAATCCGTTTCCTTCTGATATCCGTTTGGAATAAGGGTACCTAGATTCCTTCGGATAAAATTTATGCTTTCTCTCCTAGCGCCATCCGCATCCGGGCGAAGTCGTACACCATCCTTGGCCCTGAAGGTGGGTGTGCGCACGAGTTCGCGCGATAGTGGTGATGCCACTAGCCCGAGTCAGGAAAGATCGACCACGGCCTTTTAGTGCACAGGCTTCCGATTCCGTTCCGTCTAACGATAAAAGAATGCATTCTTTATAGTACCTACATGGATACTTCGTGAGTGGTCGATTCCGCTGCACCTCCGTTCCGATTTTTCTGTTACTCCTGGCGTCCAAGTCTTATCAGACTAGGGAACCCGATACGTAGCTCCCAATGGTGGAACGTCGTTGTACGTTCGCGCCCGGGTTTAATCATAAAGCATGTATCTAAATATGGGCCTATATATAAAATAGGACCAAAAAGGGCCGCGACTCAATGGGAAGATCCGTTGGGCAGTTTGAACTTCCTGGAGGTAAAGAACGGTCCGTTGATATTTATGTAACCGTCGCAGAAAGGCCGCACGTATTCCGTCAGTCACCAGGGAGAGTTTTTCCGATCCGAAAAAGCCTTATCATTGTTAACTCAAAATATCTACAAGGGCCCGAAATGTGCCTCTCCGCTGTCAGTTCATCTGCTATAAAATTTCCGGTGTCCGTATGTATCATGAGAGTTAAATAACAACTTCCTATTTTCGAAATATGTAATTTCTATGAATTATTACATCCCTGACTTTGTGTTGAACTGACAGGTTGCCATCTCTCCGTAATAAACCCGTAAATTATGTGATAAGACAAATCTGTAAATCCGTGATAAGAAAAATCCGTAGATTTGGGAAAAAGTCCGTAGATCCGTAATAAGAAAAATCCGTAGATTTGTGAAAAAGTCCGTAGATCCGTAATAAGAAAAGTCCGTAGATTTGTGAAAAAGTCCGTAGATCCGTAATAAGAAAAGTCCGTAGATTTGTGATAACAAAATACGTAAACCCGAGATAAATTTCCTTGGAACATGTATCTGAGTAAAGGCACATTTTGGAGGACCAAGTCTGTAAAATTACCGAAGAAAGAAAACGCAAATCGGATGCTCGAACAAATTACCAATATAAATGTGGTGCACTTATCTGATATTTGCATTTAGGGGTGAGTGAGGTCCGTTTTGATCCTTGTTCCGTTATTGAGCTATGTACTAACCGTTTGGACTCCGTTTTTCAGCATCCGTAAGACTCAGGTCTTAATAATCCGTAATAAAATCCAGCGCTGGTGTTTTTGATATTGTCGATAATGATCAATTTGTCGAACTTATGTAATGTCCAAACAATGTCTGTGTGTTGTGTATGTCCCGTATGTGATACTGCTTTCTGGTTGCAGATTTTTTTTTGCTCCCGTCCGTCCGTCCGATACTCCGTCATGAGTGACCTGTCCAACGACTCATTCTCCTTTGCGGACGATCTCGAAGAGATGGCCCGTGGGAGAATCGCCGATGAGATGCCAGACGCATACCCGGGGACAACCTGGCAGTAACGTTCCGATTCCGACCTCAGACCCGTCCGTCCGAGTCTCTGACCCTTCCGTAGAAGAGCTAAGACTCCAAGCTGCTAGGTCATCCGACGAGGTACTGGCGAGGTATCTCGAAACATTCAAACATTCCGTGGAGGTAAGCTTCGAAAAGTTCACTCAGAAACTATCCGAATTGGACAACAAGATAAATTTCTTAGCTAGCCATGTCCAAAATCCTCCGACCTCTGTGGCTCCCATTGAGCCTCCGTTGGCAAATCCTTCTAATCCGTTGCCTCCGGTTTCCGCTATTCCGATGGAAGTTGATGGAAGCGTTCAATCTACTTCCCATAACCCTCCAAGTTTGAATGTTCAGTTGTCCGCAAATGAGGTAAACCCTTATAGGGTAAGAAAAATTGATTCTGTCCGTTTCACGCCTGTGGCGAAGCTAAAGGATGCTGACCAGTTTAAATATTGGCGCCGTAGCGTGGTAGGTCAGCTAGAGATGCAGGATTGTATCTTTGTCCTTGATCCGAAAGAACCGGCTCCGTCCACCTTTTCCGAGGACGAGCTGGTTACTGCTAAGAGAAAGGTCAGGTACTTCATCCAGGAGTCTCTAGACACCTACTATCAGGATCTTGTGCAAGATCTTTCCGATCCGCTACTTATAGTAGAAAAACTTCAGAGGGTGTGTGATCCGTCGTCCACTTTCCAATTAAAACGCCTTATGACTGCCTTCAATACTCTCCGTTTTGATCCGACGGTAGAAAGAGCCGTTGAGTTCCTTGGTCGTTTCGACGACCTTCAAAAGAGATTAACTGCTATCAGTCCGGGGATGCTCACGCCGGAATACGTCAAACAAATATTTGAGATGGCAATTGAAGGAACTTTGACGTATTCCAAGGCTGAGATTCATGGGTTCCATTTTTCCATCCCAGAACTAAGAGATCTCTTGCTTGAAGAGGAACTTCGAGGGGACCAAGTAGCCCCGACATCCGGTGATAGTTCACATCTTTTCCGACAAAAAGTAGCCTCCACCAGGGGTAGGGGCGGGCAGTCCGGGCGCGGGGGTGGTTCGAACAGATATTCGAATAGAGGGATTCCGGGAAAGGATTTGACTCTTCACAAAACCTCTCCATCGTCACACACAATCAAACCTCCGGTCGTGTGCGCCTTCTGTAAAAAGAAGGGCCATGACAAATCGACTTGCTACAGGGCTTTGAAACTATGTTTCAACTGTGGCAAGTCCTCCGCCCACCGGGCATCAAACTGCCCTTATCCGAGTGTGTTGACGAACCCTCCTTCCGTAAAAAGTTCACCTCCCTCTGGGGTTGTTCCGAAAACTGGTCAGACATCCGTTCCCTCTGGTTCCGTTCCGAAAAAATACTCGCAACTTCCGAAACCAAAACAAAGTCCCAAATATGCTGGGACTAGTCACTCCTCTCCGGGTCCACGCTTGTATAAGATGCCCGCTGGGCAGGCTAGGCTCCTTGAACAGCTTTTCAGGCAGCATTCCGATGCTGTCTTCTCCGTGGTCCAGCCTTCCCTCGGCGTGTCCGAGGACGACTCTGATGTGTGGGTTGCCATGGGCCCTGAGGAAGCTCAACATGCGAGCTCTCTCAACGTTCCACGTGAAAACCCCGGAAGTTCAGGTAATGCGAAATTTTGTTAACCTCTAGTTGATTTACAGCTCTTGTGGACTCTAGGTGTCCTGTATTGTCCCAAAAATCTGTTTTGTATACGGTGGATGTATTTGTTTTCTGGACCTATTGTTCCACAATTTGTTTTCTGTTCGAAAAATTGCATGGGCTGGCATCACTTCTGTTTAAAAAAAAAAAAAAAAAAAAGGTCGATTTTATTCAGGCAGACACGGGTGTTGTCATCAAATCGGGATATCTCCGCGAGGGGCTCTGGTGGGTTGACTTTCCGATCGCCCATCATTCCGATTCCGTTAATTCTCCGCTATATGGTATGTCCGGGGCCGAAAAGCCCAAACTTGGTGCTACCCTGGCTGCTTTCCATGGACAGCCTTACACTTCCTCTCGGGTCGGTCTTCGGCTGGGAGGGAGTGATGTGGAAACGCATCCTGGTTCGTCTGGGAGGGAGCCTAGGGAGCATTCTGAATCCTGTCCCCCTATGGTCTGTAACGACACACCTGTGACTAGCCAAGATTCTATTGACATTAGAAATTAAAATTTTGATATTGAAAATACCGGCAAATTTCCGATCTGGTGATGACCCAAAACAAAACAATGAATCTAGAAATTCTGAAAATATTGTTGCTCTTCAGAAGGGTCAAGACAGGGATTCTGAACCCTCTACACACAACGAAAGCTATGGCTTCTTCCGATAAGGACTTTTGGGAGGGAGCTATCCGGGAGGAACTTGAATCCTTGATTGACATGAACACCTGGGAACTCGTATCACAATCTAGTTTGCCTCCTAGGACTAGAGTTATCAAGTCTAGATGAGTTCATATGAAAAAGCGAAAATCTGATGGGTCAATCCGCTACAAGAATAGGCTAGTGATAAAAGGGTTCGCAGATACCAATGAGTATCTGATTTCCGAAATTTTTGCTCTGATCGCCAGGCTAGGTGACGTCCGCTTATTTCTGTCTGTAGTCAATAAATTGTAACTACTGCTTTTCTCCATGGCACTCTTTGAAAGGCAGTCTACATGGAAATTCCGGAAGGTCTTGTTGAATTAACTAAGCTGGAATAAAACCCAAATGACCCATTTCTCTGTTGTCAGAAGAGATCATTATATGGTCTCAAATTGTCACCCAACCTCTGGTATAAGAAATTTAATGAAGTCTTTAACCTGGGGTTTGAAGCTTATCCGTTTCAGTCATGCCTGTCCAAGTGGCATCATGGCTCAATCTTTGTTCTAATGCTTATATATGTTATGAAAATTCTGAAGTATCTAAAAGGTACTTCCGATTATTGTATTCTGATTTCAGGAAACTCCCGAGGATCTCACTGCATATTCTGATGCGTCCCTTGGAACCAGTGACGCCAATGGTCGCTCGACCACTGGTTACCTGATAAAATGTTTTGGGGACGTAGTTGCTTGGAGATCGAAGGAGCAGACTCATGTTGCTCTGCCGACCTGTGAAGCTGAATACATAGCTCTATGTCTGATACTTGTAATGAACTAACCAATATTCGAAGTTTGTGTGAATTTTGACAGGTACTATTTTGACTCCGACGCTGAAATGTAATTGTGCTCCAGCAGTATCAGTTACAATGACTAACGATTCCAGAACTCTGAAGCACATCGTGAAGCTGTGCATGCACTACGTGCACAAGAATTACAAAAAGAATAAGTTACAAATTGTCTGGGTGCCGACTGAGGATCAGTTGGCAGACATCTTTACCAAGGCGCTGCCTTTGGAAAAGTTTTTCAGATTCCATGAACAATTAACCTTTCGTAATTAAATTGTTGTTCTTTCTCTGCACTTTCAGGAGCAAAGGAGCCATGGGTGTAACTTCCTCATCGACTCACCACTCCGATTGCTCCATGACTCTCCGACTCCTCCGTGAATCTCAGACTCCCGCAGCTTCTCTGAGACTCTCAGATACCTCCGATTTCTCCGACATCTCCAATATCCGACATCCGTAAAATTTCCATTATTCTAACTTATAATCCGTATTGATCGAAAACAAAATTTTTTTTTAAATGAATCTGTATATGCTTACGCAACTTGCACTTGCTAGCTTTGGAAATTCAGTTTTTGACTAGTGAATCTAAAATCTGTAATCTAAACCTTGTTTCTCCTTGTGTGCAATTAAGAAACAATGTCAATACAATACGTCAGATACCGTTCAAGTTAAAATTGCTGTTCAATTTAGGAAATTTGTGGTATACCTACCACTGATCAATTTTCAAATTCATAAAAATTAATGTTTGTCATATTGTCCGTTGCAAAAATTGTTGTTTCACTTTTTACATTTTTGGTATCTTGACTGTCTTTCCTCGAAGAGGAGGGAGTATTAAAAAGTAGTCTTCTCGGCAAGACCTCCAATGTACAGTAGCGCTCCTATAGCATACCCGACACACTACTAATTGTGTTATTCCTCAATGAAATAGACTCTTTGTTCAATCCTCCATGAACTAGACTCTTTGTAGAGTAACAACACATATTAATCAAAATAATCCGATGTATAATTATAAATCAGATAATCATATAATTACTCAGTATAATTATACTCCTTCGTGTAATATGTATAATTCCGAATATTCGAAAACAAGTAGTTCCGCATGTGATCAAGTTGGCACATCGTCCAATTCTTTTGTTCTTGAAAGGCAGTCGTCTCACTCTGTTCTGCTCCGCCTTCTGCTACACAGCTTTCTTTTCGGCGTTATATTGTATTCAGTGCAAAACCTAATTTTCACTTCTGTTCCGTATCTATACGAAATACAAGGATTCCGTCTATCAAAGAACGCTCGTCTGTTATTGACTTCACCAAATATGTAAGTCTATCTTATTCAGTAATATTCGTTAGAAAAACATCGAACAAAACCTCGCTCACCTCGCTTTTGAAACCGATGTTCTGGCAGAACCTAATTCGTGTTTTTGAGGGCCACAATTGGTGGACACCATGAAAAACAGTTATTTCAATTACTGCACATGAAAGAAACAATAAATGAACATCTAATTCTGTAGGTATGTCCAATAGGATAATAGAACAATGTGACATGGACTTTGCAGCGTTTTAGGAATCTACGCAACCTGTAATTAAAACAGAAAATTTTGAGAGGGTGTCAGAAAAATGTCTTGCTGAGTGAATAAATAGGTGTATTATTCACAGAATAATAAACCAAAACATGGAAAACGACAACTCACAAGCCGAAGTTCACTAAAACTCAAAAATACTTAACTTTGCACCCATTTTCACCCATAACACACCCCTGCTTACCGAAAATCAAGGTAGATATCGATGTATGGCGGATGGCAGACTGACAGTGGCTTATATTCTTCAGTGCTTATATATAGATGGCAGACAGTGGGACATTTGGGCTTATATTCTCTGAAAAATACACCTATGCATTCGGCGGAAAATTTGTTGCTACACCATCTCAAAATTTTAACATAGAATGTGTTTTAGCCATGGACTAACTAGCCAAAAAAGGTAACGAAATTTCGTAACGAAATCTGGGACGCTGTTATGAAAAATTTCTAATGATTTTCACATACAACCGATTCGTGGCTACGGAACTTTAACTTCGCCAGTTATCATCGTACAAAAATCGTTCACCACTCGTTGGATAGCTCTCGATTTACCTAACCATATTAAGTTAACCAATGCGGAGTGCGTGGCCGACAAGCTGCGGTATGAGCGTGATTGTTTAAATAATAATTGTTTACACATAGGTGATCATTCTCAATAATTTATATTGTGAACACGATTGCAAGCTTTATATAAGTACCGATGATACGGAACTAAGGATCGTGTAACCTGGTGTAACCTATGAGCAGTCAATATATCAGTCGAAAAAGGTTTATGTGAAACGCGTGAGCTAAAACACATTCTGTGTTTCTATAATTTCGTCCGAAGTATGTAAATAGAGGTAACGGGGGGTCCAGGGGGCTTGCCCCCTGGCGAGGCGCGGAGCGCCGAGTTTTTCATTTACTCTTCAACGTGTGCGGATTCTAAAAATGCAATGCCGCCCGCCGTATCATCGATATCTACCTAATTTTCGGTCTAAAAAAATCGTTGTTTCGCACGCAGGTTCCATTTTGGCCCTAGTTGGATCCCCTATCTCGGCAGCCCGATCGGAAAACACCCAAGGGGTGAGTGAAGGATTGAGATTCTAAAGAAGTTTTGACTCTCAAAATTCATTATATTCGTATGGGTGACAACCAGTGAAAATGGCTGAAATCACCAGAAACTTGCATAATGAGGCAGTATTAATATATAAATCCAGACAATTTCACTGATCGAAAATAATTTGTTAGAAATAGCAGCCTTATACATTCGAGTTTAAAACCGCCAAATTAGCTTTGTGGGTCTCTTCAGTGAGGTCCCAATCGTGCCGTACTTAATCGGTCGAGAATAATAAACCCACGAGACGAGGACTTTGCAGCGTTTTTGGAATCTACACACCGTGAAAAGTATGAGAAAAAATTATGAGGGGGTGATCCAAAACATTTTCCGAACATGGTGTTAGAGTACTTACTTAGTAGCTGAGTCGATTGAGCTAGTATAATTGTGTGTTAGTCTTGGACGACCTCCAGTAGAAAATGGATTTATCATTGTACCACAATAAAATAATTACGGTACATTGATAAATCCATTTTCTATCCTCATCCGAAAAGAGTCCGAGAATAACTGCTAACGGCCGAACGCCTTTCTGACGGTCGGATAACCATCAGATGGTCATTGAGAACAAACCTAGTGATGTTCATAGTAAATAAACATCAGGGAAGCCTGAATAGCAAATAAAACTCCATAGTAAATAAACATCAGGCGGAGGTACATTATTATTTACAAGCATATATCATTATTTCGAAATGAACATTATTAACTGGGTCCATCATAATTATTCCCAACAAAATGGAAAGCATGTCATAAATATATTTAGTACCACGTGCACTCACCTCGTTGCCGGTGTACTCCATCCCTTCATCACCATCAGACTCGCAGGAACTGCTGTCCTGTGATTCCAACTCTAACTTCTTTGGGGGAGCTGACATATTTTCTTTGAAGGATAAGTCGGTAAACGAACTTATTCAACGGTACGAACCACAAAAACTATGACTGAACAACACTTCGTTTCGGAATGCCAAACATGCGACAGAAGACAGAACGATAAGTGATAAGGAGTCTTCTTATTCTTCCTTCCTCTTTCAGTGCCCTGGCCGCAGCCATGTTGGACTTACAAAGAGTCTACAATAGGTTTGTTCGCGGTGGCCATCTGTCTTCAAACCGCCAGATCCATCATTTTTTGGCGTTCCCAGTAGCTTCGTTCGCGGTGTGTTTTTCTGACGGTCAGGGAACCGTCTGAAGCCACTTTTCTGATCGTGCCAACACGCATGCGCCACCAATACCAACTTTCAAACTCACAATGGACCGGGTACACCGCGAACGCTTGGGAAGGAAATCTGACTGCAACCGCTGTGCAACCTGCAAATGTCTAACCTTCCTACCCTAGTGTCGTGTCCCGTGTCGTCGTCGATCTGGATTTTTTCTGCTTTCTGACATTTGTTATACAAAACATACCTACCTATTAAGGTTTATTGAAAGGCTGTGACTCGTGCATGTGTGAGAAGTTCATATATGTCATCATTGATCTCTGCTAATTTATTTCTTCTTTTTATAACAATAGGTAATACTAAGTTCGTCCTATAGGTCATCGTTGATTTCAGCTAATTTATTACTTTTTTCATTCTTCAACTTACTCAAGTCTTATATTACGATTATTCCTATGCTTCTGATGAATGGGTAGACTATCTTCTATATGTTCCTAGTTGTAATATAGTTCTATTGCAGAGTGTTATTCTGTTAACAGTAGAAGATATTGCACTGAAATGTCAGAAAATGGAAAAGTTGTATTTCCGAATTAAACTCTGAACGACGACAATAATAGAACTGGGGAATTTTGGCCAAAACACATGATGTTGTCAATTTGGGTTTCCAACGAGTAGATCATCCAAACTAGTGTAGAGGTCCAGTTGCTCAACTCTCAATACTCCCACTGCAGCTGGACTGGAACTCTTCTTTCTTGATGAGATTCAAATCCTGCCTACACGCAAGGTAGCTTAGTCGTTCCAAAGGTTTCGTCATAATATCAGCAATTTGGCGTTTGGACTCCACATACTGAAGAGTAAATAGCTTCTGTTCAAGTTTCTCCCGAATGAAGTGATACGAAACATCAATGTGCTTAGTTCTTTTATGAAATTCCGGATTTTTGATCAAGCGGATGGCACTCTGATTATCCACGAACAGCGTAGCATTTCCTTCCTCTCCAGTGAGCTCTGTTAGTAGTCTTTTCACCCAAGTCAACTCCCGAACACCAAGACTTGCAGCTATATATTCTGATTCGCTTGTCGATAGACTAACAGCTCTCTGTTTCTGTGACGACCAAATAATGGGCCCGTTCCCCAACTTCACTACTAAACCAGATGTTGACCTACGAGTTACTACATCTCCAGCATAATCCGCATCCGTGTACACATATATCTCTGTGTCGTGAGTCCCTCCCGGGAACACTCCACCAGCAACTTTTAAGCTCTCACCAATATCCTTATGTAAAACTTACTTTCCGCTAATAAACATCTGAGTGGGGAGACAGGCAACAGAATCCAGGGAACACAACCTGGGCCCCCCCAAAACTCCCAACAGGGAGTTGGAGGGAGAGGCCTCCAGTTCCTATATAACCCTGGATCCTGGAGCTTTAGCTTCATTCGACACTTCCTCTAACCAGCTCTCTTCTCTCTCTTACCTTATCCCTCTCAGATGATGGGTTGACTACAGCCGCCTGAGAATTTACCTCCTCTCCTCCTTGTCTAGATGATCGGTTGACTACAGCCGCCTAGACAAGGACCTCTCCTTACCTAGATGATCGGTTGACTACAGCCGCCTAGGTAAATTCACTCACCCACCTCCATCTCCTTCCAAAGTCGTAGATGATCGGTTGACTACAGCAGCCTGCGACTTTTCCTCCTTTCACGCCACCGTGATGAAAATTCTAAATTCATCACAGTGGTGAACCCGACGTTCATCCAACCTTCTACCCTTCCTACCTTCTTACCACCTCATGTGTCGCCCCAGTCTAGTTCGGTGTTCCCAATTTTAAATTCAAATTTAAACAGTCAGTGTAAATTCGCAATTCTTGGCCCACCCTCACCGCTCAACTCCAGCTCTCAACGCACCTCCGCTCCCGCCGATTGCGAATTTCAAATTCAAAACTACCTCATTTTTGAATTTTAGTTACAGCCATGGACCCGAACTCACCGACGCCGCCGCTCCTCCGGCCTTCCCTGCTGCAGCCGCCGACCGCTGCGACAACTGACGCAGCCGAAAACCCCTTCACCAGCCTCTCGCCACCCGGCTCCTCCGCATCCGCCGCCGCCGCTGCCGCCGCCGCTGCGGCCGCCGCACACGCCGCCGCCAACGTCACGACGGCCTCGGCGTCATTCCCGCTGTCGCTACCCCCCTTCTACACGCACGACCCCGCGCTGTGGTTCTTTCAAGTCGACGCTGCGTTTTCGGCCGCCAACATCCGCAGCCAGCGAACCCGTTACTCCCGCATCATATAACTGCTCCCGTACGAGATCCTCCTACAGACGTCGGACATCTCTCCTGACGCCACGGCCGCATACGATGACCTCCGCACCCGCCTCGTCTCACTGTACCAGCCGTCGAAGATCGCACGTATCGCAGCGCTCTCCCAACCACAGCACCTAGGCGATCTGAAGCCCTCCCACCTCTACCGCCGTCTGCGTCATCAACTGCGCGACGTGCTGACGGCCGACATCGCACGGACGTTTTGGCTGCGGGCCCTACCACACCCCATGCAAATGGCGCTCGCCAGCCACCTCGACGGCCCAGACGAACCACTTCTGCGTCTAGCCGATACGGTCCACGACCTCACTGCAGCCGCCGGCGTCACGGAAGTCGGCGCACCCCGCACCTCCACCCCGCGGCGGGACCGGACGCCGTCACGAGAGCGCCGCCGGCCCCCCTCCCTCCACCGGCGCTGCTCCCTCTCCACCGAGCGCCGGCCAACCCCCTCCATCGACCGCCAACGCCAGCGCTCGCCCGAACGCCGCACCACTTCCCCCCCTCAGCAACGCAGGGGACAGTCTCCAGCCGCAGCGACCCCCTCCACCTCCGTGCGCCCCTCCAGGACCGCCTACCTCCCAGCTGACCCCCCCCACCGATGTTTCTATCATGTTAACTTCGGTGGGGGGGCCCGCAAATGCCAACCCCCCTGCTCCTTCACCTCCAAGCAGGGAAACTCGGCCGCCCGCCGGTAAACCCGGCGGGCCCCCCTCCTCGCCAACACGGGGGGGACCATGACAAACCCCTCCCCGCCCGCATTCACACCACCACCGCAAAGCCTCGCTACCCCTCCTACGCCGCCGCCACGGCTGCCAACCTCCCGGCCGCGCCTGCCAGCGCCGCCAAAACCCTCACCCCACCATCACCCGTTCCCCCACCACGGAACGGCCCCTCCACGCCCGCCTCCAGGGCAAACCCCCCTCCGGCCGCCACTCACGCTGCCGCTACCGTTCCCCCACCCCGGAACGACCCCTCCACGCCCGCCTCTAGGGCAGCCACCCTTCCGGCCGCCACTCACGCCGCCGCTACCGTTCCCCCACCACGGAACGGCCCCTCCACGCCCGCCTCCAGGGCAAAACAACCTCCGGCCACCACTCACGCCGCCGCTACCGTTCCCCCTCCCCGGAACGGAACCGCCCCACCTGCTACCAAGAGGACCAGCCCCCCAGCCGACGCCACCGTTCCCCCTCTCCGGAACGGCAAGAAACCGCCCCGTGTCTCCTTCGCAGGGGACCAACCGCCGCCAACGCATACGCCCACCGCCGCCGCCATATTACCGCACTCCACCCCGGCTCACCAGCGCCTTTTCTTAAAATGTTCGAAGACGAATGTCCCTTTCCTCGTCGACACAGGGGCGGCGCTCTCCATTTTCCCGAACAATATTCTCCGGCGACAGGCGCGTTGTTACCGGCAACTCCTCTACGCCGCCAACGGTACCACCATCCCCTCGTACGGGACGTACCGCTCGTCCATCCACATGAGCGGGCTCGCGTACGAGTGGGAATTTACCGTGGCGGACGTAGAGAAGGCAATCCTGGGGGCCGACTTCCTCGCCTATTTCGGCCTCCAGGTTGACGTCCGGAACGCGCGCCTGCTCGACCCCTCCACCCAGAAGCCAATCCCCGGATTCATCCACACGGTCGATCGCCCCCCAACTCCATTCGAAACGCTCCTCCTCCAATATAAACCCCAGCGCCGCCCCTCAGCACACATCGCCCAAACGCAACACTACATTGAGACCTCTGGACCCCCTATCTCAGCAAAAGCCCGCCGCCTCCACCCCCTCCAACTGTCCCAAGCCCGGCGGCATTTCGATAAACTGATAGCAGATGGTATTATCCGCCCCTCCAAATCCCCGTGGGCTTCACTGTTACATATCGTACAGAAGCCCAACGGGGATATACGCCCCTGCGGCGATTACCGCCGCCTGAACGCCAAGACCACTCCGGATCTCTACAACGTCCCCCACCTCCGAGACTTCTCCTCACACCTCCACAACACGACCATATTCTCAACCCTAGACATCTCCAGAGCCTTCCACCACATACATATCCACCCACCCGACGTACCCAAAACCGCCATCATAACACCTTTCGGCCTTTTTGAGTACATAAAAATGGGTTTCGGCCTCCGGAACGCTGCCCAGACGTGGCAGCGTTATATGGATAATATTCTGCGGGGACTACCATTCGTGTTTTGTTTCCTGGATGACGTATTGATCGCCTCCCGGGACCCACACGAACATCTGACACACCTTAAGCAAGTCCTCGACATCTTCGCCGCCGAGGGCCTCACCATCAACTCTCAAAAATGCGTCCTCGCCCAGCCCTCCGTCCGCTGCCTCGGCCATCAAGTCTCGTCCGACGGGATCAAACCTCTCCCGGACAAAGTACACGCTCTCACTGATTTCCCCCAACCCCGCACCGTCTCAGAACTTCGCCGTTTCCTGGGTATGTTGAACTTTTATCGTAGACACATCAAACACGCAGCACAACACCAACAACCACTCATACACGCTATCCCACAACCGGCCAAAAAGAACGATAACCGCCCCATTTCCTGGACCCCCGCCCTCACAACCGCCTTTCAAAATTGCAAAAAGGACCTAGTAGACGCCGCTCTATTGGCCCATCCCGATCCCCATGCTCCCCTCTCCATCACGACCGATGCGTCTGACTGGGCCATCGGGGCAGTGCTCCACCAACACACCGGCGCCACCCCCCAACCCCTCGGTTTCTTCTCAAAAACTCTGTCCCCAACACAAAAAAATTACTCCACTTTTGACAGAGAACTCCTCGCCATCCACGAAGCCATCAAGCACTTCCGTGACTTCGTGGAGGGCAGGCAGTTCTCTGTCATCACTGATCATAAGCCCCTCACACATGCCCTCCTCCAAAATCGTAAATCCGCCTCCCCCCGTCGCCTCCGGCAACTCGAATTTATCGGACAGTTTACGTCCGATATTCGTTATTTGCCGGGGGCCGACAACTGCGTAGCAGACGCACTCTCCCGCCCCACCCCCACCCCCGCGCCGGTGGCGGAGTTACTGCCTCTCCCTTCCCCACAAACCCTCAAAACCCACCAAACACCAACTTCCGACCCCGCACTCTCCAACCTCATCTCCGCCTCCAAATTGGAACAACTGCCTCCCCTCGACCTCTGGTGCGACGTAACGGCCGATTCACCGCGCCCTTACGTCCCACCGGAGCTGAGGCGGCAGTTGTTCCTCCACTATCACTCCCTCCATCATCCCGGCATCCGGGCGAGCCGGGACCTGATCAAGACGCGGTACTTCTGGCCCCACATGAACACAGATATCCGTACCTGGGTTCTGGGGTGCCAGAAGTGCCAGCAATTTAAGGTCTCGGCTCACCCCCATGTACCTCCTCAACCCATTCCCGACTCCCTCCCGTGGGAACACGTCCATCTAGATCTGGTCGGCCCTCTTCCCCCCTCCGAGGGGAAGAGGTACTGCCTCACCATGATCGACCGTGCGACCAATTGGGTTGAGTGTATCCCACTCGCCCACATTACCGCGGACGCCGTCGCCGCGGCCTTCCTCAATCAGTGGATCAGCCGCTACGGCTGTCCGCGGACACTCACGGTCGATCAGGGGAGGCAGTTTGAATCAGCCCACTTTGCCGACCTGCTCCGTTCCCTCGGGATTCAAAAAATCCGCACCACTCCTTATCACCCCCAATCCAACGGGAAAATAGAG